>OX235276.1:51187358-51787358 GCA_944472155.2 Trichobilharzia szidati
ATGCTAATGCTAATACACAGAAAGAAAGGAAAAACGAAGAATGTTATTCAGCTGTCACGTGCTTTTGCAGATGCTTGGGTAATAGTGTCACTTGTTACTATTTTGGTTTTTTAAGCCTCGATGGGTGGAGCAACACTCGAACTTGTGACTCTGTAATTGAAGGTCTTCTTGGTAAACCGCTGAATTCACACTTTCACCAAAACATATATATATATATATATCATTATTATTGTTCCCTTGGGTTCCTAGTGGAACATAGGGCTTCAACTACACGTCTAAACTTGCTTCGGTCTTCTCCTGTACTTTTCACCTGCATCCATGGTAGTCCATACTGTTTCAACTCCTCTTCACACGATCTCCTCCATGTCACACTTGGACGTCCCACTCGCCACTTCCCTTTCGGGTTCCACTCGAGCTATGGCCTGACGCGCGATGTCACCCAGCAGCCTCCTCAGCGAGTGTCCAATCCATCAAGCCCGTATATATATATATATATATATATATATATATACGGGCCTCATTAAGCAAGGAGGTTAAGGCTGGTTACTCGAAGATTTGGCTGATAACAGTGTTGGGTTAATAATCAGATTACCGGTGGGGGAACTAGAAAAGCATTCGAATAACTCATATACACCTGTTCTACATTCAGATGTACTTTTCAGTTTTCATTCCACACTTTCACCTGTCTGATTTGTAACTTTTCAAGCTAAATTTTAATATATGTGTGAAAAAGACAAATTGCTTTACAAAAAGGTAATATTAAGATATTCTATGCCTGATCAATAATCTCTTAATAAATTTGCGTTGTATTTCGTAAATGCGAATTGGGGGTGAGTAGGTCAGTGAGTGTCTTATCACTAGTGTATGGAATTACTTTGGAGTGACTTCAAATCGGCTTTTATTCATGCTAATTTCACCTTAGGTGAACTGATTATTGTTATTGGTGTTAATCTCTTGCACACCCATTTATTGCATATATATCTATCTATATATATTTGTATAATCTATAGTGCTCATTTCAACAGTATCCAATAGTATGGGTGTGGTATACTAATATTCCTGTTCTTCAACTGTATTGAATACCTTCAACTCACCCGATGAATTATGTAATAGAAAAAAAATATCTTATCCTTTGACTGTACCATAATATTTTATGTAATTATTATTATGTTATTCTTTATTCCTTTGGGTTCCGAGTGGAACATAGGACTTCAACAAGACATATCCACGTATATTTTTAGTTGTCTTCTTCAGTTGGGTCCACGGTTGACTATAATCTCTTATCTCCTCCTCCTCCTCGCCACACGCGATGTCCTCCATATCACCCTAACACCACGACGACCCACTCATTGCTTCCCATTGGCATTCCACTCGAGTGATGGACTGGCGATGTCATTCTTGACGGTCTCCCCAATGTATACCCGATCCATCCATCTCCCCATTTCTTCCCACATGTTTGTTGAGCGATCGACTGTTGGTTGGTTTGTTCCCAGCCAGAGTTTCTTGTTACTAATTCTTTCTGGCCAACTGGCCATTTGATTTTCAGTATGGAGTAGTCAGCGAAGGCAGCTGTTGATGACAGTTTTTGCAACTTTTTGGAAATCGTTTTCGTGACACGCTAGCCAAGTTTCTGACACGTATAGAAGAACCGACTTGGCATTGATGTTGAAAATCCGAATCTTGTTCTTTATGCTGAGGCTGATTGAGTAATTGCAGAAGATTTCCGAACTGGTTTCAGGTTGATGAAGGCATATCTTGCCTTTGCGATTCTGGCTGGCTTTGACATCCTCATCCATTCTGCCCGCTTGTGGTTGAAACCGTGCTTCCTAGTCGGATAAGTGAAGGAAGTAACCTCTGTTAAATCTCTCCCGTTGATGGTGATTGGTGCTTGCTGTTGTTGTTGTTGTTGCTGCTGGTTGGTTGGTTATCTTCATCACCTCCGTCTTCTCTATGTTCACCTGGATTCCTGTCTTCTCTGTCTGCCTGATTCTTCTACCAGTTTGTCGATTTTCCTCTTCAATTCTTCGAGTTTGTGTGAGTAACATTAAACATGAATCATCCACACGCGAAATCTAGATCTTCTAGATGGAGTCCTCTTATCAGTCCAACGTATTCCAGCCTTCTCAATCCCTGTGCACAGTCTGACGCATAATCCAGTCCACCACAATCAAGATTGTCACCATGAGTGATAACAGGCAGGCAGACTGCCTTGTGTCACTCTTGTATTCACCTTGAACGCCTTTCTAAGTTTTCCTTTGTGAATCATCTGACACGTGTCATGCATTGTCATATAGCCAGCTTTTGAACGAGGTTGATAAAGATTCGGGTACTGCACGCCATCGTGTTGAAGTAGTTTTCAAATTACTTCTCGGTTGGTGCTGTCTGTCGAAGGCCTTTTCGAAGTCCATGAAATTGAGGTAGAGGTTTGACTGCCATCCTATGCTTTTCTCAGTGACAATGCACAGACTTGCAATTTGATCAGTTTATGATATAGAATTTACCATTATTGTTCAGTGGTTGGAGGCAATCAGCAGGAAGCCCTGAGCTTTTATTTCTTATATACTATCACTCTCCAGAAAGGTGGCTTTGAAGGAACTTACATCCCCTGGGCGATACGAAGCCGTGTCACCCAATGGTATCGTCATCCACTAAGCTTTTCGAGTCCGATGGCCGGTCACCTAGCTTGATGCACCGTACTGCATACTTAACTGATAGAAGTCAGTCAGCAGCTCAGACACAATGACATTAGTTACTCTTCAATGACCAGTCAATGTATCCATTACAGCAGGGCCTACTGAAGATCAGTCGGCAGGTCGAATAGTTCATTGATGATGTCTATGATTGGAGCACTGAATTGTTATGGATTTGAATTTCAGAGGAAACATCATCTCTTTCGAGGTTGTGGATATGCAGCCTGCAAGCAAGTACGAATAAACACCAAATCTGGGTGCATGGTTTTGTTGCTAAGTCATCTAACAACGTCATTTCAAAATGCATGACAATAGCTAAAGGGATTTTGTCTGACTTGAAGCATCCACTTTACCCTCAGCTTTCACCTTGCATCTCCTCCTCAGGTAGAACAAGAAGTAACTTCAGTAAACTGTATGCTCGCACGTCTAAGTATAAAAATTCTATGATACCATACTTGGCACGTATTTTATGTGATGAAAATAGTGTCAAGCAAGAATTGACTAACCTTTTTTCATCTAGTAAAGAAACAATCTCCTCCATCCGTCTTTATATACCTTCAAGTTTTACTTTTATTATTTCTATCATACTTATGGTCCTGTTGATTCTTTGTTTTCACTTTCATAACTGCAAACACCAACTTATCTCTATGACTGCTGTAATCTTTCTTTTTTCCCTCACCATATCATGTAAAGAAAACATTATATTCAATATTTTTAAACATGCAAGGATTTGTATACCGCATCGACAATACTGTGTGAAACAAGCTCACAGCAATTTCCACTTGTATTATTATTATCATTACCTTAGCTGCTATCATTACTATTATTTCCATTTTATATGCTGCATGTTTTTGACATTACCCCTATTGTAAATGTGGAAAATTTTCTGTGTGACCAATTTTTGTTTATAATTTAAGGAAATTAGATGCAATATTGTGATTAATGCTGAAAATTCCATTCTCTATGACAAGTAATCTTTTTGGAATAAAGTAAATCATTATTATTATTACTTAGCTTGGTGACCACATTGCAAACCTGATAGATAAGATTCAGTCCATACCTAGAATGATGGCTATATACATGACATTGGTTACTCCCTAGAGGTCAGGTCAATGTGCTTACTACTGTCATTATAATTTATGATATATAATAAGAGAAGTCATTGTGAAAATAATTTGAACCATGCAGTGATAAGTTGTCAGTCTTCCTATTCTTCTTCGTGCGTCGGTGGCACAGGGGTTAGGACTGTCGCCGACCATGCACATGGTCCGGGGTTTGATCCCCCGCCGACGCACACCCGATATCTATGGTCGGCCTGCAAAATTCGGGCTACCGATATCCCTGCTGAAAATTCCATACTTGTACTGAAAATACGGTGTGGCAGCAAGTTGTAATCAAAATAAAATAAATAAATATAACTATTACTGGATTTGTGGTTCGTTGGTCCAGGCGCACTGACCTTCCAGCTGTGGGCCGTGGGTTCGAACCCGGGCCCGCCTCCTACTAAGGTTTGGACAGTCAGTTAGAGTATCACTCTAGCCCACACACACAATAGGTGTAACTCATTGTTTCTAACATTTGACTTCAAAACCACATTGGGTTGGTAATTTCAATCCCCCATATCATGAAATTCAGTTCGGTCGACTGAATAATATACCTTCTAGGCTAAAATAATATCATGAAGTGTTATGACTAGCTGATTTATTTTGCTAATTATGTCATTCTGATTGAATCTTAAAATGATTAAATAATTATTGAGATGGACGCTTACATTTAATAGCGAAAAGAAACTGCCCTCTTATGTTTTCTGATACTTTGTGTATATGTATGCATACTGGATGGTTGGAGGCAGTCGGCGGGAAACCCAGTCTGACTTAGGTTTCGTGCTAGTTGGCACTCACTAGTCAGCAAGGCGTATCTGCCACTACCTTGAAGGAAGAACTCATGTCCCTTCTGAGATTCGAACCCGCGTCACCCAGTGCCGCAGTCAGGGACGTTGCTGCTGAGGTATTTGTGCTCGCGATTGACATTCTGTAAGACTGTAGTGGGTATTTTGATAGGACACTAGTAACTATTGTGACGTGTCTAGTCCTTTCTTTGGTGCAGACTGAATTCTATCGGTCAGGTTTTACAATGTGGCCACTATTCTAGGTAGCTCGCCATCACGGTGCACACTGATTTGATGATATTAGATAGTTGGAGGTAATCTGCAGGAAGCCTTGCCTGACCTAGGTTTCGTGCTAGTTGGCACTCATCAGCAAGGCATATCTACAACCTTGAAGGAACTAATGTCCCTTCTGAGAATCAAACCTAGGTCACACAGTTGGTGCAGTTAGAGACCTTACCACTGAGGTATTCGGGCTTGAGATTGACCTTCTGTAGGACTATATTGGATACTAACACGAAATCTAGGTAGAAGACTTCCTGCTGACTGCCTCCAACCATATAACATCAACACTTTACAGTGCATCGTGGCGGTGAGCTACCTAGCATAGTGACCACGTTGCGTTGATATATATGTATATATATATACTTTAAAACACTAATTGAAGTATATCCACTGTGTGAGGATACAAGGAACTTCAAGGTGTTTACGGTCACAGTGTAGAAAACAGTGCGACAGGTGTATTCCAGGTGTGTCAAAAAGTCGGTAGAACACCTTTAAAAAAGCAGCCAAATATGACATCTGAAATGATGAATATAAGAACAAAAAGTTCAGCGAAGAGTCTCTTTTCGCTGGCGAATTGATTCATTTAGCTCTGCAGTCGCATTTATATATCATAATTAGTTAGGGTTACTGTTTACGTCATCAGAATGTTTCACAATTGTGACGATTTGTAAGTATAGACAAGGGTTGCGTCATATGAAATAAGATGGTAATGGAGACACGTGTCCAAAAATAAATTACGTAATATGTATAAATAGTAAATAAAGTGTTGGTTCGGAAAAAGTTTGTTAATAAGACGTCATACAAAAATTCAAAAAAAAAGATTACTAACAAAGTCATAGAACTTGGAATTATACCCAAGGTAGAATGAGGGGATGGAGAAGTTTCCTCTGTGTGCATAAATCAGAGTTTTCTATCCGGATCGCTAAGGCCTCGGCAGTGCAAAGTACACGGCAGCTCACTATTCTCGTGAGGCTTCTTTTGACTTTGTAGATGACTTTGAATGAATTCTGTGAGTGACCTGTGTTGAATATATGTTCAATTATAGCACTCTTTATTGATCCACTGACCTCGCAACACTCTACCAAACAACTAGGTACCTATCGGGCAAGCGTTTGACACAAATCAAGTCGGTGAAGGATGACAATGGAAAGTCACTCACCAAAGAAGTGGAGCAAAGGAAACACTGGGCTGAACACTTCAAAAGACTCCTAAATCGACCACCACCTACAACGCGCCCAACAATACCAACAACGGAGACAGCGCTACCAGTGACCACCAACCCCCCGAGGAAATCAGAAGTTCTGAAGGCAATCAAAATGCTAAAAGCTGGAAAAGCAGCAGGACCAGATGGAATCCCAGCAGAAGCATTGAAAACGGACCCAGAGACAACAGCGGACTTGATGACGCCACTACTGGAGAAGGTGTGGAAAGAAAGCAAAGTACCTGAGCATTGGAAGAAAGGATATTTATTCAAACTACCAAAGAAAGGAGACATAAGTCAATGCAAGAACTGGTGCGAAATCATGCTCCTGTCCATCCCAAGCAAAATACTAAGCCGCATCATCCTGGAGAGAATGAAACATGCCCTGGATGAAAAACTTCGACTGGAACAGGCTGGATTCAGGAGAAACAAGTCATGCATTGATCAGATCGCCACATTACGGATTATCATTGAACAAAGCTTGGAATGGCAGTCATCTCTCTATCTCAGCTTCATCGACTTTGAAAAGGCCTTTGACAGCGTCGATCGAGAGGTGCTTTGGAAACTACTTTGCTACTATGAGGTGCCACCGACAATCATACATCTCATCCAACAGCTGTACGACAATGCTGCATGCCAAGTAATCCACAACGGGAAACTTACGGAATCCTTCGAAGTGAGGACAGGAGTAAGACAAGCTGGCTGCCTACTATCGCCAATGATTTTCTTGATTGCAGTAGATTGGATCATGCGACAAACAGTGGGCAATGAGGAAACAGGCATAAAATGGACACAAAAAAAAGAGCTTGGAGGATCTGGAATTCGTTGATTAAAAATGGCTGATTTCCCGCAAACTGGAAGATATGCAAGTGAAAAGCAACAAGTTGGCAGAAGAAGCATCCAGAGAAGATTGGACTTCAGGTGAACATAGAAAAAACAGAGGTGATGAAGATTTCTTGGCAACACCACCAACAGCAGCAACAACAACAGACAACAATCAGCATAAATGGGAGGAACCTGAAAGAGACAACCTCCTTTACCTACGTGGTAAGTATCGTTTCAACTACAGGCGGAACTGACGAGGATATGAAAGCAAGAATCGGAAAAGCAAGACAAGCTTTCACTACTCTCAAGTCTGTGTGGAGGTCAACAGCACTCAGCATCAAAAATAAGATCCGGATTTTCAACTGCAATGTGAAGTCAGTCAGTGCTACTATACGGATCAGAGAGAGACTTGGCCAGCGCGTCATAAAGAGCATCTCAAACAAACTACAGACCTTCATTAACAGTTGTCTTCGCTCAATACTGAAGATCAGATGGCCGGCCAGAAAAGATCAGCAACAGGGAGAGATCTCTGGCAATGAGCGAACCAACACAGTAGGAACCGATTGTGAAACAAAAAGGCAGGAAGAAATGAAGGTGAACTGGCCATACTCTGAGGAAACCATCAAGTGACATCACTAGACAAGCCCTTGAGTGGAAACCGAAAGGGAAGCGGCGAGTTGGTCGTCAGTGTGAGGGTGACTTGGAGGAGGTCATGTGAAGAGGAGATGAAAACGTGTGGGCAGACATGGAGCCAGGTGAAGACTAGCAGAGATCCGAACTCAATGGAGCCGCACGGCTGAAGCCCTATGTTCCTCTAGGAATTAAAGGAAAGAAATAATGATATTTATTGATGCACTGTTACCTTTTCGTAGCCAAGCGGGATAATGTTCATTGACGCCTTTAGATAAAACACGCGTCGAACAACCACTGTATATCTCACTCCACATGAGCAGGTAAATTGGTAGGGATCCACATTAAGAAATCTAACTTGTGTATGTATCCAAAAGAAGTTGGTTCACACACTGTCCTTACCTTGGCCATCAATCAAGCTTTTGAAGAGCTTCAATTTGTTGTGGAAATTTCCTTAATTTTATTTGATATTCTATTTGCTATTATATTTTTATGCTTATTATAATTGATGCACTTTTCGTGAAGTATATTTCCATTGATCTTACTTACCAAATCGATAGTATTTAAAAACATCAACATTGTTAGTGACTACTACTCTAGAATATATATATATATATATATATATATATATATATATATATATATATGATTGTAGATTCAAAAGAGGAAATCATCGAAAAGGATATTCTTTGCTCAAATTTTTGGTTTTTTCTAGATGTTTGAATGAATATTTTTGCTATATAATCTCTCTTTACTCTCTTTTCTTGCTTTGTGGATTACATGGAGTCTGGCAACTGGAATTGGTTCACATCAGTGCAAAGTGGTTAGGACTCCCGCCGACCATGTACATGGTCCGGGGTTCGATTACCTGCCGACGCACAACCGATATCTATGGTTGGCCTGTAAAATCTGGGCCACCGATATCCATGCTGAAAATTCCATACTCCTACCAAAAGTACTGTGTGGAATCAAGCTGTAAAACGATAAAACGATAAAGTAGTTCTACGTTGAAACCAGTCAGTCAGTCAGTCAGTCAGTCAGTCAGTCAGTCAGTCAGTCAGTCAGTCAGTCAGTCAGTCAGTCAGTCAGTCAGTCAGTCAGTCAGTCAGTCAGTCAGTCAGTCAGTCATTTGTGGAGACCCTGGCGATTAAGAAGTTTAGAACACCTTTGTATGTTCACAAACAATTTTGTTATCATATTGGCTGACTGACTGGCTTCAACGTAGAACTACTTTGCACTGATATGCAGCAGTTCAAGTCACCACACTCCTTGTAGCACACAAAGTAAGAGAAGAAAGTAAAAAGAAATGCAAAACAGGGACAGTAAACAGAGATATGAGGCAAAAGGAATAGTAATATAGAAGAACAGTATCGTTTTATTGGAAATTATAAGTCACAAGGAGTGGACGCATCTGTGCTAGTCACCGATAGCGATTTTTAATCCATATCACCAATTGTCTTCAACCTTCATTTGTGTTTATCATTGTGAAGACCTAAACCAGGAGGCTAGTCTACACCTTCCAACGTGGCTGGCTTAAACTAACTGTTGTGGATTTCATTGACTGATAAAACCATAGTTTGGTTTGACCACCACTGGCTCTTTTCCAACCTGTTCAATCCTGTGTCAGCTAACATTTCCCGTAGAGGAAGATTGCTATGGCATGCGTAACACATGTCCTAACGATATCTCTCAATCGATGCAACTTCACAGTTTCGTTTGTTGATTTCCCCTGTTTACGTAGCACTTGACCGATGGCCTAATCTCAATATTGCTCACCTTAATATACCACTTCACTCGGGAGATAGAATGTAGACACCTGTGATGAAAGATATCAAACTTTTTCATGTCTTCCATTGTGGGTAAAATTTATTTTAATAAAGTCTCACAGTGTTACACAGTTATATTCACTGATGACGTTTTGAGCACAATTTATTGCTCATGTCTTCCAATTTCAATAGCCACGTCTCACAGCCATAAAGGGAGGATAGAGCGGACTGCTGAACAGTACACGTGCCGTTTGATTGGTAACCAGCCGGATATCACGTCTACTAAGCCAGAGATGGCGAAACGAGCCTTCTGTATCCATTCTGAGATTTCGTCAGCGATCAACCCTCTGGCGTTGGCTGATGCAAATTCTCAAATAAGTGAAGTGGTCAACCCGCTTTACCACTTCACTACCTATTTCTAAGCTAGGAGTCAATGTAGTCCAATCCTGTAGCATCATCTTACATTTGGCGGGAGCGAATTGCATGCCAAACATTCGTAGATTGCAGCTCAAAGTGTTCAGAAGACATTAAACCTTCCGTAGTAAAATTTGTTTTGATAACAAGATTGATTTACTCTTATTCCTCATTTCTTCGTTTACTAGTCTTCCTTGTTATTGTTTACACCTTCAATATAGCCTTTTAACTTGACTATCTATGTATATTCTCTCACTACTTCTTATATATATTCCTATAGGAATTAAGTGCGCACGTGTCAACCGATTGTTCGGCACATATTGTACAAATACATTACGCGATTCCGGCTAGGGTTAAAGTTTACGTAGAAGTATAGAAATTTTACAAATATATTATTTTTTTCCTTTAGTTCCTAGAGGAACATAGGGCTTCAGCTGCACATCTTCACTGCGTTCCCTCCTGCACCAACGTTCTCACCTGGCTCCACTTCTGCCCACATGCTTTCATCTCCCCTTCGTATGACCTCCTCCTCCATGTCACCCTCATACTGACGACCAACTCGCCGCTTCTCATTTGGGTTCCACTCGAGCGACGCCCTGATGTGTGATATCACTTGATGATGGTTTGTTTTCTCAGAGTATGGCCAGTCTACCTCCATTTCTCCCTGCATATTTGTTGCACAGTTGGTTCCTGGTTGGTTGGTTCGTTCGCTCCCAGAGATCTATGTTGCTGATCTTTTCTGGCCGGCCATCTGATCTTAAGTGGTATGGAGCGAAGACAGCTGTTGACGAAAGTATGTAGTTGGTTCAAAGAGCCCCTCGTGACGCGCTGGTCAAGTCTCTGATTCGTATATTAAGTAGCACTGAATTCACATTGGATTTGGAAATCCGGATCTTATTTTTGATGCTGAGAAGTGCTGTTGATCTCCACACAAACTTGCGAGTAATGAGAGCTTACCTTGCTTTCTCGATCCTCGCTGCTTTGATATCCTCATCAGTCCCGTTGGCCTGATGTTGAAAGGATGCTTCCCAGGTAGGTATGTGGGTAGGTAGGTAAGTGAAGTAGGCTGCTTCTTTCAGATTTCTCCCATTTATTCTGAGTGTTGTCTGTTGTTGCAGTTGTTGCTGTTTCTGTTGGCGGGCAGGAATCTTCATCACCTCTGTTTTTTCTCTCTCTCTCTACACGTATATAAAAGCGCTTTATATAAGTTTTGTTTCTTCTTAAAAATCTCTATTATTAGGGAATAATACCTAACAATTCTGAAGTGAATCCATTCGGTGGTCCAATGCCTAAAGAATTATTTGTAAATAATGCTGAAGAAATTAAAAGGCTTAAAGATGAATGCTGTAGTATACCTCACATCAACATAACAGAATTAGACTTACAATGGATACAAACATTGGCTGAAGGTTGGGCAACTCCACTGAAAGGTTTTATGCGTGAAGAAGAATACTTACAAGTACTTTATTTTGGTCAGCTACAAGTGAAAGAGGGTAAGTTTATTTTTATTGTATTGTTATAATAATAATTATTATTAAGACCCAGACTTGATATATTATTGGGGCACCAAGAGATGCGCTACACAAAAATCTCATAGTTTTGTATGAGGCATGACATACTGTATGGAAGTGAAGGGCGAAGAAGGTGGTGGTTGTCTTAAGCGACCACCAACTCTATCCCACTGAGCCTTTGATTCGAAGTCTGATCTCCAAGTTAGAGGAGCTACGTTCTCACGATTTCCAGTGACCAAGACAGGTTCATACGTCATCGATTCTTTCGGATTCTGAAGTCTATGTACATTACAGGTTTGAACGTGTGATCATATGAGGGCATTTTGAAAGGAAGACTACAGTTCACCCAAATTCGGCAGTACCAGGTTGAATGCTTCAAAATTCTTCTTCGCTGGTAGTTATATATTTAAATAAGCTGAGAACTGAGAAGATTAATAATAATAATAATGGTAGCTTTATTTCAAACAGTACGCTTTTGGTACAAATATAGAATTTTCAGCATGTGGTACAGCATTTCATCTAACTTTCTTGTACTTAATCGTCCGAGCATACAGTCTCCTATAGTTGCTTCTAGTTCTACCCGATGAGATGCAGCAAGGAGAGAGTTGTGTCTGGAGAGAGGATGCTTGGAGTCTGAAAGGATAATATTTGCTAATTTCTTGCAGGAATCCATATGTCTATCTACAATAGTATTAACGAGTTGGTTTAGCGACACCCTACTCGCCTGCTCTACTGACGGCTTTTACTGCCCACTGCAGGTGTAACAAAATCTTTCTTAAGTAGGCCGTGAAAGGTTAAGTTATGGCGATACAGTAAAGAAGGATAGGTAGAATACAAGAATTAACAAAAACGGTAACAGTAAAGACGGAATGATACCAGGTTGTCTTAACTTCCTTACGCAGAACGTCAAACGAGATATCTTTCTGGATATTCTAACATGATGTGTAAAGATCAGGAAAGGTGATCAGAGGAAATACACAGTCCCAAGGTATTTAACATTCAGTTTAGTTTCAACTTCTGTGCCATCTATGTGATAGTGGGACCATGCGAAATAACCAGTTCATGGAATTCGCGCTTGCATCTGAAAGTGGCGTTAACAACCTGAAATTTGGAGGAACACACCTTAAGACCATTTAAGATAAGGACCACACACTAATTTCTGATAAAAAGCTGTTCATTTTGGAATAGTCTGACTGAGAAGTAACTGCCGGCATAGAAGTAGTCACATCATCGGCACACCCTTGACAAAATTGGCTTCGTCTGAATGAGGCAAGTAATATAAGAAGGAAAATAGGAAAGGAGAAAGAACAGCTTTCTGAGGAACACCAGCTTAAGTTAGGGAAGCAGCGGAGGACTTCCAATTTGTAGACAGTGTACTGCTTCCTATGGGGAATGCTTGTGACTCAGCAAGCTTGTTTAACAAAAGAGGTCTAGGTACAGTGTCGAAGGCATATGTGTAATTCTACGAAGGCACACCGAACATATTTTGCACCTCTATCTAAGCTAAAGACAATATTATGATATAAAACGACAGTAGTATCTAAGTTTCACCTACTCTGTTTGCAAGCAAATTGATTCGGGTTGTGAAAAGCCTTGAATGAAGGTTCAAGGTTATGTAAAGGCAGTCTTTCCATTATTTTAAGAAAAGGTGTAGTAATGGCAATAGGTCTGAAATTAACACTTGGTCCACTTGATGATTTAAGCACAGAAACAATTTTAATGTCCTTCCAAGAAGTAGACACAGTGTTATTGGAAAATGATTCATTGAAAATACCAGTGAGAGGGTGACATAAAATGTCAACAGATTGAAGAGAGATATATGAGATACTGTAGTAACAAGAAAGATAACCGCTCTCTGTGATACACAATCATTCAAGTCAACAGTTGTCATACTTAAATATTTCCATTCCCTGTCAAATTTTAATTTACATGTACAGCGAACATACTTTTTTTCCGTCACGTTCCCCAGTGGAACATAGGGCTTGAAGCTAGTGGCTTGAAGTTTCTGTAGCAGTGTTTATTTTTTACAGGTTGGGGTTGCTAGCCTCATGCCCAACTTTTCCTCTTCACCAGCATTATTTCTGGCTTAGTGAGGTAAAGGAGTGCGTCGGTGGCATGGTCGGCGAGCGTCCTAACCGCTCTGCCACCGACGCACATTAGTATACGTATGTATATGTGATTACTGAGATTAGAAATTGGAATAGTTTCGAAGTTTACTCTTCCTAACTGTGAAATATTGTTATCTTAAATTTCTTTATTTACAAAACACTGAATATTTGTTTAGCAAATTAAATTCGCTTGCCTATTATATCTGTTGTTTAATTAGTAAAATGATTGTTTAATGCATTTTTATTAGTGGATTTATAGAGTTTGAAGATGAATTTTGACTTTGCTTGAAAGTGCAGCAGTTCACATTGCCCAAACTGGTAAAGAGATTGGCAGCGAAGACAAGACTTCAGGTGAACATAGAGAAGACGAGGTAGGTGATGAAGATAACCAACCAACCAACCAACAGCAGTCACCAATCACCCTCAACAAGAGAGATTTAACAGAGGTTACTTCCTTCAATTATCCGACTAGGAAGCACTGTTTCAACCACAGACAGTCGGATAGCACGGATGAAGATGTCCAAGCCAGCCAGCCAGCCAGCCAGAATCAGAAAGGCAAGATACGCCTTCATCAACCTGAAACCAGTTTGGAAATCTTCTGCACTTGTTCATTCAGCAAACATAAAGGACAAGATTCGAATTTTCGAAACAAATGTAAAGTCAGTCAGTCACTTCTTCTCTACGGGTCACGAACTTTCACTGTGTGTCAAGAAAAGCATTTCCAATAGCATGTTGCAGAGTTTTATCAACAACTGCCTTTGCCGGTTCCATGCTGAAGATCAACTGGCCAGACGCTTAGAAAGAATTAGTAACAAGA
The DNA here is from genome assembly GCA_944472155.2 of Trichobilharzia szidati. NCBI lineage: Eukaryota > Metazoa > Platyhelminthes > Trematoda > Strigeidida > Schistosomatidae > Trichobilharzia > Trichobilharzia szidati. The sequence continues at coordinate 51,201,491 of OX235276.1, forward strand.
AACTCTGGCTGGCAACAAACCAAACAAGAGCCGATTGCTCAAAAATTATGCTGGAGAAAATGGCGATGGATGGGTCGGGCATATGTTGAGGAGGTCGTCAAATGACATCGCGCCATCGCCAGTTCATCGCTCGAGTGGAGTCCCAATGGGAGGCGACGTGTGCTTCGTCGGTGCGAGTGACATGGAGGAGATGAGAAATTATGGACAACCGTGGAGCTAGCCAGCTGAAGAGGACTCCAGTAAACAGAACAAACTGGGGATGTTTTGTCGAAGCTCTATGCTGCACTCGAAACCCAAGGGAATAATAATAATAAAATAATAATAGTTCGCGTTGCAGAAAATTCAAAAAACGCTATAATGAGCAGATGTGTGCGGGAGAAAGAGTAGTAATATTGATGCACAGGAGGATTTAGCGGGGATTATAAATAGCGAATGTATCTGCCCCACTGAGAATAATTTTAAGCCAATATCACCAGCCATTGGTTCATAGATTCCCGAAGATCCCAACCAAGAGCTCTACACTGCCTTTCCTCAAATCGACTACAAAAGATTTCATTGATCGGTTTCAGATTTTGGTGTAACCACCCTTAACGTTTTACAACCTGATCCTATTTTAGTCAACATGGTTTAACGACGGAGGCATCCGTGACACGTATCTTATCCATCTCAGTTGATGTCACTCCACAATTTCATTGATTGACACTTATCTTCCTAACGTAACATTCTGCGCCCAACTCCATTATTACTGATGTAGTAGAGTGTCTTGCTTAGTGCTGTTTATTTTTTTTTTGGTACTCCTTTCACTAGAAAGTACATCTCATTAACCAAGATGAATTAAGAGCTAACAGTGTCATGTGGGAGACATTAGTTGGTTATCGGTTTTATTGTCCGAAGTTTGAAAGCTGGAAATATCAATTCCCTAGATTTTGACCTAATAGCCCTTCCAATGTACTTGCTCCCGCAAGTGCACATAAATTCATAAACGCAGTTGGAGGTGACATTAGCAGGGTATTTATCTAGTTTTGAGTGGCTTATAGAAGGAGTGGTGCTGTATATTATGTTTTTGAGATTTAGTTCATTGGTGGCTGATAGTTGTACGCGTCGAGTTCAAGAGTAATAACTGTAGAGTGTACTTTAAAATTTAGCAGTTAATGAATGACAAATAGTTACACACGCGTAATTGACATTTAGCTATCGAGCAAATAAAGTGCTCATCAGTATCAATCTGATCACCTTTTTGTTTTACTTCATTCATCGTCCACTGGGAAGTGACATTATAGCGTAGTTAATCCTGGTATAGTAAGTGGATATATTTGTTTCAGGATGTCAACAGTTAGAGGACCATTGGAAAACCTGGGAGTACTGGACAGCTGTTTCGTCCTAGTTTGGGACTCTTCATCGGCACGCACCCGCTGGGGTTTGGGCCAGGACCTTTTGGTTACAAGGTGAGCTCGTCGGTCACTCAGCCACTGGGACCCGACGCAATGGTTTATAAATTCTAACTTCTATCGATTGGCGATGTATTTCGACCAATGTCATCGGTGAGTATTCAACCTGCTGTACCCCACTGGTCACAACTTCTCACTAGAACCCAGGTAACCTGAATAGGGTCAGTCGCTAGTAAGCATTAGATTGACATTCAAGTGTTGGTTTGCAGGGATTTGATTGGTTTCAGGATTTCATCCTGAGCAGGTAGATCGTGAATATGATGTCGGGTCTGAGGACAAATACTCGCCATTGATGACATTCGCTAGTGGTCGCGCCATGTCGTGAATTGGCAGAAGTTAGAATTCATCGACCATTGGATCGGGTCCAAGTGGGTTAGTGGTCAACGAGCTAGCTCGCCTTGTAACCAGAAGGCCCTGGGTTTGAACCCCGTTGGGGTGGGTGCGTACTGCTGAAGAGTCTCAAACTAGGCTGACGGAACAGCTGTCCAGTACTACCAGGTTTTCCTATGGTCCCCTAACCCCATTGTCAGTTCATGATGAAATCCTGGAACCAATCAAATCTCCGTAAACCAACATTTGAATAAGGATCTATTTCTACCTGACTTTTATTCCCTTTTTGCTTTATCTTATTCATTTTCGTTCCAAGTGGAACGTAGGGCTTCAACTTCGAAGTTTCTGTAGCAATGGTCTCATTTTTACAGGTTGGGATCACGCTAGCCTCATGCCCAGTTTTCCGTCTTTACCGTAGAGATAGAGATTTTCTTGTGTTGCATTTCTCCTCTCTTGTCATTAGGGTTTCGGGTGTAAGCTATTTGGTTTAATTTTTTTATACTGTGATTTCATGCGGATTGTAGTTGTATACAGTACAGTGTTATTCAACAACCGCCTCCGGCGATAAAACACACCTGTTCTATTTGGATACTAAGTGCCTGGCTATCCAAACGTCTAGCGTCTAGACCAATGAACCGCAGCCGCATAGCTGTTTATAGATACTAGTGCAGTTTTACTTCTATAAACTTTGAGACGGCGTTTTATGAAGCCATGACTACTGCCTTTAGTGATAATTTTATTTTTTTTTGTCGAATACTCCAGGTCAGGTTGCTACAAATTTTTCAATTCCAATTGTGTTGGCTATATCAACTGAAGATAAGGAGAAATGTCAGGGAAATGGTTCATCAATTGCTTTAGTATATAAAAATAATGTAGTAGCAGTGTTACAAGATTGTGAATTCTTTCCACATCGTAAGGTATGTTTCTGTTGTGTTTTTTTTTCTGTACTGTTATTAGACAAGTAAAAATAGATTAGGAAAATAGGAATTAACTAATACAACATGGTAATTTTGTGTATATAAAAACACTAATATTGATCCAGGTTTCTGACTAGTACTCATTGTTGAATTTTTTAAGTCGGAACGGTTCTCTATGTTGTCGCTGAATTGGATTTCTGTTTATACGGGAAAAGGATTTCAATTCATGATTCACAGATCGCAATTCCAATGAGTTACATTTTCATGGAAGGTTTTCTGTTTGAGTTTCAAAAACCCGACCGATAGCTGCTACCTTGACGTGGTGGTCCTACCATGTCAGGAAGGTTGTTAAGATGGCGATTAGACTAAAAGCAGTTACCGGCATAGTGTAAGAATTTTTTACACTATGTTGGGGGTCTGTGGGCAAAGTCGTACTGTTGGGGAACAGGGATGTGACAGCAGTAAGGTGTTTCCCTCAGGTGACCAGCATTTCAGCCAGCTATGCTGTCTCTCCACTCTGGAGGGAGGGGGTCAGAAAAGTTCGACCCCGAAAATTGTACATCCTGACTTACCCTACGATGGTCCGTAACTGGCGGTAAGTTTACTAATACGGAACCAATCCAAGAAACCAGTTTATATAGACCGTGTTTGACCGGCCGCCCTTAAGCAGTTGTCCCCTGGGCTCTGTGTTCACGCAACACTAACTCACTTTCTGTTTCAGGTACTCGAAGAATCAATCAACTTCCACGGTGTGGGCAGCCGAGCAATAGTTTATGCTCGAAACGTGGTCATCAGTTAACATTCCTGTACAACACTGTGTGATTTATCAAAATAAAATCTTATCCATAATGGAGTTTAGTCACACGGTTTCAAAATTTGTCTCATATTTTCTCCGTGTCTGTCTCCAACGTCACTTGATGTTTGTTGCCACTCTCCGGTATAGGCGTTGCGTCATTCCGATTGTACGTGTGTGGTGTTGAATCGATAAACAAAACTTCAGTGATTAGCGTGTCTTTCTCTTCCTCTCTCTACCTAACTACAATACTTTTTAATACTCTCATCCTGTAGCACACCCTATTGTTTTGGTTGATTACATGCAAGTGATTGCAGTGCAATGGCTGCTGAGCTCTTTTCTAGGCATTTAAGCCAACCAACCAACTAACCTACACTCTCTTCGCGATAAACTTTGTCCGCTCAAGGACCCGCTCGATAGACCCAATTTAGAAAAGTAATATAATTTACCAAATACCATGTCATGACTGACTGTAAGGTCAATTGCATAGTACATTGGGGTCAGCTGGATTAATGGAACATAAAAATTCAGTTAGAGCTAGAATGACTGACCATACTTAGTCAATACCCTAGTCTGTCTGTCTGTCTGTATTCGACATAGAACTTTGCACATATGTGCGGTAGTTCAAGTCGCCACACTCCATGTAGCACAAAAAGCAAGAGAACAAAGTAGAAGAAATGCATAATATAGACAGCAAACAGATGTGAGAGACAAAGGAATAGTAATAACGAAGAACAATATAGTTTCATTGGAAATCATAAGTCACAAGGAGTGGATGCATCTGCGCTAGCCATTGAGAACGATTTTGAGCCATATCACCAATTGTTTCCAACCATTGGTTTTTACCGTCCCGAAAACACCAACCAAGAAGTCTACATCTTCCTACGTGGCTTAAACTAACTGTTGTAGATGTCATTGACTGATGAAGCCATGTTTTGGTTTGACCGCCTCTAGCTCTTTTCCAGCCTGACCCTATATCAGCTAACATTGCCCGTCGAGGAAGGCGATGACTAGGCATGCATGCGTAACACATGTCCTAACCATCTCAGTCGATGTAATTTCACAGCCTCGTCGATTGATTTCCCCTCCTTACCTAGCACTCGACCGGTGCCTCACCTCAGTATTGCTCACCTAATTATACCATTTCACACGGGAGATAGAACGCAGGCACATATGATCAAAGACAGCTAATCTTTTCATGTCTTCGGCTCTCAATGGCCAGGTCTCTACAGCCATAAAGGAGGATGGAGCGAACTGATGAGCAGTACACCCACCCTTTTGTCGATAGTCGGATATCACGTCTACTAAGCCAGAGACGGCGTAAACTGGCATATGCGAAACTAGCCCTCTGTATCCGTTCTGAAATTTCCTCAGAGATCAACCCTAGAGAGAAACCCAGCCGTTTCAGGGCATTCATCCTTATGTAATCACACAATAAGGTGGTAGGGCAGGATGAGAGTATTAAAAAGTAATGTAGTTAGGTGGAGGGAGATAGGCTAATCACTGCAGCTTTGTTTATCGATTTAACACCGCATACATATAATCGGACTGAAGCAACGCCTATACCGGAAAGTGGTAGCAAACAACAAAGGGAAGTTGGAGAGACAGAATAGAGCGAAAATATGTATATAAGACAAATTGTGAAACCGTGTGACTAAAGTTGATATGATAATGAGCGATAATTTATGCTCGAAACCTTGTCATCCAGTGTGTGATATTTAAAATAAACTTACCTAATATGGAATTACATTTTACACCGTAGTGCCCGAGTTCTACACTTACATAAGTGTTTAGTTTATGATTTTTAATGTTCTTAATTTTTCTAGGTTAATTATGCTATTATGCATCGACAACAGTGATTTTCTATTTTCCTATTTTTTTTGTTTTTGTTGTTTTTATTTCTAAACAGGAAGAACGATGTTGTCATATATTTGGAACTAGTCATTCAAATCATCCAAGTATAAAAATAATTCAATCATCCGGTGATTGGTTAGTTGGCGGTGACTTGAAAGTATTTGAACGGATCAGATGGAATGATGGTTTAGATCAGTATCGTTTAACACCGTGTGAACTGCATTCAAAATTGTTACAAATGAAAGTATGAGACAACATTTAGGTTTTATTTTAATTTTCAAGGTTTTGTTTTTCTTTCTTATCTTGTCTTATTTTGAGTTGTATTCCGGTGAATTTGTCATCAAATTGGTGGTTATAAGTTGGAATGCCTAATTCATTTTAAAAACTAATGTTTCTGTGATTGATTGAAAATGCCCATTAAAATTTTCAAAAGAATGGACACTGAACAAAGAGTACTCTTTTTGATAAATTCATAATCAGGTTCTACAATTATATTTACACTATAATGAATGAATGAATTAGTGTTATGAACAACATTAATGTTGTTTAAATAACATCGAATCAATAATATTGATAAATTACAGCTGAACAGCATCAACATAAAATAAACTGAATGTCAGAAGAGTTAGGAAAGGTTATAGTACAAATTCATGAGTTTATAGTCTCTACTGAGGGCCAGGGTAGTAGTAGGGGCTAGCTGGACATGCTTCTTTTGAACACAGAGCACTGGTTGTTTGAGGCGAATCGCAATAGCCTCTACTGTTTGGAGCATGCGGTACTTCGATGATTTTGGCAGTTTATTAGGCACCCGGTAGATTATAGAGAAGGATTCTTCCACATTGGCTTTGTGGCCGGCCGGTTCGCACCAGATGGTCCAATATCGAACTATTAATGGTTTTCACCACACCTTTACTTAGCCATAGTGAGAGATGTTCTTGAGCTGGCACGATAAATCAAGTTCCTAGAGCAACGGCCAATATAACTCGCTCCACCACAAGCGCAGTTGAATTGATAGATACAATTGGAAGTCGCTAGTCTAGGTGCTTCATCTTTCAGTCGAGGTAGCACCATCGGTCGGGTAGAGAATAATACGTGTAGTTCGCCAGCATTAAAAGTTCTTTGAATTGATTTTCTTAATTTCTTTGACATCATTAGGAGTAACATTTGATGAAAAATGCCTGAAATAAAATCCTGTAAATGTTAGCTGTTAATAAGGTGGTCAAAGATTTGAAGTAGAAATGATCTATGCCGTGATGTAAGATCCGAGAGCTCATCTTTCAACCAGATCACGATTTCACGTTGGTCACACAGAGTTCCTGCTGACTATCATGAGTTTTGTTTGAGTTATTGAGGTGAGTGACAACACGAATTAGACTTTAGTGGCTTTTAGGGAAGAGTCATATCGACTTAGAGTATGCAGGGGATATTGCCTGTCTAGGTAAAGACATTGACGATATACAGAGTCTTCTGAACATCTTGAGCAGCAATCTTCGAATGTTTGACATGCGATTTGTCCCTGTCAGATGTAAGATGATGATGCAGGACGGTTGAGCGTGTTGCATCAGCCCTAATCGATTGACCGGGGACGAAATCTCAGCAGGAATAGAGAGATAGCTCGTGTGACATTTGCCAGTTTACAACACCTTTGTTGCACACGTGATATCCAACTGTTTCGATCGAAGGATGGGTGTACTGTGCACCAATTCCCTCTCTATCATTCTATACGGCTGTGAGACATGGTCATCCGAAGCAAAAAATATACGAAAGGGTTAGTTGTTTTTGACCATAGATGTTTACATTCCATCTCCTGAGTTATTTGGTGCAATATATGATGAGAAATATTCAGGTTATAATTATACATCTCATCCAACAGCTGTACGACAATGCTGCATGCCAAGTAATCCACGACGGTAATCCTTCGAAGTGAGGACAGGAGTAAGACAAGCTGGTTGCCTACTATCGCGAATGATTTTCCTGATTGCAGTAGATTGGATAATGCGACAAACAACGGTGGGCAATGAGGAAACAGGCATAAAATGGACTCACAAAAAACACCAACTTAGAGGATCTGGACTTCGCCGATGATATATGTCTGACTTCCCACAAACTGGAAGATATGCAAGCGAAAAGCAACAAGTTGGCAGAAGAATCATCCAGAGAAGATAGGACTTCAGGTGAACATAGAGAAGACAGAGGTGATGAAGATTCCTGGGCAACACCTCCAACAGCAGCAACAACATCAAACAACAATCAGCATAAATGGAAGGAACCTGAAAGAAACAACCTCTTTACCACCCACCTGGGAAGCATAGTTTCAACTACAGGCGGAAGGAACTGACGAGGATATGAAAGCAAGAATCGGAAAAGCAAGACAAGCTTTCACTACTCTCAAGTCTGTGTGGAGGTCAACAGCACTCAGCATCAAAAATAAGATCCGGATTTTCAACTCCAATGTGAAGTCAGTTCTACCTACTATACGGATCAGAGACTTGCACTGCGCACCATAAAGAGCATCTCAAACAAACTACAGACCTTCATTAACAGTTGTCTTTGCTCAATACTCAAGATCGGATAGCCAGAAAAGATCAGAAACATGGAGGGATCTCTGGCAATGAACGAACCAACTCAACAGGAACCGATTGTGCAATAAATATACAGGAAGGAACAGAGGTGGATTGGTCATATTCTTAGAAAACAAACCATCAAGTGACATCACTAGACAAACCATTCCTCGAGTGGAACCCGAAAGGGAAGCGGCGAGTTGGTCGTCAGTGCGAGGGTGACTTGGAGGAGGTCATGTGAAGAGGAGATGAAAGCATGTGGGCAGACTTGGAGCCAGGTGAAGACTCTAGCAGAGAACCGAACGCAATGGAGAGGCACGACTGAAGCCCTATGTTCCTTTAGGAATTAAAGGAAACAATAATAGTAATATGTGTTGCGTATTCTGAGAAACCGTCCTCTTCATTGATCAATGTCAACTAACGTAGAATTGAGCTGAAAAAGAGTTTAGGGCGGTTAACCAGAACTTAGAATCAATTCGTGTGGTCTTTCACAGTTGGTTTGAGGTATCCACATAAGGAGGTGTTGAATACCTGGTTGAAGCCTTCAGTATGTTGAAAACCAGTGCCTGGAGATTGTTGATGATGTGGCCTAAATTTATTGTCAACGACGTAAATGTATCCACTCTTTGTAATATCCTGTATGCATCGAATAATAATATTGCTTTATTCCATAACAGTACTTGTGATACAGAATGGAATTCTCAGCATTTTTACTGCAGTATTGCATCCAGTTAGTACATTATCAATAAGTAAAATTCTACATAGATTAAGGAAATTTCAGTTAGTTTTGACAACAACATATTAGTGTGTTGGTAGCAAAACTAAGGTTGAACAGTGTTTGAAGGTGTTAGAAAAGTAGGTGCTGCCATATTTACTGGCGTAAGCAGAAGAAAGAAACAAAGCAGCACATAACGGGAAAAAAAGAGAGAGAAAAGGAAAAGAAAGAAAGAAAATGTTGTACCTATTAATGATGTGAGTTGGAAAGATGAGATCCAGTTGTACTACTGACTATTAAATGAATTATAGGTGTCACGCCTAATGCTTTCTTTATCACACAGAACACGAGCTAAGTAGTGTATGGTTGAGTTTTTGTACTTGCTGGTGCGAGCATATAGTTTTCTATATCGGCTTCTGGTTTTGCCTGATGAGATTCGAGGGGAGGGGGTTTGTGAATGAAGAGGGTGGTATGAGTTAGATAAAATCGATTTAGCCCATTTTTCACATGAGTCCAAATGCCTGTCTGTTGACCAGAATATTAACAAGCTGGTTAAGTGGCACGTTGCTTACCTTGCTGACAACCCTTAACATCCTGCGTAATATGTTATAGTCTTTCTTCAGTAGCCCTGGCAAAACTAAGGGGGAGCAATAGGGAATAATAGGCAGAATGCGAGAGTTAGCGAATTGTAGGAGTAAGGGTTGGGTTTTTCCAGAATGTCTTAACTTCTTGATGTAGAAGGTGAGACGGAATATTTTCTTACAAATCGTCAAGATATGAGACGATCAGGAAAGATCAGCAGATAAAATGATGCCTAGGTACTTAATTTCCGACTTGGTTTCAATTTCACTGCCATCTTTGTTGCACACCTCGTGAGAGCTAACCAGTTTGTTTAGGTCGGATTTATGCCTAAAGGTGAAATTGACTGTTTGGCATTAGGAGGGGTTTAAGGTAAGACCGTTTTCCTTGGACCACTGGCTGATTTCTGACAGAAAGCCATTTAGCTTATCCGTGTTACTGTTGTTTCTCGTTCAATTTTTTTTTAATCTTTAAGGCTGATTGTGTCTTTGCTTTTCAATTGAGAAATCCTGTACACAATGGTCATGCATTATTAATGACACAAACTAGACAACAATTATTAGAAAAATATGGTTATCATAATCCAGTCCTATTATTACATCCTCTTGGTGGTTGGACAAAACTGGATGATGTACCACTCAATGTACGTGTAGCACAACATGAAGCCTGTCTAGATGAAGGTGTTCTTGATCGACAGACAACTTTATTGGCAATATTTCCATCACCAATGCTGTATGCTGGACCACGTGAAGTTCAATGGCATGCTCGTACACGATTGTTAGCTGGTGCACAGTTTTATATAGTTGGAAGAGATCCAGCCGGTTTACCTCATCCTGATGGATCAGGTATTGATTTATATGATCCAACACATGGGGCCAAGGTAGGTTTATAATTGTACTTTTTTTTAAAGAAGACTTAGTGGAGTAGTTGGCTTTTTTATTGTATTGTATTATTCTTTACAAGAGGGTGGTGATTCTGAACTTTTCATTGTCTGGAATACTCAGCTCTTTTGAGCGTGTTAGGTAGTGAAGTGTTCCTTATTTTTTTCGATTACAGCTTGATTCCACACCGTATTTTTTGGTACAGGTATTAAATTTTCAGTATGTGATATGGTAGCACAAATTTTGCAGGCTGACCATAAATATCAGGTGTGCGTCGGCAGGGGGTCGAACTCCGAACCATGTGCATGGTTGGTAAGAGTCCTAACCGCTGTGCCACCGACGCACTACTAATCACACACTACTAATCAAGTGACAAATTGACAGGATTTCAGATAATTTATTCACTACTTTAATATTATGTGTGGAGAAACAAGAAATAACCGTTTTTCATGAAATCTATGAAATGTACTTTGGGGTAGCATGTTAGTCGATTGCAAGTAACTTAAAGTAAGATGAATAATACGTGAATTATTAAAAGAGTTTTTTAATTTTTTATTTTGATTACAGCTTGATTCCACACCGTATTTTCAGTACAAGTGTGGAATTTTCAGCATGGATACCGGTAGCCCAAATTCAGGCCAACCATAGATATCGGGTGTGCGCCGGCAGGGGATCGAACCCCGGACCATGTGCATGGTCGGCGAGAGTCCTAACCACTGTGCTACCGACGCAAAATCAAGTTTCATGGCACTTTTTCTGCTAGGCAAGCAGACCACTGTTAATAAAAACATGCGTAATTAAATAAGATTTCTCAAATGACTGACCAATAGATCAGCGTGGAACTTTGCATAGAAGTGCTTCAGTTCTCGACGTCAAACCACTATCTGTTAAAATCGAAGGAATGTCATGCAGGCAGCCTAACTTTCTCTGAATGACTCCGATCAACGACCATTAATCTGTTAGATCGGTGCTACAGCCTGACTGACTACTCCTGACCTTTTCTAAGCCAGTCCGACTTTAGCCACTATGTTTGTTAACGAAGGAGGTAACTCAAAATACGCAGTCTTCCTGACACAGGACTTACAAACTACGAGCAACCAGGAAGAAACAAGCAAAACTGCTCAAGTAGACGTGTCACATTGTATGTTTAGCTCGTTGCATGAAGAGGACCTAATACTACCGTTTTAAAATAAATGAATAAAGTAGAACCAATCACTACACAGTAGGTAATCAAATGCTTTAAACATTATAACTTGCTGTATTCAGGCAAAGCGAAGTATATATATATATAACCCAATCCAGAATCATTTCATCATCTCCAAAGGAATGCTTGTACCTGAAATGTAATTCTACAGTACGGTTGTACATTTCCGTTAGAGACGAACACCATTATCATAACTTTCGAAACAAGGGTACTGTGGGCTAAAGCACTATTTATTTCGTATCAGTGGTTTGTACAGTTTACTACTTACTATTGAACTGGTTGAACGAAGTTACTAGTCTATAGGGTAGAGCTGTGGCCTCCAAAGCCTCAGGATGGTCGGGGGTGGGTGCCTTGCGCTGCGGGTTGGCCAACCCTCCGCACACCTCTTGAAATGCTCCCATATGACCGGGCGTCTTACATAGCCTCTCCTGAGGAAGTCCTACTCACTGCCTTCACGTGGCGGAGGTGTTTTACAGAGAGGAACGGATGCTGCGTCTCACGGTTGACTGTCCATTGGATGACAGTCTAGGGGAGATGGCTAAACCCTGATTCCAAACCTCCAACGACTGGCGTATGAAGCTCACTGGCAGACGTATGGACAAAGGGCTTGTTGGATGTCCTGGATGTCTGGCTCCATTCAAAAAGGCGTATGAACCGAACTCCGGTCACCGGCTGCCAATGGATAGTGGACTCCGTACTCCACTCCTACTGCCTTGTAGGTCACACTTGGTTGTGTAAAGGCTAGAGCTGCACTCTCAAACAAAAGCCGAGCGATTCTGGGACATCACTCGTACCAAATTCCCATGGAACTTCATGAACTCTCTCACAAACGACTCTCACCATGATTCGAGATGTTCATGAAGCTGGCTCATCCTCCCGTAGGAGATAGCCGAAGTAAAGTAAGTAAAGGAGGAGTGCAGTCGGCAGGGTTTCGCACTTATTACTTAGTATATTGGTGTGGTTGTGTTCTCTAAGCTGGATAGTTCCGTTTTGAAGTTGCCAATTTCCTTCTATACAACCTTATCATCACATATTTCGATTTGAAGAGAGCTTTTAGGGTTCTCCAGAAATGACTATTCTCTTTCAGGGTTAACAAGAAAGATAGCTGATAAATTAGTAGAGAATTCTAAAAAACTCACTAAATATTGAAGTATGCACTGAAGACATTGTCTAGAAGGACAATGATAGCTTCGCAACTAAGCCATGTAGCTCAGAGAATACAACTATATACCAATTCCATCCACCTGAAACACAAATCTCCATATTTATTGGTGTACTCTACGGGTGGTTTAAGGCTTCACCCAATATGATTTCAGTGATAAGTAAATGGTTAATACTGGAAAGAATCCAAAGAAATAATTAGAAATAACAAAACAAATTAGGCGGTTGCGCTATATATATATATATATATATATATATATATATATATATATATACAACACATTTAAGCGAACAATATTGTTTTCAATTAGATTTCATCAGGCTTAACTCTAATATGCATAAGTTTACAAAGAAAAATTTCAAATATAAACCAATCATGGTGTTTTGTCTATAGGGTAATAAGATGGTGAATATAACTTGTGCAAATAGTCATAATAGTAGTAATGATAATAATAATAATAGTAATAATAAAAATGGTCTTATCAATAATAAGGATGAAAAAGTGAGGCAATCTGTGATAACACGAATAATGAAAAAAACAGCATGATTAAACAAACAACTGTTCAGGTAGACGTAGTAGTCGATAAAGGTTAGTACAAACAAATGAACCGATGAAGTAATGTCAGATTGTAAGGGAAGGAAATGAAACACGTTTATAATGAAGATGTGATAAGATTAAGGGATGATGATAAGAAAGGAGTTGAAAATATAAAGAAGGGGTGGTGTAGAAGTCATTAGTTAGTTATGTCTTAATAGGCCAAGGGAGGGATAAAGGCTGTACGAACTTCTTTTGAATGCATAGTTTAGGTTTAATAGTTCGAATGCCTATCGCCTCAGCTGTGTGTGAGAAGTAGACGAAAACGAATTCTATTGGAAAGATTCGGTGGGATACGATGAATTACTTTGAAAGCTCTCGTTTTCTCCACTATATGACCACTATCAACTGAATGTGACAAAATTGAGCTACGGATTGTTTTTGTCTGTCCTTTGCCAAACCATGATGGGAGACGTTCAGTAACACATTGTTTAGCTAAGCTGTCTGGTTGTACGCCCAACATAACTGTCACCACAGGTGCAGTTGAATTGATAAATGCACATAGATGTGGCAAAACTGTGTAGCTTATCCTTCGTTTGCGTCCCAATCATTCGTCGGCTAGAGAATGACAAACATAGGTGTGCTGCATAAAATGTTCTTCGGATACTCCTTGAAAGTCTCTGGAATAGAATCTCACTTGATAAGTCACCATTAAATTGTAACTTAATAAATAGAGGTTTTTTATGTGCAATAATAGTCTCAGGTTTTCTCTCCAATGTTTTCATATGTTTCTTTATAAAACTACTCGGATAGCCCGTCTCCGTCAAGGAATCGTGAATATATTCAAATTCCTTTTGTAAGAGGTCATCCGTACATATCTTTCTTGCTCTGCTCGCAAGACATTTAACAAGATTCCTTTTATATTTAATGGGCACGTAACTAAGGAAGTGCGTGTATTGCCCTGTGAATGTGTGTACTAATACTGCACGTCTTTACGGTCTACCCAAGGTGCACAAACCGGGTCTTCCTCTTCGCCCTGTTTTAGATATGTATAACTCCCCATTTCACGGAACAGCGAGGTGGTTAGTGAAGATTCTGGGTTTTTTGCACAGAGAAGTCGTGCAACATAGAATTAGTGATGTCTTCGACTTTATTTCCAAAATATCCGAGACTAATGTGAGGTATAAACGCATGTTATCCATGGATGTATCATCACTATTCACTAAAATGTACCGCTTATGGAAACAGTAGATTATATTTGTCAAGAAATCACCGAAAGGCAATTGGAGCTCGCTTCGTAACCGGAAGGACTTACGTTTGAACCCCGGTGGGTGCGTACTGTCGAAGAGCCTCAAACTAGAGCGAAACAGGTGTCCAGTACTCGACTTTCTAGTTTTCTAATGGTTCTCTAACTGATTTCAGCTAGTCATAGCTCCTGGAAAAGTGAAGTTTGTGTCGAAAGATTGTTGTTTTGGAAAAAGATGAAGAATGATAGTGAGTTACGTTGTATCCACAGAAGTAGATTTCTTGATGCTCACTAGCGACTGGCTTTATTCAGGCAGTTATCTGGGTTTCTAGTGGAAAGCCGTGACCAGTAGGGTACAGCAAGTCGAGCGTGAGGACAAATGCTCGCCGAAGACATTAGTCGCTCTATGTCTTGAATTGGCAGAAGTTGGAATTCATGGGCTAGCCGTTGGATCGGGTCCCAGTGGCCTAATGGTTTACGAGCTCTCCTTGTAACTAGATGGACTTGGGTTCGAGTCTGAGTGGGTGCGTACTGCTGAAGCGCCCAAACTAGGCTGACGAAACATCTGTCCAGTACTCCTTGTTGGTTTTCCAATGGTTCTGTAACCGATGTCAGCTCATGATGAAATTCTCCAATTAGTTTCTTGAATTACTATTTCTGTTTAGCGTAATACTGTTCTCTGATTGTAGTGCTTATTACGGAGATTTGTGAGGTCAAATACATTAGTCAAATCACGCAATATATCGGATAAAAACGTAGTATGATCGTAATTACTGAGAGGATTGACTTTTTGTGTGATTAAGGATTAAAAATGAAGTAATAACCAAATAGACAGGAAGTTTGGATAAGAAAGTTAATAAGATTAGCACTATTGAGAGAATTGAGTGTCTACAGTGGCCATGGTAGAGACAACGGTTGAACGTGTTTCTTTTGCATGCATAGCGTAGGCTTGAAATATTGGATCTCTAGTGCCTGAGCTGAACCCAGATCCATGCCCTCGATCTCATTCCCTTTGAGAGGTTAGATCGTGTTTTGTATATGACTTTAAAGAACTTTTCAACTCGTACTGAATGTCCTGAGTTCAGGACAGATGTTCTGTTACCGAGCTATATACACGTCTGGGTTGAATTAGTAGTAGACCAGGGTTAATTAGGCTAGCAGAGAATAAAAACTTAGTGGAATCTAGACTAGTAGACCCTAATAAGGTAAGAAATATAGAAGAAAGCTCGATTGTAGCGCTTTATGCAGTTATACAATAGGATGGGGCAAGGTGACAGTCTTAAAATCTAACGTAGCAGATTAGAGGAGAGATTGATGCCTAAAGCTTTACTTTTTGAAGCAACTGAGCAAAAGGTATAACAGGAATGATTCAGCACCTGTCCCAGACATCCGGAAAGTTCTACTACCGTTGTACTTTACTATATTCCTTCTATTGTGTATCCACTGGTTCCGACTATATCAGCACTATGAGTATTACAAAATTGTCGTGTCATTAACCATCATGTAATTATTAGTTTTGTAGTTGTTTCTCTTATTTTCTATACTTTTCGGCAATATTAAACTGACAATCATTGTTTATGAATGCCATAGTCACCACCTCAAAAAAAAAATTTTGTATTATTCAGGATTACTCACACTACCACCACAAACACTGCATTAGACCTTGGTAGACTTTGGTACTTTTTCGCATTCATAATTATTTTGTGTTTATCCTGTTTTTTTTGTTTTTGCTGTTGGTGTCTTCAGATTTATTTTTTTATTTGTTTAATACTTATTTTAAATGTCGGTAAAATTAGATGCAAATATTGTAGATATGTGCTGAAAATTCCACACTGTACCACTAGTACTGTTTCTGGAATAAAGCAAATTATTATTATTATTATTATTATTATTATAATATCAAATAGAAAGTAAGAATAGGTACTATGAAAATTTGGTTTGGAAGTAGTGTAGTTACAATTGATGTGAAATGATTATAAATGGTATATTGTGTTAGAAACATCATGCAGGCAATTATACTACTGTCTCACTGTGTTAAATATTATTTATTATTATTATTTCCTTTAATTCCTAGAGGAACATAGGGCTTCAGCCGTGCGTCTCCATTGCGTTCGGTTCTCTGCTAGAGTCTTCACCTGGCTCCAGGTCTGCCCACACGTTTTCATCTCCTCTTCACATGACCTCCTCCAAGTCACCCTCGCACTGACGACCAACTCGCCGCTTCCCTTTCGGGTTCCACTCGAGCAATGGCTTGTCTAGTGATGTCACTTGATGTTTTGTTTTCTCAGAGTATGGCCATTCCATCTCCATTTCTTCCTGCCTATTTGTTTCACAATCGGTTCCTGTTGTGTTGGTTCGCTCCCAGAGATCTCTGTTGCTGATCTTTTCTGGCCGGCCATCTGATCTTGAGTATTGAGCGAAGACAACTGATAATGAAGGTCTGTAGTTTGTTTGAGATGCTCTTTATGATGCGCTGTCCAAGTCTCTGATCCGTATAGTAGCACTGACTGACTTCACATTGGAGTTGAAAATCCGGATCTTATTTTTGATGCTGAGTGTTGTTGACCTCCACACAGACTTGACGTGAGTAGTGAAAGCTTGTCTTGCTTTTCCGATTCTTGCTTTGATATCCTCGTCAGTTCCGTCCGCCTGTAGTTGAAACGATGCTTCCCAGGTGGGTGGTAAAGAGGTTGTTTCT
The DNA here is from genome assembly GCA_944472155.2 of Trichobilharzia szidati. Classification (NCBI taxonomy): domain Eukaryota; kingdom Metazoa; phylum Platyhelminthes; class Trematoda; order Strigeidida; family Schistosomatidae; genus Trichobilharzia; species Trichobilharzia szidati. Next base: position 51,218,413 of record OX235276.1, read on the forward strand.
TTCAGGTTCCTTCCATTTATGCTGATTGTTGTCTGTTGTTGTTGTTGCTGTTGGTGGTGTTGCCCAGGAATCTTCATCACCTCTGTCTTCTCTATGTTCACCTGAAGTCCTATCTTCTCTGGATGCTTCTTCTGCCAACTTGTTGCTTTTCGCTTGCATATCTTCCAGTTTGTGGGAAATCAGACTCACTGTGTGATATATACCATAAATTAATTATTGTGGAATTATGTAGGCTGCAGACTTTTATCAACAAATGCCTTCGCTATCTCTGCATATTGAAGATATGAGGTAGCTGGTCAGAAAGGATTAGCAACAAAAATCTCTGGGAACAACACACAACCAAGGACCAACTACTCAACGAATATGCAGAAGAAAATGGAGATAGCTCGAACGGAAGCTGGGGAAACCATCGGATGACATCATGCGCCGTGCCGACCGTCGAGTGGGGTCCGGTTGGGAAACGATGAGTTTTGCGTCGCTTCGTGAGTGAAAGGAAAGAGGAGAAGAAAGCTTACGAACAATCGTGGGGGCCAGATGAAGATCGATTGTGAGGTTATCTGAAATGGTTTTTGGGGTTTAAATCTTCTTATTTGTGTATTTGTTAATCGAATGTAGTAATTGCATTCAGAGAGAGAGAGAGAGGGAGTGCATCGTCAGTTCACTGGTAGAGAATATTCAACAGCTGGTCATGTGATCAACAGTGCGATCCACAGTTGACGCATCGCTAAAACTGACTTCTGTGATAGGTAAGCCCAGTAAAGGGGAAAGGTTAGAAGTGAGACTATCAACCCCGTACCACTATTATTCAAACTTTAAAGCTCAGTATTTAATTGGTGTAGATGGTGACTAGCAGTGGAATCCAGGATAACGCGCATTTTGTCCTATTTGCGACTCGCTAGTCAGCTAGATGTACCTGCATTCCCCAGTCAGTGAGTGAGTGATGATGTTCCCACCACTGAGGCTCGAACGCAGTGCCTATAGTTTCAAACGCCAAAGCGCGTTATCCCACTAAACCACTTGAGCCACGAGAGCCACAAGAAGATGACATGTCAACCTGAGACCGAGTTCTTTGGTGTCCAATCAATCGATGGGGAAATCTAAAATTCAATTAAATTTAAAGCTCAGAGCTTGAAACTTGGTTTATTTCCCAACAGGATAATGAGTGTAAGTGAATGAAAGGGAAAATAATTAAGTTATTAGTTGTTTTTTCCTCTCTCTCTTTCACATTGATTTCTTTCTTTCTTCCTTTCCTAGGTATTATCCATGGCACCAGGACTATCCGGTTTAAAGATTATTCCATTTCGTGTTGCAGCCTATGACAAATCAATTGGCAAGATGACATTTTTCGATGCAAAACGCGCTAGCGATTTCATTTTCATATCTGGTACTAAAATGCGAACATTAGCTCGGGATGGATTAAATCCACCGGATGGATTTATGGCGCCTAGTGCATGGAAAGTGTTAGCTGATTATTATCGTCAATTAAATAAATAAAAAAATAAAAGTACTACTGATATAGTACTATTATTACTATTAGTAGTAGTAGTAGTACTAATGGTGATACTAACAATAGAAGTGATAATAACCTTTCATCCTGCGTCTTCCTTCCTCTTGGATGTATGTGGACGTGTGTGCGTGTGCGTGTCTGTGATTCCTCTCAGGCTCCTCAACTGTTGGTCGTGGTGGTGGTGGTGTGCTTGTTATTGCTATTTTTTATTTTTCAACACTAATTATTTTCACTACTTTATACCTTTTGTGTACTTCTATCATGTTAGCCAAAATATCTCAATTCTTTGAATTTAATCCTTTTGTGTGTATTTGAGAAGAAGAATCTCCTCCAACCCCAACCTTATAATCTATTTGTATTTTTTTCATTTTTAACTTACTTCAAAAGGAAAACGATTGTTAATTATGATTACTAAAATTTTGCCAATGCAAGTGGTGCAATATACACACTAATCATGATTAATTAATGTATGTGCCTAGCAGCTTGATTAATTAATTATTGATCACATGGTGTCTTGGTTGATTGGATGCAAGAGTTCATCATGAGCTGACATCAGTAGTTAGAGAACCATTGGAAAACCTGCAGGGAGTACTGGATAGCCAGCTAGCTGTTTCGTCAGCTTAGTTTGACGCTCTTCAGCAGCACGTGCCCACTCCGCTGCCAGGTTCGAGCCGAGGACCTTTCGGGTTGCAAGGCAAGCTCGTAGGTGGTTTCCAGTGGTTCTCTGTCTGATGTCAGCTCATGATGAACTCCTCCATCTAATATATATACATATATATATATAGTGCCTCCTATATTTATTTGACGGACAGATCATCTTTTCTTGTGTATGTGATACCTCTCTCTGTTTTTTCTACTGATTTGTAATTATTTCATTATTTATTTGTTAATATTTTTTACATTTCTTCTGTGTGCTTGTGTGTGTGTATGTATCGGTGATCACTACTCACATATCATGAGTAGTATTGAATTCTTTATATGCATATGTTGACATACACTATTTGGTTATTTTTGGTTATTTTCTATATATATATAAAATGAATATGAACTCATAAGTTGTGTCTGAATTGGAAAACACATTCCTGACTATCTTTTCTACTGTTTTTTATATGCGTTACTCTAATTTCTCATCAGCATGATCATCATTTTTGCTACAAAATGTGTGTAAAGTTTGTATTCCAGTTGTGATTTTATTTATTTATTTATTTTTTTCTCCTTTTGACTTTCTATTAATTATGTGACTTTATTTTCTGCTTTGAATACAAACTATACACGTAGTAAAAATTTATTTACTTATTTATTTATTGATATACTATAAAAAAACACTCAACTTGGTATATTCAGGGGAACTCAAAGACCGAAGTCTGATCCACAAGTCAGTGGAATAGGCAACCGGGTGTGTGTGTGTTCCTGTGGTTTGTAGTGAGTGATCGAAACAGATTCGTTTGGAGTGTGGTATCAAGGTTTTCCAGCTCTGCTTAGGTAGGTAGCGATGCTTGGCTATAAAAGGAATGCCGAAAAAATACATTGCACTGATTAAGGCACTCTACTCGTACTCATGCCATCAGCCAGGTGAGGGCTTACGGCGAGTTGTCATCTGAAGTGGTGACGACTAGTGGCGTCCGTCAAGGATGCCGATTATCCCCATTTTTATTCAGTTTCATCATAGACGTACTAATGAACTTAACCCTAACTGACTTCAGAGACTCAGGGAGAGAATAACCTCGTTGACTTAGAATATGCAGATGATATAGTCCTTCTAGGTGAGGTGAAGACGCTGACAAAATGCAGAATCTCCTGAACACGTTGAGCAGCAATCTTCGTATGTTCGGCATGCGATTCACCCCTGTGAAATGTAAGATGGTGTTGCAGGATTGGACTACACCGACCCCTAGATTAGAAATAGGAAGTGAAGTGGTAGAGCACGTTGACCGCTTCACTTACTTGGGAAGTACCATCAGCCAGTGCCAACGGGTTGATCTCTGACAAAATCTCAGTACGAATACAGAGGGCTAGTTTCGCATATGCCAAATTAAGCCGTCTCTGGCGTAGACGTGATATCCGGCAGCCTGTCGACCAAAGGGCGTGTGTACTGCTCAACAGTCCGCTCCGTCCTCCTTTATGGCTGTGAGACGTGACCATTGAGAGCAGAGGACATGAAAAGATTAGCTGTCTTCGATCAAAGGTGTCCGCGTACTATCTTCCGTGTGAAGTGGTATAATAAGGTGAGCAATATTGAGGTTAGGCGTCGAGTGCTAGGTAAGGCGGGGAAATCAGTCGACGAAACTGTGAAATTACATCGACCGAGATGGTTAGGACATGTGTTACGAATGCCTAGTCATCCCCTTCCTCGACAATGGGCAATGTTAGCTGATATAGTGTCAGGCTGGAAAACAACCAGCAGCGGTCAAACGAAAACATGGCACCAGTCAATTAAAGCTACAACAGTTAGTCTAGGCCACATAGGAAGGTGTAGACTGGCCTCCTGGTTGGGGTCCTCGAGATGGTAAAAACCAATGGTTGGAAACAATTGGTGACATGGCTCAAAATCGTTCTCAATGAATAGCGCAGATGCATCCACTCCTTGTGACTTATGATTTCCAATGAAACTACATTGTTCTTCGTTATTACTATTCCTTTGTCTCTCACATCTGTTTACTGTCTACATTATGCATTTCTTCTACTTTGTTCTCTTGCTTTGTGTGCTACATGGAGGGAGTGTGGCGACTTGAAGTGTCGCACATATGTGCAAAGTTCTATGTCGAAAACAGGCAGATGGGTAGGTAGCTTGGTAGATCAGGTATGTCTAACAACAGTAGTTCGTTTAGAAGTGTCAGATATTCGGATTCGTCATATCACTTTTATGACGAATACCTTGACTGTGTGAAGGTAGTGAGTCGGATTTAGGTGGTAGTGGTTTTATGAACGTGTGCCTACATAAGAGCATTTCAATAGGAAGACTGAAGTCTACTCACTCTCGGGTATACTAGGTCATTTATAGGAGCACAAGTCGTAATAATAATAATAATAGGCTCAGTTTTTCGTTCATTTTCGGCTTGTTTCATTGTGAATCACCACATTTATATGCCTGTTTGATGTCGATGACAGATAACGGAGATGGATAATACACTGAGAAGAATGTAACTCTACAAGAGTATAGTTGTTTTCGCACATTTGGCACATGATTTGGAGACGGTTGAAGAAGGTACAGTAGGAATCATTGAACAGTATGTTGTTTTTGTTAGTTTGAAGATTTTAAGCCTCTTAAATACACAGTAATATATGCAGTATTTGTTGTTGTTTTTTTCGGGGTTTATTTTATTTGTCATACTGTTCATCTTGTGTTAATTCTTGACATTATATGACAATCACCAGTTAACTGTCGTGACACTGTTTGCTACGACTTCGTCGTAGGAAGCCCACGGATTTGTCTTTTTAGCTGCTTAGCGTTTTGCATTATTGTAAGGGTAAGGCCAGGTAAGCTTTCGAAGAATGCATTATGCTCTCATCGTCGTCGGGTTATAGGAGAACTCTCGACATATTGACGTGGCTTTTAGTAAGAACTTATGAACTAAGCAGGTCGTTGCTTCAGGAATTAATGGATTACTCGGAGATAGGATATAATGATGTTAAAGCCGTGTCAAGATTCACTATCAAAAATAGATAATTGCTCCACACCTCTTGAGCAGCAGATGAAATTACTCTACAGATGTAAACTACCTGAGTATTCTAGAGTCTACAGTGAAAAGAAAACGCCTCCTGCGTTACAGATGAAATGGGTAGAAACAGTTGAAGACGTGACAGAGAACGGCCATGAACACTGACGTCTTATGAGTTCACACAGTTTGTGCCTGCTCGTAGTACAAGTATTTTACTGAGCAACTTTGGAAAACTGGCTACAAGTAATCGACAGAAAAGTACTAAGATGGCCTGTTCTACACAACAGCTGACGGCTGTTGGAATTAATGTGTCTGCTTAACTAGACAGGAAGCTTTGTGCGGTGTTTGGAGGAGGTCATATGAACACTAGATGTTTTCGGAATTTGTGCCACTTTCTGTGAATAAAAGGTGGTCAGAGGCTAAGCAGATGAAACTTTGTTCCTCCTGTTTCACGAAAAGCCACTGGTCTTCAGAATGTAATGCTAGTGGTTTGTATGGTTCTGAAGGCTGCAAAGACTGCCATCACCGACTTCTGAATAAGTTGAAAAAGTACTCTAGTGCAGCAAATGAACAAATGCCGCAAAATTAGTCATGGGTAAAGGAAGTCGTTGAGAGAAAGCGTGTATATCTGGGCTTAATACCTGTATGATTGAATTATGGTGGCAAAGAAGTTAGGGTGTACGCATTTTCAGATAACTGTTCAGACTCTACTCTGTTTAAGCAAGATACCCTACGACTCCTAAGATTGTCATCGGAGGGGGAAAAGACTACCATCATTACGGTTAGTGGGAGCAAGCTGACAAGTACATTCAACAAAGGCTTTGATATCCATTCATTATATGGTAATGAATTTATAACCGTTGACCAGGCAACTGTTGTGAGAGACCTTTCATTGCGGAGGCTAAGAAGGTCCATTAGAGTAAATACTAAGAAACGGCCACATCTCGCAGACGTACCACTGACAGAAGCAGATGATAGTAAAATATTGTTGCTCGTCACATTTGACTTGCCTGAAGCCCAGTAGGTTTTAGATCAAAGGATTGGTTGGAAAAACAGTCCATATACCATCAGGGTTCTGCTCGGTTGGGTTCTCTTTAGACCGATGGATTTCGAAAGATACGACTGAAGAGTCGTAAATTTAATCCCACTAAGTCATAACACTTATCGATTTCAACCATATATATATATATATATATATATATATATATATTGCTGTCTCTGGGGCGTTTTGTGACCATGCATTTCTCAAGGAAGTTTTGTCAGCTATAGAGTAGTAGAACACACAGATCGGTTTCCTGCGTTCAGACCACAACGAGTAGGTTTTCGTCCTAACACTGTGTGTGTATTTCGTTATGAACGAACTGACATCAAATTATTATTATATATTATTGTTCCATTGGATTCCTAGTGGAACATAGGGCTTCAACTGCACGCCTCCACTTGCTTCTGTCTTGTGCTGTACTTTTCACTTGCGTCCATGTTATTCCATACTGTTTCATCTCCTCTTCACACGATCTTCTCCATGTCACACTTCAACGTCCCACTCGTCGCTTCCCTTTCGGGTTCCACTCGAGCATTGGCCTGACGCGCGATGACACTCCGCAGAGACCTCCTAAGCGAGTGTCCAATCCATCTCCACTTTCTCCTGCATATTTGTTGGGCGATTGGTTCCTGTTTCGTTTGTTCCCATAGCTTCTTGTTTGTCATTCTTTCCGGCCATCTAATCTTCAGTATGGAGCGAAGACAGTTGTTGATAAAGGTCTGCAACAGGCTGTTGGAAATATTTTTTCTGACCAGCCAGGTTTCTGATCCGTATCGCAAATCTGACTTGACGTTTGTATTGAAAATCCGAATTTTGTTGTTGATGCTGAGTGACGAAGATTTCCAGATTGGTTTCAGGTTGATGAATGTGTTTCTCGCCTTCCCGATTCTCGATTTGACATCCTCGTCCGTTCCTCCTGTAGTTGAGACAATGCTCCCTGGATAAGTGAATGAATTAACCTCTTTCCAATCCCTCCCGTTGATGGTGAATGGCACTGGATGTTGCTGCTGTTGATGTTGTTGTTGGTTGGTTATTTTCATAACCTCCGTCTTATCTATGTTCATTTGGAGTCCTGTCTTTGCTGCTTCTTCGACCAGTTTGTCGTTTTTCGCTTGTAAGTCTTTGATTTTGTGTGACATCAAACATAAATCATCCACGCGCGAAATCCAGGTCTTCTAGGTTCTTCACGTCGGTCCAGGATATCCCTGTCTTCTCGTTTCCCACTGTCTGACGGATAATCCAGTCCACCACAATTAGGAATATCATTGGTGATAATAAGCACCCTTGTCTGACTCCTGTGTTTACTCCAAACGCTTCGCTGAGTTTTCCGTTGTGGATCACTTGACATGTGCCGTTGTCGTACAGCTGTTGAATAAGGTTGATGAATATTTGGGGTACGCCGTAGTACTCGAGTAGTTTCCAAATTACTTCGCGGTCAACGCTGTCCACTGAAAGCCTTCTCAAAGTCTATGAAGTTGAGGTAGAGATTTGATTGCCATTCCATGCTTTGTTCGATGATGATGCGTAGAGTTGCAATTTGGTCAGAACATGATTTGCCTTTCCTGAATCCAGCTTGTTCTGGTCGGAGTTCTGTATTCAGTGCATCCTTTATTCTTTCCAGGATGATGCGACTCAGGATTTTACTTGGCGTCGACAGGAGCATGATTCCTCGCCAGTTCTTGCAGAGTCCTAGGTCGCCCTTCTTTGGTAGTTTCACCAGGTAACCTTTCCTCCAGTCAGTAGCACCTTTCCCTCCTTCCAGATCTTTTGCAATAACGGAGTCAGCATATCTGCTGTCGTTTCTGGGTCTGCTTTCAGTGCTTCCGGGGGTATTCCATCTGGTCCAGCTGCTTTTCCAGCTTTCAGAAGCTTGATTGCATTCATGACTTCAGTTTTCGTTGGAGGATTGGTGTCAACTTGCAGTTGTGTACGTGCTGTTGTTGGTATTACTGGACGGGTTGTAGGTGGTGGTCGATTCAAGAGTCCTTTGAAGTGTTCCGCCCATTGTTTAATCTGTCTTTCTTCTTTGGTAATTGGGTTCCCTTGGCTGTCTTTTATAGGTTTCACTTGTGTTGATCTCTTCCCGGATAGAGACTTGGTTATCTGATATAGTGTCCTCAGGTCCCTTTTGCCTGCTGCATTCTCAGCTTCAGTAGCCAGGTTGTCGAAGAATTGTCTTTTGTCCTTCCTGGCACTCTTCTTCACTTCTTTGTCCAGTGCTGTGTAAGTTGAGTTCAGCGTCTCTTTCTCTTGTCCATCTTTGCATTGAATCATTTTTTCTTTCACCTTTCTCCTCTCCTCTATTAGTTTCCAAGTGTCTGTTGAGAGCCATTCCTTGTCTTGTTTCTTCTTTCTTCCTAAAACCGTTGAGCACGTTTCGTTGAAAATTACCTTCAGAGAGTTCCAATGGTCTTCCACGGATGATTCCTCAGTGGTGCCACGTAGTGTTTCCTGCTTTGCTCTGACCGTTGCAGTGAAAATGTCCTGTGTGGTTGTGTCCTTCAAATCAAATTAGTTAGTTCTAACAAAGTACATACAATAATCATAACAGTGATATCTTTATTCTGGAAAACGCGTTTATACGCCATACAGAACTTTTAGTTCGATTCACTGCAAGATATTTATGCCTTGTGCAGAATCTTCAGATAGTATACAAATTGATAGTGTATCTTCTGAAGTGATATATTTCTATCCAAATTTTGTTCCAGTATGTTCTTCCTGCGTTTCCTTCGAAAAATTCCTGACAGCAGATAGACACCTATTTTAATTGGTTGGAGGATTTCATCATGAGCTGACATCGGTTAGAGAGCCATTGGAAAACCTACAGGGAGTACTGGATAGCTACTTCGTCAGCCTAGTTTTGGAATCTTCAGCAGTATGCACCCACCACAGGGGGTTCGAACTCAGGAGCTTGTAGTTACAAGGCGAGTTCCTAGACTGTTGGGACCCGACCCAATGGCCAGTCCATGAATTCTAACTTCTGCCAGCCAATTCATGACATAGCGCGACTAATTCGCAATGTCTTCTTCTATGAGTTACTGCCTCACCTTCAACCTGCTGCACCGTGCTGGTCACAGCTTCCCACTAGAACCTCCGTTCACTGTCTGAATACGGCCAGTCACTCTAGTACTCCCTGCAGGTTTTCCACTAGTTCTCTAACTGTTGTCAACTAATGATGAAATGCTCCAACCGATCAAACTAAATCCCTACAAAAACCAATACTTGAAGAAACTTAATTGCAACTTTACCTAGGTATGGGTTACAATTCACTTGGGTAATTATAAGATTGAAACAGAGTAAAGAAGATGCAATTCGATGAATAGAAAAATTTATTTAGTCTGGTGGTTTGAGTAGGCCGCCAACGGATAACATAAAACTACTCCAATAACTTTGACGAAGTTTATGTGTTTTATTTATTTCTTGATCGTCGTCATAGTAACACAGTTTTTCATCTGTTTATTGCTCTAGTTAAATTTCGCTTACCACTGTTACTCTGTTGTAGTGAAGTTACAGTGATGTTGTTGTGGACTACGGCTTTTGTTGGCTATTATCATTCTAAGTTTACGTCAATCCCTATAAAAGAGTAAACTGACTAACAGTCGACTTTATTTATATATTTCTTCATTGAATGAAAATGGGTCTACTGGTGGTTAAAAGAAACAGTCATTAAGGCCAATACGGGACTGGTTAACTGGATATACCTGCAGGTGTTTGAGTGATGGTGTTTCCACTGAGACTGGAACCTAGTAATCGAAATTTCGTTGAACCTATTTGGCCAAGCGGTGTAGTGGATAGCAAGCACTCTGTTATTGGGTACCGGATTTGAGCCTCACTGAGAACTCCATCATTCGTTCGTTGGGGGATGTATTTGCACCCAGATGATGGGTCGCAGCTAGGATGAAATGCACATCCTGGATACCACTGCTAGTCATTTTCATTAGTATTCCCTTTGGTGCCGAGTGCAGCATAGGGCTTCAGTAGAACACCTCGATTTCACGCTGTTCCCTGCAATTTTCTTTAGACGGCTCCACGACTGCCCATAAGATCTCGCTCAATATTGTCCTCCATGCCAACCTCGGATATACACTCAACTCATGGTTTCCCATTCGGTTTCCAGCCTAGGGCGCAATGTCATTCGATAGTCTCCTCAGCACTGTGTTTAATCCACCTCCATTTTTCCCCGTATATTCATTGAGCAGTTGGTTCTTGGTCATTGTGTTCCCAGAGTTTCTTGATGCTAATTCTTTCTGGCCAGCCATGTGATGTTCATTATGAAGCTAGAGAAGGCTGTTGTTGATAAACGTCTGTAGTAGGCTATTGGAGATACCCTTCGTGAAGAGCTAACTTAACATTAGTTTTGTTCTTCATGCTGTGTGCAGAAAATTTCCATATTGGTTTCAGATAAATGAAGGTGTGCCTTGCTTTTCCGATTCCAGTTTAGACATCGTCATCTGCGGTGATCGAAACGTCATCATTAAATAAATTATACTGTATCACAGTGTGTATTTTATCAGTGTAGAATCTGCATTGCATTACACTGATGCTTTCTTATGATTTATATTTATTTTCAAGAGTTGGTTTGTAAGTATTAGATTTGTTTGATTTTTTACGAGTTTGACCACGGATTGACACCAGTTAGAGAACCATTGAAAACCAGCAGGAAGTATTGGACAGCTGTTTCATCCTAGTTTGGGAATCATCGGCAGTACGCACCCGCTACAGGGAGTTCGAACCCAGGACCTTCCGGTTAAAAGGCAAGCTGGCTCATATACCATTCAGGCACTGGGACCCGATTCAGTGGCCAGTACATGAATTCTAACTTCTGCCAATTCGTGATTTTTAGCATGACCACCAACCAATGTCATCGGTGGGACATCCACCCACACACTTGACTGGTTGGACCTCACTGGTCACGACTTCTCAATAGAACTCCAGGAAACTCCATCCTGTAGCAAACGACTAGCGAGTATCAGATTAATTTTGAAGAGTTGGTTTATAAGGATTAGATTTTGTTTTTACGAGCTTGCATTGTAACTGGAAGGTCCTGGGTTGGAATCCCAGTGGGTGCGTACTGCCGATGATTCCGAACCTGGGATGAAACATCTGTCCAGTACTCCAGCTCTGGTTTCCAATGGATCTCTAACTGATATCAATCCGTGTTCAAACTCGTAAAAAATACAAACAAATCTAATACTTACAAATCAACTCCCTTGTAAACTGAGATCAACTTTTCTATTGGTTTCTAATTGTTTCTTCTTCTTCTTCATTATTGATCACTTTTTTGAATTCATATCTTTTGATGACTTCTATTTAAAGGAATTTGTTAAATTCACTTAGGCATCTACACTAAATTAGTCTGCATTTCAATTCTACTAAATCTTCAGAAAAACAAAATACCCGCATAATAGTTTGTGATATAATTAAAACAAAATAACTTTTTAAAATTTTCATTGCCTATCTTATCCTTGAAATCTTAGATTATGCGAGGATATATATATATATATATATATACATACACAATGTGAATAATAATGGAGTTCACCTCTAAAAGTTTATAGCTGAATGCACAAAACCAAGCTGAAATTCATCTGTGTTATTTAAACTAGGAAAACATAATCACATTCCATTTCAAGGAGGTTAGATCTAATCGTAAAGGTTATCAATACTAGATGAACTTAAGCATGAGAAAACTAGATGTGTGCTTATGAGTTGTTGTTATCAATATTCTTATTATCATTTTAACAGTTAGTCGACTATGAGAAGAAATCACGAAAAATACCCATTTATTCATAAGTAAAAACACAGTATTTTTGTTCAGCGAAGAAATTTCTTTTCAACGACTTCATTTTCAAGCCAACTGTACAGTCGTATTTATACTACAGAAAAAGTTATTAAGTGGCACTAAATAATTGCTCAGTCAATATACATATATAAGTAATAAGAATAATGATAATTAAAATGTTATAAGGGTGACACCATTTCGGAATTGATTGAAAATCGTTTATGTGAATGTATTAAACGTACTTTTCCTGCAGCTGACTTACAACTAGTTTTGACCAGCCAAAATATGATTAGACAATGCGTCAAGGATAGATTACCACTTTTTTCCACATTTACGTGTATTTACTCTTTTACCTGCTCTTGTGGAGCTGATTATATTAGACGTTGTAAGCGTAATCTCCGAAAACGTGTAGCTGAACACTATCCAGTCTGGTTAATGAAAGGCGAACGTAGAACTGCGAAGTCGTCTATTTGTGATCACCTGTTAGAGTCAGGTCATTCAGTCCCTCGTGATTAATCTTTCAAAGTTATCTACATGGCTATATCGAATCGATCCAAAAGTTTACGTTTTCTCCAGTTATGAATAGCCGAAGCTTTAGCTATACATGAACAGAAACCTAAATTATGTGCTTAAAAACGTTTTGTCAAACCCCTTTCTTTACCTTGGTCATAGTAATGTTCTTTCTAGTTTTTACTTTATTTTATTTTACCACTTGAATTCTTTCCACTTCACTTCACATCTTCATTCTTATCGTAATCGTACTCCTAATTTTTAAAATTTTTAGACAACGCTTGACATTAAAAAAAAATAAAATTTTCGATATCTATTCACTTATAAAACAATCTTTAATAATTTTGTAATTTATCCACTTCAACTCTACCCCTTATAACATTTTAATTATCGTTATTCTTATCACATATATGTATATTGACTGAGCAATTATTTAGTGCCACTTAATAACTTTTTCTGTAATATAATAACGACTGTACAGTTGGCTTGAAAATGAAGTCGTTGAAAAGAAATTTCTTCGCTGAACAAAAAACTGTATTAGAAGAAAGACAGTTCAAGGAATTAATGTAGAATTGCTAAATATTTCGATCTGCAGGAGTTTGACTGATTTCTGAGATTGATTACGAAGCGACTTTAGTTAGAGGATTACTGTCCAGTAATCTTGGCTCTCGGATGGCTCTCTCCTTAGCTTTGGATTTCGATAGACTGTTGTGCTTATAACCTGTATCACATATAGAATATTCACACATGCTGAGTATACCCAGCTAGGCAAAAATAAATAAACCGAAGTATTAAATCTTTAAAGCTGGTGTTGTGTTGGTTATTTTGTAGATCTGAGATCAAAAATCCTAATGCTATCTATAATGATACACTTTTATCATGTAAATCTCCAATCAGTATGTGGAAACTTTTTAATGAAATTACTGGTAATAGTAAGCGTTGTAATACTTTTCCCTCTTATGATGTTAATGCTCTTAATCAGTCTTTTATACGCTGTCCTTCTACCTTAACTACTTCTAATGTTACCTATCATGTAGCTGAAAACTTTCATGACTTTAATACTCTCGATGTTCCAAAATGTCTTAAAACACTCAAGCCCTCACGTAGCCTAGGTCCTGATGGTATACCTGCCTATGTTCTAAAACAATGTGCAGATGTGTTGTGTTCTCCACTAACCAACATCCTAAATGCCTCTTTCTCCAAAAATATCGTACCTGATGCATGGAAAGACATCAAAATTGTCCCTGTCCCCAAACCTGGAAACGGCAAGAACGTAAAGTTCAGACCCATTGCCATCACTTCCCCGTTCCTAAAGCTTATGGAAAAACTAATACTTCTTAAACTCGAACCCTCCCTTAAAAACTTCGAAGACCCAAAACAATTTGCCTATAGACAGGGTAGGAGTACATTAGACGCTGCAGCTGTCTTACACAACAACATCGTCTCTTCATTAGATAAAGCTGCCAAATACGTCCGCTGCACGTTTCTTGACTTCACTTCTGCTTTTGACTCTGTTCCTAGATGTCTCCTGCTAAATAAGCTCTCTTTGACGAAAACTGAGTCCTGGGTCACCAACTGGTTGCATTCCTACTTCTCAAACAGAATGCAGTACACCGTTTACAAAGGTAAATCATCCTCTGCTGCACTCACTGAAGCCGGAGTCCCCCAAGGCGCTGTACTCTCCCCACTTCTCTTTTCTTTCTTTCTACATGACTTACCATCTTCAAATGACATTAATTTTGTCAAATACGCTGACGATCTGTCTGTATCTTTGCCTATCAAATGTCAAAGCGACTGCTCTAAACTTAATGGCTTTCTGTCAGAAATCAGCCAGTGGTCCAAGGAAAATGGTCTTACTCTAAACCCCTCCAAATGCCAAACAGTCAATTTCACCTTTAGGCATAAATCCGACCTAAACAAACTGTCTGGCTCTCACGAGGTATGCAACATAGACGGCACTGAAATAGAAACTAAATCGGAAATTAAATACCTAGGTGTCATTCTATCTGCTGATCTCTCCTGGTCGTCTCATATCTTAGCAATTTCTAAGAAAATATTCCGTCTCACCTTCTACATTAAGAAGTTAAAACATTCTGGTATTACCCAACCCTTACTCCTACAATTCGTTAACTCTCGCATTCTGCCTATTATTCTCTATTGCTCCCCCTTAGTTTTTCCCGGGCTACTGAAGAAAGACTATAACATATTACTCAGGATGTTAAATGTCGTCAACAGAGTAAGCAACGTGCCACTTAACCAGCTTGTTAATATTTTGGTTGACAGGCACATGGACTCATGTGAAAAATGGGCCAAATCCATTTTATCTAACTCACACCACCCTCTTCACTCACAACTCTCCCCTTGCATCTCATCAGGTAAAACAAGAAGCCAATATAGAAAACTATATGCTTGCACCAGCAAATACAAAAACTCAACCATACCCTACTTAGCTCGTGTTCTGTGTGATAAAGAAAGCATTAGGCGTGACACCTATAATTCATTAAATAGTCATTAGTACAACTAGATCTCATCTTTCCAACCACTTCACCAATAGGTACAACATTTTCTTTCTTTCTGTTCCTTTCCTCTCTCTTCTTTTTCCGTTATGTGCTGCTTTGTCTCTTTCTCTCGCTTACGCCAGTAAATATGACAGCACCTACTTTTCTAACACCTTCAAACACTGTTCAACTTTGGCTTTGCTATCGACATGCCAATATGTTGTTGTCATAATGAACTGAGAATTCCTCAATCTATGTAGAATTCTATTTATTGATAATGTACAAACTGGATGCAATACTGTAGTAAAAATGCTGAGAATTCCATTCTGTATCACAAGTACTGTTTTGGAATAAAGCAAATTATTATTATTATTATTATTATTATTAGACTGTATTCCGTTCACCTATCAGATAGACATATGCGTTTTAGGAAGAGAAATTATCGGATAAATATGTAAGTTGTAACAACCAATAGAGACGTGTTGTCCGCTGAACGTAGGTAACCAATCTTTGCATTTTACTGTATGGCTGATCGAAACTTCCTTTAGTTACGCACAGTCACAGAAAGCCCTAATGACAGCCTTCGTCGGTGGTACACCGGTTAGGACTCCCACCGACTATGCACGTAGTCTGGGGTTCGATCCCTGGCCAACGCACACCTGAAATCAATGTTCCTTCTGCTAACTTTGGACTACCGATATCACTTGCTGAAGATTCCTTACTTGTACAAAAGTTCTGTATTGAATCAAGTTATAATTAGAAAAAGACAGTAATTTCTAATAAAATCTGGGGTATTATTCAACAAGCACAATAAATCAAAACACAAAATTACCTTAACAATACCGCTAGCCAGGTATACAAATCCCAGTAAGTTCTCGACTACTACATAACAGAATTATTATTTAACCAAAATCAAACATATGAAGTACCGTGAAAATCAAGGTGAATATCCCAAACAAGGTGGGATCGAAACTCTCTCGGGGAGAATTACACACCAAACAATTCCGGAATACAGTCCAATGTCAGAATGACCTCGACACACTCAAACAAAATCTCAGTCTTGAGAGGACAAATTATCAATATTATCATTCATGTACTTAGAGAAGCCTTAAACAGGGATGGAGACAAATAATCAGGATTAAGTGAAGAGATGATATGCCAACGGCAGGAGAATGATATTATTTTTATTATTATTATTGTAAACTTTAATTCCTATAGGGAACATAGGGCTTCAGCCTTTGCCAATCTCGTACATGGTGCGGGCATTCCATGTCCCCACACAGACTTTTTCTTTTGGCTAGAGGAGATTCATCGTGCGGAAGTTTCTGTAGCAGGCTTGTTTACAGGGTGGGGTTGCTAGCCTCACGCCTGGGAAGGGGGATTTTTACATTAAATTATAATTTAGAGTGGGTTGCTCCCCTTAAAACCAGGAAAACAGGGAATAAAACAAGCGGAACAACACCAGTACGGGAAAATAATTCACAACAAGAAGGGTAACAAGCGACAACAACAACAATAATAATATCGCAGTCAATTACAGCTAACCAAAATGATACCAAAATCATAGACTCACTGACTTGAGCCAACTTGAACATGTATATCCATCAATATATATACAATTATAGGTATTAGTTAGTGTTAAACAAGCACAGAGTGGCAAATAGATAGTTATAGGTATAATTGATATACAATATTATATCCAAAGATTCAGTGTTTCAAAGGCAAATAATTGTAATAGTTTTTTTGCAACTTTTTGACAGGATATTCCACAAAAATCAGAGTTTTAGGTAACTATGCAAATGTAGCGCAGTAATCGAGAATCGAGGCAAATAATTACCCAGTTAGTTGAAACATCCAAATAAGCATTAATATTGTAACTAGATTATTGAGGAGGGATTTTCCTAACCATTAGTCCTATAACAGGACTTTTGTAATTATCAAAGTATGAATTTGAATTAGACCGATGTGTCATAATTTTGAAAATATATATAAACTAAAAATGAAGATTACTGATGATCTTTCCAATATATTTAGCAAGTAAATAGTGATTACTCAGCTGCCTATACTATTTAATTTCTTGCTTACAAAGATTCATTTACTCAAGCTATCGTCGGACTCACTATTGAACCTGATAACCTCATGGGTAACATCTCTGGCTAAAGATTAGGCTATGACGGATTCGTATCTCTGAGAGGGAACCAATCCCTTCGAGGATGCAGATAAGTCTTCGTGAAATATGCCAACAAGCATGCAATCTGAGTCTGCAGCCCCCTATCAATTACATTCAGTCATCTAACATCAACTCAAAATGTACTACGATGGGGAGTCACTTGGCTAATTGACCTCCTTGTAAAATGTAGCTGATAGAATTCTGTCAGAAATAAAAGTAAGGAAATATAACAGCAAATGTTTTTCTATTCTATGAAAATAACCAGGTTCTGAATTTGGGATGGGAATAAAAGTCTTCGAACCTCTAGCTTAATCCTTTACCGATCAAATATCTCTGCATTCTCTATTCCCCTTTTTTGAATGACTCTGATGAATGTGGAGATATCACTTATTCTGAGATTATGGTATAGGAGTCAATTACCTACTGGGCGAAGTAGTGCACTACAGTGATGTAGTACATTCTTAGCTTTTGAACTCCTCCCTCAACTATGTTTTCTCGGATCTTGGTTAATAATCTTAGAGATATAGATAAACGCTTATATTTAAGACATTAAAAATTCTTAGATTCAAACACCAGTTGATTCATTGGAAATAAAATGAAAGTTTATTTTCAAGTATTGATTTTTGTAGGGATTTTTTTTTGATTGGTTGGAGGATTTCATCATGTGCTGAAATCGGTTAGAGAACCATTGGATAACCTGCAGGGGGTACTGGACAGCTGTTTCGTCAGCCTAGTTTGGGACCCTTCAGTAGTACCCACCCACCACAAAGGGTTCGAACCCAGGACCTTGTAGTTACAAGGCGAGTTCGTAGACCATTGAGCCACTGGGACCCAATCCAATGGCCAGTCCATGAATTCCTACTTCTGCGGTAGGGTACAGCAGGTTGAAGGTGAGACAGTAACTCGTCAAAGAAGACATTGTGAATTAGTCACGCTGTGGCATGAACTGGCAGAAGTTGAAATTCATGAGGCATTGGATAGGGTCCCAGTGGCTAAATGGTCTACGAACTCGCCTTGTAACCAGGAGGTCCTAGGTTCGAACTGTAGGGGTGGGTGCATACCGCTGAAGAGTCCGAAACTATGCTGACGAAAAAGCTGTCCAGTACTCCTTGTTGGTTTTCCAAATGTCCTATAACCAATGTCAGTTCATGATGAAATCCTCCAACCAATCAAAATGAAGATTAGTTACTTTTATTAATTCTGTTTTCTTATTCCAACAGACATAGATAGTCACATGTTGCTATGAGTACATTTTCAGAAGACAAAAAGGATTTTTTCTTTTAAAGAAATATTTACTAAATATTTCCCCCACAAACTAATATTTACTATGCTTAACATTTACGATATTTCTTTTGAATAACACGTATTACATGTATTCGATCTATCTTTTGTCTAAATGATTTGTTTTCTCTTTACCAGAGTGTTAAAATCAAGGTGTTTAGTAAATGAATATCGTTCGCGAGCAATATGTGTTAGATGAACTGTCAGAAGACTCAAGTTAGTGAACAAAGAGCACAGAAGAGGCATATATAGAGCTTATGAAAGTACTTGAAAGGAAGCCAGAGGCTGGTAAATTTCCAGCAGTACGTCTACTATTATAGTAGTGTTGAATTAAATAAGGTGCAACTTGAAGTACTTTCACTTGGCCTTAGATTTTGTGATAGACCGAAACGAGTTAATCACTTAGATACTGGTATTGAATTTTAAAATCTATTTAGTCAAACAAGGGGTCTAGTTCCATCATCCGCCCTGGAACTAGAACGCTTCAAATCCAGTCTAGTGAATTGTTGTTATCAGTACAAAAACATTAAATGCGACAGTAAACGTTTCTTGACAAAGGAGCACAGGGAATAACTAAAGAAACTGGTAAATGATGACAGACTGATAATCACAAAGTTTGATAGAGGATCAGAAGTAGTCCTCCTTGGTAGAAGTTACTATATCAAAAAGATGAATGGTATATTGAAAGACACACAGAAGTTTCAAAAACTTGAGGAGAGGAAAGATTTCTATAACAAAATAGAGAATGAATTAACCAGACGTTTGAAGAAACTAAGGGAGGAGCAGATAATTTCTGAAAGTTTATGTGAAGAAATCAGGCCAATGGGCATGTACACGCCAAGATTGTATGGCCTACCCAAAATAAACAAACCCGGGGTAAAGTTAAGACCAATGCTTGATATGCGAAATTCACCCTACCATGCTCTAGCTAGATGGTTAGTAAATATTCGCAAACCTTTGCATGAGAAGGTAGTGAAATATAGCGTCAAATGTGTATTTGAATTCGTAGACAAAATAAAAGATATTAATATCACGGACAAAACTATGTTATCTTTGGACATAACATCTTTATTCGCAAATGTATCTCTAGTAGAAACAGTTAACTGCATATGTGAACAAGTGTATAACCAGTCGATAAACATTGGTATCCGTACTGAAATCCTAAAAGAATTGTTATTGAGGTGTACCATGAATGCAAATTTCAAATTTGATGGCACACTTTACGGATAAGTAGACGGGGCGGCGATGGGCTCCCCATCGGGTCCCATGTTGGCAGATTTCTTTCTAAGTAGACCAGAAAAGTGGGCCTCTGAACAGCCTTAACAGAAAATTCTCATTTTATTGCCGGTATATGGATGACACCTTTATTCTTTGTGATAATGATCCGGATAGGAACACAATAATAACTCAGTTCAATGGAGTACATTCTTCAATGAAATTCACGTGCGAAGAGGAATCTCAAAATAGCACTGCCTTCCTAGATGTCCTTCTTACAAGAAAGTCAGATGGTGGTATAAAGAGAAATTTGTATAGGAAAAGTATATGGACAGGACAATATGCACATTTTCATAACTTCGTTCCTCTCCAACACAAAAGAAATTTAGTAAAGACCCTCAACCACAGGGTTGGAACTATGTGCTCAGAAGGGGTAATTGAAGATGAACTAAGGATTGTATATGATACCTTGACTGAAAATAGCTTTCCAGACAGATTTACCAAGAAACACATGACAAAGAAATCGGAAAAGGACTACTCACTATCCGTGAACACGAAACCTTTATATATACAACTGCAATTCAAGGACGATATACCTAGTGAAATAATTACGAAGAAGTTGAGGAAATCAGTACAAAGAAAGTTGATTCCTGGCGAACTACAAGTCTTACTTTCTACACAACCGATGGTGATTCATCGACTGAAAGATGAAATACCTAGACTAAGCACTGCCAATTGTATCTACCAATTCACCCGCGCTTGTGGAGAGAGTTAACCTTGCATTTGCTCTAGGAACTTGATTTTTCGTGCTCGCTTGGGAATATCTCCCAGGATGATGACAGAAGACAAGGGCCAGGCTACATATCGCTTAGTGAGAAAATCAAGAGGTATTTATAGATTTTTATGTGCATTATTATTAGCGTTATTTTTAACGGAGAAGTGACCTCTTCTGATTGGTTGTTCTCTTGCTGGAGGTTATTCTGTTATCTCTTTGTGGCCGTTTCTCAGAAAATCAAGCCATATATCTGTGAATCATATTTTCACACTTCAATTCCTCTGTGATTGGCTGGTGATTTTCTCAATGTTAAGCTGTGTTATTGTTTTTCTCATGGCCCTGATTTGGGACGTGAACACCGACGTCAGTTTGACGTCAGTCTACAATTTTGTCTTGCAGCCAGCTCTCCCCGCACCAGTATGGCTAAGTAAAGGTGTAGTAAAAACCATCAATAGTTCGATATTAGACCATCTGGTGCAAACCAGCTAGAATTGCAGAATCCTCTTGTGTCATCTAGCGGGTACCAAATAAATTGCTGAAAACATCGAGGTACCGCATGCTCCAAGCAGCAGAGGCTGTCGTGATTCGCGTAAAACAACCAGTGCTTTGTGTGCAAAAGAAGCAAGTTCAGCCACTACTACTACCCTGGCCAGCCTTCAGTAGAGACTATAAATCCAGGAATTTGTAATATTATCTTTCCTAATTTTTCTGACATTCAGCTTATTTTATGTTGATGCTGTTCAGCTGTAATCTACCAATATTATTGATTTCATGTTATTTAAACAGCATTAATGTTGTTCATAACACTAATTCATTCATTCACTATAATGTATATAAATAACTGTAGAGCCTGATGATGAGGGGGTTATCGAAAAGAGTATTCTTTGTTCATTAATCATTCTTTTAAAAAAATTAAGAATAAAAATAATCATTGATTATTACTTCTAACCACCTGGCTTAAAAAAAAATTCATAACAGTTGACACTGTACACTTACCACCATTACAGCAATGTCATTTAAACCAACTTTGTTTCTAAATCCCCATTTTTCTTGAGCTATTTTTTTCCAAAATATTTCCTGAGAAGTGCATTCAAAGATTGGTTAGATGAACACAGGAATTGTGATTTCAAAAGTGACCAAAGAGTATAGAGAACAACTCAGCCAACTGAGGCAGAACAAAGAATTGCTTGTCACACGTCCTGACAAAGGTACAGGCATAGTCTTAATGGATAGAAAAGATTATATTAATAAAATGGTGGCGATTCTCTCAGACAACAACAAGTTCTCAGTATTCAAAAAAGAGAGAGACAAAACCGAGGCAACTGAAAAACAGCTAACTGAGATCTTGAGAAAGCTAAAAACTGATCAAGTTACCTCTGAAAAGGTCTTCGAGAGCATTCGACCTACAGGTTCAGTAATACCCCGACTATATGGATTGCCAAAAACTCATAAACAGGGTCTTCCACTGAGCCCTATTTTGGACATGTCGGGATATCCGTATCATCCAATAGCGAAATGGCTAGCAGAACTCCTACAACCTGTTAGAGAACGAATTTCAAAACATTCTCTTCGAGATACTTTTGAATTCAAAGATGTTAAAGTGGGAGACAAACGTATGATTTCACTCGACGTCGAGTCTCTCTTTACAAACGTCCCTATCACTGAGACGATTTGTTTTCTATGCAAATACTTGGAAGAAAACGACCTGAATATTGGAATACCTACCACCAAGCTAAAAGAACTCCTACTCAGATGCACCCTAAATGTCTAGTTCACATTCAATGGGAACTTCTATAGACAACAAGATGGCATGGCGATGGGATCACCTTTGTGTCCGGTGCTGGCTGATATTTTCATGGCAAGTTTGGAAAACGGTCCGCTGAAAGCAACCATCGACAAGTTTTTTCTTATACAAAAGGTATGTTGATGATACTTTCGTCATCTGCGATAACAAATGTGATCAAAATATTTTTCTTCAAGTTTTCAACAGTTGCCACCCCGCTATCAAAGAGATAATCTCCTTTCTGGACGTTCGTTTAAGTAAGAAGACCGATGGTACCTTGAACAGATCAGTACACAGAAAACCTACGTGGAACAGTCAGTTGACAAACTTCAACAGTTGGGTACCAATTAGTCGCAAGGGAAACTTGATAATATCTCTGGCGACTAGAATCCGAAAAATCTGCAATCCTGAATCAATAGAGGAAGAGATCTCCCTCTTAAGGAAGACACTGCTCTAGAATGGCTACCCACCTCTTTTTATAGACAAGCATATTAAGCCTAAGACGTACAAAGAACAACCCATTACAGTGCAGAAGAAGATGGTCCACATGAATGTACCCTTCAAAGGTGACCTTCTGGCTAACACTTTGAAGAAGAGGATATCTACTGCTCTCAGAAGGACATTCTTCGCTACCACACTACGACTGACATTTTCCTCCCGGCCATTGTTCTTCAACTACTCTAAAGATAAACTATCGCATTTGACCACTTCCATGTGTATCTACCAATTCATCTGCTCTTGCGGAGCGAGGTATATAGGTCGTTCGATGCGAGTTTTATCTAAAAGAGTTCAAGAACACTATCCCGCCTGGCTACGGAAAGGTAACAACGGAGCAATAAGGAGCGCCATTATTGAGCATATACTCAACACTGGTCATTCGATTTGCAAGGAGAAGTCGTTCAAAGTCATCTATAAAGTCAAAAGAAGCCTTCTAAAATCGACAAGCTTCCGTATACTTTGTATTGCCGAAGCCTTAGAGATTTGGATAGAAAAGCCTGATTTATGCACACAGAAGAAACTTCTCCACCCCATCCTACTGCCGTGGGTTTAATTTCAAGTTTATCTGGCATCAACATTTTGTTATCAAATTTTTTTTGCAATTTTCGTATAATGATTTTTAGTAACTAACCCATTCACAATCTTTTCACCTATTATCTAGTTTATTTTCATAATTGTCTCCATACTCCTTCACTAACATCTAATCTTTCTAAACATGTCTATATTACGTAACCCTACTCACATCTTACCAATCTTCACCCCACTTAGTCACAACTTTGATTATTAATCACACATTTTAATTTCTTAATTATTTTGATGATGTAATCAACAACCCACACTAACTGTTATTTTGATTTTGACAAACCTAATGTACACACACACACACAGACAAAATTAATTGTATATATTTGCGACTGTACAGCTAAGTGAATGAATTCGCCGAAAAGAGACTATTCGCTGAACTAATTTGTTCTGATTTCAAAAGTCTCAAATGTCAGGGTGTTTGTGGTCACTATGTTTTGGGTTAGTAATTACACAAGTAGAAATATATTTCTACAGCTTATATATCTTTATTGAATAAATAAGATCGACAGTGAACTAACTCTGAGAAATTCCTCTAGACTGCTCATTAATTTATTGATTTGATGAGTAACTATGATGGATCGGGTCAAGATGTCTGATAGATAACGGTTAAATAACTGTTTATATTGATTGTTAGACGAAGATATTTTTGCGAAGAATGCCTCTCCAGACATATTGAGATAAGAACAAACACACACTCTTTTCGGCTGGACAACACCAATGATCGATAATTATTTTAATATATATATGTGTGTGTACATAAGGTGTGTGAAACAAGTATAAGAATTAGTCTGGAATATTGCTCACGTCATCAAAATATCTCAGAACAATGATGAATAATCGATTATCAACTAGAGAGGGATGGGTTGAAGATTATTAAGTTAAGACTAGAGTTGCGTAATATGAAAAGGATTCAGATAAAAGTTGGATGTTAATCTAACGTTGTGGCGTTCAGAGGCGACTTTTCTTGCTGACATCCTAAGGAAGAGAATATCAAGCGCCCTGAGAAGAGCATTCTTCGCCCCTACACTAAGAGTGGTATTTTCCCGCCGCCCCACGTTCTCCAATAGCGCTATAGAGAAAAAACCTCATTTGACCACTTCTAAGTGCATCTCTAGCAGGAGAAACAAATCATACTTAGATCAAACTGTAACTCTACGTCTCATCATCAAACAGAGCATGGAATACTAGTCAGACCTCAATTTCCTCATCGATAATATTCCTAATTGTGATGAACTGGATTGCATGACAGGCCGTGGGGGTGAAAAGACAGGAATATGCTGGACTGATCGATAAGAAGGCTCTAGTAGATCTAGGCTTCGCGGATAATGCATGTTTAATGTTTTTATAAATTCGATTACAGGCAGGCGAAAGCCAACAATTGGACAGAAGACTCTGACAGTGAAGACAGGGCGAGGGGGGATTGAAGATAACCAGCTAACAACAACAAGCACCAGTCACTGTCAGTAGGATAAATTTGAATGAGATCATTTCCGTCGTTTATCTGGTTGGACAGCATCGTCTTAACTACAGGCAGTCGGCACTACTGAGGATGTCAAGACCAGAATCGAAAATATGTGCAGACCTTCATCACTTTGAAATCAGTTTAGGAATCTAGTGCTCACAGCACAAAAGACAAAATTCGTATTTTCAACAGCAATTTCAAGTCATTTCTCCTATATGGTTCATAAACTTGGCACGCGCATGACGAAAAACATTTCTACCTGGCTAGGGCAGACCTTTGTCAATGGCTGGTTTTCTTCCATATTGAAGATCAAATGGCCAGAATGAATTAGCGATGAGGAACTCTGGGAACAAACACACCACGAATCTAT
The DNA here is from genome assembly GCA_944472155.2 of Trichobilharzia szidati. Lineage (NCBI taxonomy): Eukaryota > Metazoa > Platyhelminthes > Trematoda > Strigeidida > Schistosomatidae > Trichobilharzia > Trichobilharzia szidati. The sequence continues at coordinate 51,243,550 of OX235276.1, forward strand.
TGCTCAACGAATTTCCCGATAAAGGCACAAACAGCGAAGAAAATTTTCTTTTCGACGATTCATTTTCATGAGCTGTACAATCGTAATTATAATTAACAAGGAAATCTTTAGACCAATCAGATACTGGTAAATTTTTGTCCTTGGAAAATTGTATTACATAATGTAAGGTGTAAGAAGGGATGACTAATTGTAAGTTGGAAAGGAGACAGAAGTTGGTATGACGTAATAAGTGTGAGATAATGAATAATCAATAAGGTCGTGTAAATGGACAGGAACTAGTGGAAAGGCTATAAAGTATTTTTCTATAAAATATGTATGAAAAGCAATGTTATTAATAAACAGTAATAGAGTGGTAATAAAATGTGGATGATGGGAATAATAATGATAAAAAAGAATTAATAAAATAAAATAATAATAATAATGGTGAACTTACATGATAAAGGAAAGAAGCAAAATTGTGGTAAGAAATTTACTCTGGCCATGGTAGGGCGAGAGAATCTATGTATCGCTTTTGGATGCAGAGGTTCGGTTTCAGATCTCGAATAGCTAATGCTTCAGCTATGTACAGATGGCGTATCCAAAGTCCCTTTGTACGATTTTGAGGGACTCTGTGTAACATTGTGAAGCATTCATGTGGGGGTGCTCGATGTCTAGAGATGACAAAGTGTTCGAGGATCGAACTGTTGCTATTCTTCTTTTCTCCTCTGGCTAACCAAGCTGGGCAGTGTTCCAGAATACGTTTGTGGACTTGGCGTTGCGTACGGCCAATATACTTTGCTCCACACGAGCAAGTAAACTAATAAATACACATTGAGGTGGCCAAAAGCGGTATCTTGTCCTTAGCGTTAGAATGGATTAACTGTCTGCAGGAGAATGTGATACGTAGGGTGGCTGGCGGAAATGTCTTCTTCAGACATTTAGAAAGGCGGTTTCTGAGAATTTCCGCTGCGACATCACCTTTGAATTCTAGGTTCATGAAGCGAGTCTTCTTAGAAACCGTTGCGATGTTTGACACTGGAGGCTTCTCCTTCATGTTTTTGTCAATAAATCTTGGTGGATACCCATTCTCTAGTAGGGTTTTACGTAATAAATTTAACTCTTTCTCTACCGTGTCTTCCCAGCAGATTTTTCTAATCCTTGAACACAATGTGCGTACCAGGTTTCTCTTTCGGATTAGTGGGACAAAGCTCTGGAAGTTGATAAACTGTCCAGTTCATGTTGGCTTGCGGTATACTGATCTTTGGATCGTACAGTCGTGTCGTCTGGTGAGTAGTACATCAAGGAATGGAAAAGCGTTGTTTGATTCTCGTTCTAAGGTGAAACTTATTGATGGATGCGCTGCGTTGAAGGTTGAATATCCCGAAGAAAAAGGAGATGGATAGGACACACACTGAGGAGACAGTCAAGCAATATAGCGCACCAGGCTCTCAACTGGAAACGACGAGTTGGGCACGGGTTCAGAAGTGAAATGGAGGATATGAGAGCCAATGAACAATCGTAGAGCCAGCTGAAGAGGACTGCAGAGAACTGAGTGAAATGTGGATGTACACTCTTGAAGCAAAATGTTCCACTCGAAACCCAAGAGAACAAACAATAAATCATAGATGCGTATCTGTCAGTCCTCCTGCTTCTGTAGAGCGAGAGATAAAGGTAGTAACTTATTCCGCTTGGCTACAGAAAGGTCACAATGAATCAATGAGAAGTACTTTAACTGAACATATATTCAGCAATGACTATTTAGTATGCAAGGAAGATTCACTTAAAGTAAGCTGTGACGTCAAAAGAAGCCTCCCAAAAGCGACATGCTTCCGTATACTTTGCATTTCCCAGGCCTTAGAAGTCGGATTAAAAATTCGGATTTATGTACACAGATATCACTTCAAGCCGCCTTATATTCATCATCTTCACCTACTACGTGATTTACTTTGATACTTGTTTCCGTACTCTTTCATAAACATACAAATTGTTATGACCGGAACTACGACCCAGTAGACTATGAGCGAATACTAACTTAATGCGCCGGCTAATCTGTCCTATTCACACGTCAATAACAACAGCAACAACAATAACATCACCGGCACGCAAAGACAAAGGAAAAGACGGGACTTCGATAGGAGAGGTTTTACTGTCTCAAAAAGCAGTCAAAATGCATGTCAGAAACTCTGTATTCATACAAATAGAATGACCTTGAACACGCAGTAATTCATGGCTGGACTTATACGGCATGTTGGTTGAAATTTCACTCGGTAAATTTTTTTGTCAATAATTTTCAATAAAAATGTGTTATATGTTTTCTGGATTGATAGGAATTCTCATTTCCTGGCTAGTGATGTTGGTGTCCGCGTCATGTAATCTGACTGCGACACACTCTAAGCATATTGGTTGTAATGATTAGTGTTTCATGCGGAATCAGTCGAAAGATCGCTATAATGAAGAAGATGGAGTAGTTGGAGGGTAACGCCATACACAAATAGTTTACTTCTTGTAGAAGCTGCAGCTTTCCATATAGTGTCATTCAATGAAGACCATGTCAAAATGTAGCTATTTTTGGCAACTCTAAACAATAGGAACCCAAAACGAAACGACCTACGAACGCACAAATGACCCCGTCAAGGACCAATAAGAAGGCTCAAAAAACCACAATAGTCGTCCCAGGCAGCACTAAGCGCTAGACAATAGGCAATAATACACATGCCCCGCGCTTAGGAGTCGCCTCAATATGTCCTTTCTGGAGGCTGGTGTCATATATCCCTAAAACCTATTGCTGGAAAAAATAGTCACCTGATCGGTTGCTCAAGGTCATTTGTGCTTTCGTAGGTCGTCTCGTTTTGGGTTCCTATTGTTTAGAGTTACCCTGATTGCTTTCAAATTTCTTTCAGTTCCAAAACTGCGTACATGCAGAACAGATTCACACTTCTCATGTGGCTCAACCTTGTTAGATTCTCTGACAAAATATTTGATTTTTTAATTGATAATATACACTGATGGTATATTCAGCTTCTCGAAGAGCTTCAAAGCTTTTTCAACTTCAAACCACGCTCTGAAATCTCCAGGTTTAATATGCTCCTCGAACAAATTGCCAATATCAACCCTGATCGTATTCTCCTCACCAGACTGACTCGTAGATTGCTGCATGTTGTTAACATGAATGTGAAAGACATTGTAGTTCCCAGATTTCAACATACTAAGTAATCAGTTGAGCCAAAGACAATAACGGCAACCAGCAAATGAACTAAAAGCAACAGCTTTTGACAGCTAAACATGTTCACATGCATATTTTCCGAAAATTCTACACAGAACAATTTCATTAATAGCTGAAAAACGACTAAAACACTGAAATCACGCATGAATGCAAGGTATGAAACAATTATAATGAAATGAATGCATTGACGTGGTGGTGAAAACTTTCGAAACCAACGAAATAACTAATTTTAACAGCAACAGAAACAGAAATGAGTTGAAAAGCAACATTTGTGAACAATATGCATCAAGATTAGTTGTGAATAACTGCAGAATAAACGTGAAAACCAATGTGTAAACGAACGACTACAGAACTGCAATCCAACATGGTCGACTAACATGGACGAAAATGACCTCTGATCGTCTCACCCAGCAATGACCTTGAACATGCGGGATAATTTCAGCCGTAATTCATTGGTGCATTAAAAATAATAACAGCCAATAAGAATCTAGCAATCCAAAAAGAGGGAAAAACAAAGGGCTCACGTCAGTGCGCGATAACTCCTTAAAATAGTTATTTTAAAGTCTTAGGCGAAATTAGGCAAAACTAGGTGTATAGAACGCGGATTTTTCTGAACGTTCCCTATATTACGCTATCTCAGTCTTAACCTCCCTCTCCCCTAGTTGCTCCTTGATTATTCATCACATTTCTTGAAATATACTGATGACGTGAATTTGTTTAACAAACCTAATATACCCAGAAACAAATAAAAAAAAGCTATCTATAATTGATGAGTAAATTCACCGAAAATTGACAAAGATTTGTTGGAGAAAATCAATCTTCACATAGGTACAATACAGAAGCAAAAGAAAATTGTTTAACACCAATCAGTTATTGTAGAATGATCACAATTGTTGTCATATTTTTAAATGGTTGAATAAAGTCTATGTCAATTCATTGTGTAGTGTTGGACGTTAAACTAACGTTAACTAACATTGATGATGAGGGAATCCATTGTATTGTGTGCTTCGAGGTGAAGTTCAACAATAGCGTCCCAGGAGTGCGAACGCGCCAATGACACTGAACGCATGCTAGTCTTTGGCTGACGGCACTTGTCATTATCATAGCTGAAATATCAACGCTATTCACCAACTAAGCAGCAAATTTCACTCAGATCACGTCTTTAAGTACTGTTTGGACAATGTGTTAATAGTTCTTTAGGACTAGGAGTAAGGTAAGTATTGTGGTTAGGGTTAGGATCAGGATCATAATTAGGATTAGGGTTAGAATTAAGGTTAGGGCTAGTGTTAAGTTTAAAGTTGGGTTCAGGAACAAGGTTAGGCTTGCGATTAGGGATAGTTTAGAGTTGATGTCATTTATTTTAATTTGTTTTATTATCCACATTTTCCTGGTAAGTAGTCGTCGATCCTCTTACTGGAAACCATAGTAATTCAACCGAGGGCTCTGGGAAGGAGTACACAACAGGATAAGAGTGATAAGCGAGTCACAAAAACAGCTCACCTCGGTGAATATTTGTACAGAAACTAGTCTAACTTAGCAACTGATACTCCTCATTATCACTTGTACACATTTTTAAGTAATACCAGAAGAAGATGCATTTTCTTGTAAATATTCGTCATTTTTTGGCCAAAAGTCACTTATTTTTATGATTGGTCGGCTGAGGGTCACTCGTACGTTCGAATCCCTTGGGACGCTATTGTTGAACTTTGTCTGCTTCGGCTAGTCTTTGTTAAAAAGCGGCCAAGTTAACGATTTCGGGGTTATATGGAACCCGAAGATAAATATTTACCTCTGGGGTTCAACATAAGTCTTGGATGCCAGCATAGCTTCATAGAAGATGGATTTGCATCTCATATTGAACAGTATAAAATGTAACTTCTTTTGATTGTCGTTTTTTTGTTCTTACTTGTTCTCTTGCGTCTGGGAATGAACCATAGATGTTGTGAATGAGTGTTATTGATTGATTGTCCAGACTTTCAATATGGATTAATTATTGTTTGCAATTATAGCCCCGGGGTAAGTGAAAGAAAGTTGTTTCTGCAATAACTAGTGTTCTCTGAGCTGGTTGGCTTAGTTACGTAGCTTTCGTCGTCCTTCCGGACAACATCTTCAGCGCAATATTTAGCATAAAGTGAAATGATTTAAATTTTTCATGAGTGATATAATTGCGTCTCCCGGTAACCATCCTTAGAGATGTATTGATCATTTTTTATCGACTTGGTTTTTAAACTTTCTGGGCGTCCCCTTCAAATCAGAATCCAGGAACACAAGTCAGCCGTGAAAAGACACGATATGTATTCTTTAGTATCAATGCATATAGACAATTATGGACATCAGTTTGATTGGGATAATGTCGAAATCTTAGACAAAGGAAACACCAAAAGTGCAGTCAGGGAATTCCTAGAAGCCTGGTACTCAAATGAAAATGCGATTAACAAACACGTTAATATAGACCAAATATACCAACTAATAAAAAGTAAATTAAGTGACCAGAAAGTTTAAAATCCAAGTCGATGGAAAATAATCAATACATATGTAAAGATGGTTACCGGGAGACGCGGTTATATCACTCATGACGAAATTTAAATCATTTCACTTTATGCTAAATATTGCGCTGAAGATGTTGTCCAGCAGGGGGATGACGAAAGCTCCGCAACTAAACCAACCAGCTCAGAGAACACTATTAATTGCAAATCATCCACCTGAGCTACAAATCTTCTCTATTTTTTCAATGTTGTTTCTGTTTATTAGTAGTACAGCTGACGATGAACAGTTTTGATAACTGAGGGGTGTTCTGTTAAAGCTCGACAGGGATACCTAGTAGTTTTAGCTTAGCAAGTGTTATTTACATTAATATTTAATATATATTTACTGGAAATGGTCACAGCATCCCATAGGAATATTGCATTATTTTATGATAAAGTATTAATGAGTAGTGGGCAGGATTTACAAAATATATGTGTATTATTTTGGATTGAACAGAAATCATCCATTTATATGTGTAAAAACCAAGTTCGGCATCGGGTATATGATGTTCACTATTATAAAAGTTCTTGGATTTTCCAATGAATGAAAAACTAAACGATATTATTGTTTTTACTGACGTTTCGCTGTTTAATGTAAGACCTATTTTAGAAGACTGCCCGTTTATTCTTAGCGGAGTGCGACAGAATGACAAGCTTAAATTAGAGGGAGTGCAATGGCAATTTACCTCAAGAACTCTTGGTTTAGACAGACTAGGATTAGAACCACTCTGGAGAAGACGTCTTAAGCTAAACCTTATTTTTTTACTACAAGCTAACTAATCTTCTCTTGCACTCCTCCGGGCCAATAACTAAATCTACCGCTGTCATCAGTTACAATCTTAGAAATCATTACAATCTAGCTGCTACAGAGCATTGTCAGACTTACATGCAGTACAACTTCTTCTTAAATAAGTTTTCAGTCATTTGGAATAGACTACCAGCTGGTGTGCGCGGTGCAAACACACTTGCAGTGTTCATCTCCTCAGTCACCAGACTGTTCAAAGATGACAATGCACTACTGCGTTCGACTCTTACACCCTCTTTTTCACCCTACATAGATATTTTAAGTTCATTAAACATGTAAGTTACAACAAACTACAATTATAAATTTTAATATTATTGGACGTACATGATAGACATTTTTACACAGGACAATAATATTAGTTCACACATAATATAAAAGTTAGCATAACGGGACTAGTTAGTTAGCCCACCAAAATAACCATAGTTACTAAACAGAATAAATATGCATATATTTATTAATCACTCCTTGAGGACTCCACTTGCTTTCTTTTGTGTTGCTGTTGTTTGTCTTCTTTTTTCTCTCACCATTTTATCTTCTATATGACTTTTTGAATAAGAATTAGGAATGTGGATATTTGACCATTTACAATGACAAATGATCTGCAAACATTATTGGTCCCATATCTTACAATTCCCTCGTGAATTGCGCATTGCCTTCACCAACGACGCAACCTGGATTACAGTTGTGAAATATACCTTCATACCAATAAAAAAGTATTGATTTATAATACTTCACGATTGTAACTTACAACATAACTGATCTTGTCTGCAAAAATAGCTTGCATTTCTTGAAAACACCTGTTTATAAGAAAATATAAACTATCATTATTATTAGTCTACACTGAGTACAATTCACTTGTGATGTTACAATGAAAATGCTGAGAAAACTATACAACTGTATCACTTATTTTAAATTATTACCAAATTTGGATATAAATCAAGAATAAAACTCGTTGCCGTACACACCAAAGTTATATGGGGGAATGACTTCAAGCTTTATTTTTTCCCCAAGTATTTGTAATCCATCCAAAACATACTTGGGTTTTTTTTGTGAATGCGAAGAAAATATTTCTATATTTCTTGATGTGCTCCATTGAATGACTAGTTATCACATTGTTCCCACAAACGAAAGACAAAAACGGCAGCAACAATGTAATTTAACCATAAATCAAATTTATGTAATTTAAATAATACTTGCCCATGCCTGTACAATTGGTGTATCCTAGGAATAGATATGTATTTTATTAAATTATTATTATTAAATATGCTTACTAATCGTATATGTAATTTATCATATTGATGATGCCCGTAAACTGGCATCCCTCATGTACAAAAATGAGAATATATTATTATTATTATTATTAAATAGCTTTATCAAAGTATTATAAAGCCAGAATTTACAAAATCTCAGCTTATATATTTTTATCAACTTAATCATCGTTCATCAGAATGGGGTGATTTTTGCATTGTCAATTTGTCTAATCGTTAACGATAACACACAGTTTAGAGGTGAAAAAACAGACTTAGGTGAAGTAATAAGGACATATTGAAGGTCAAAATAACAATCAAGATCACAAAACCAAATAACAGAGGTAATAGTACATCTATCCTGGTATCAAAACAAAGCTTAAAAAACCAGGTGTAGATTATTGATAAGTGTAAAAAATTATAAATAATGATATTGCTTATCACATTCATGTTGGTTTTGTAATTACATGGGGGAGGTGGGATATGTGTGTTGTAACCAGGTCAAATTCTGTTTGAGTCCATCATTCCAATTCGCTTAAGACAACTTGGGTTCGATTAGATATGAAGCGCTTCTGATGATATGAGATATCCTTTGTGATTTTCGAGACTTTTCTGGATTATTTCCAGATTGTCAAAGTCAGTTTTGCGATTTGATTCTACAGAGTGGATTTACATGTCGAATATAATAAGCAAAGGGAGAAGTGCTCTATTCAAATCGAAAAATTACCGGAATTTCTTCATGAAAAAAAATTATGCACCTCGATGCATTCTGAATGGGATTTTGGGTGTCTTAATATACAGATTTGGTAGTATCACACTTAATGATTTTCCCCAATAGTCTCTACAAATCTGTTACTAATATTTCTTTTGTGTTCAGATTTATACTACTAACTACTAGCAAACAGTATACGTTTATATTGTGCTTTTTTATATCAATACCCTATAAACAGAATTGTTCGTTTCATGGTACTTCATCTAATTATTATTATTATTAATAATATTGTCTCCTTTAGTTTCTAGAGGAGCATAGGGCTTCAACCGAACGTCTGCACTGCGTTCCATCCTCTGCCAACGTCCTCACCTGGCTCCATAACTGCTCACATGCTTTTATCTCCCCTTCGTATGACCTCTTCCTGCATGTCACCCTCTCACTGACGACCAGCTCTCAGCTTCTCATTCGGCTTCCACTCGAGCGACGCCCTGATGTGTGATGTCACTTGATGATGGTTTGTTTTCTCAGAGTATGGTCAGTCCACCTCCATATTAGTTTGTTTATTAGATATATCACACAGTGAAGCAGTATTATTTACTGGATGACGTTTCGAACAAAATTTATTGTTCATAATACTGTTTATTCGTTACCTTTTATTCAGTTCCTGGTATTCGCGCGCTGTTTAAATAACAAGTGGATGGCATTTGAAACAGCTCTGTTGTTTTTTCTTATTAACGCAGACTTATTGAGCTTTTTAATGGCATTCAGCTCCAGACACTTCACAAATGAGTCCTTTGAACTTCTTCCAACAGAAATTTGTGGCGATAGTTGAATGGCTATTAAAACCACACGTTGAGTGAGGCATAAGATCCGAAAACACAGGATGTAAAAAATATGGTACTATATTGAGCATAAAATAATGAACTATAATATACAAGAGTCAGATTGTCTGGCAAGAACATTCCTTTTGTTTTACATTCATTTGAAGATATAAAAACGTGCCACTTCACCAGCTTGGTAATATTCTGGTCGACAGGCACTTGGACTCATGTGAAAAATGGGCCAAATCCATTTTATCTAACTCACACCACCCTTTTCATTCACAACTCCCCCCTCCCCTTGCATCTCATCAGGCAAAACCAGAAGCCTATATAGAAAACTATATGCTCGCACTAGCAAGTACAAAAACTCAACCATACCCTACTTAGCTCGTGTTCTGTGTGATAAAGAAAGCATTAGGCGTGACACCTTTAATTCATTAAATAGTCAGTAGAACGACTGGACCTCGTCTTTCCAACTCATATCATTTGTAGGTACAACATTTTCTTTCTTTCTTTTCCTTCTCTCTCTTTTCTCTTTTTTTCCGTTATGTGCTGCTTTGTTTCTTTCTTCCGCTTACGCCAGTAAATATGGCAGCACCTAATTTTATAACACCTTCAAACACTGTTCAGCCTTACCTTTGCTACCGACATGCTAATGTGTTGTTGTGATAATGAACTGAGATTTCCTCAATCTATGTAGAATTCTATTTATTGATAATGTACTAACTGGATGCAATACTGTAGTAAAAATGCAGAGAATTCCATTCTGTATCACAAGTACTGTTTTGGGATAAAGCAAATTATTATTATTATTATTATTATAATATATGCAATGCCTAAATTTTTTCAAACTGTTGAAAGTGAACTGGGTTCCGACAAATGTAAGTCAAATTATGGGTTTTCCATCACAGCACGCCATTTAGAGCACAGTCAGTATGGGTCAATAGGAAGGAAAGCAAAGTTGTGTCAATTGGCATCCAAATGTTAACTTAAAAAGTGAGGGAATGCGAGAAACAGAATAAAGGTATACGAATAAACGATAGTAACGGGTGAATAATAAAGCACATGCAGCTAATAATTTTCAAATGTAAGAGTTTAATTACTATACTACTTACTAGTAATAAGTAGTATAAATGAACACAAAAGAAATCAGATATTGGAAAGGGATTAACATTATGAAACTCATAAACTGCTTCATTCGCTGAAAAAGAAACAGTTTTACTAGTCTCTCCATATGCTTCAGCATGCTGATAATGGTTATGAATAATAGTTTTGATTTTAGTAGAATCTCATATTTGTTGTTGCCTTATGTCGGTGGGGAACTGTAGTTCTACTACATTAAGCCTAACTGTAAGCTTATGGAGTATTCGCCATTGTATTATTGAACATTACTTTTCGTTTGTTACAGATATATTTCACGCAGTTATGCACTTTTGCATTCGCCTGTCACTTTTTAAAAATTTGATTTCGTTAACAATACATCTTTTCAAGTTTTCAGTTGTGCTTCTGAATACAACGTTGTTCGTCTCTGGCCGTATCAAGAGTTAGCACATCGTAGGAATGGAAAACGTTGATGTACTACTATATTATCATAATCAGAATCAAAGTAAATACATCATAGAAGGGTAATTTTACCCGAATTCTGAAATTTCTATTCTGTATTTAATAAAAATATACATTAATAAGTTAGCCACTAATTTCTAAACAGAACTTATGTGCACAGAAAGGAGCTCAAACCAGCTTAAAACTGTGAATACACAAATATTAGGAAAAGATAATTTGCTCAGTCTTAGTAGACTGACCTGATATACATGCTATACACGATTACAGATGAAGGGAATGAAAAGGCACAAACGAAAATTGACATGTCAGACAGAACTAGATCCATTGTTGCAACACCACCGAAGGTGACATACTCCAAACAACCACTACTTGTAAGCAATTCATTTCGAAGGACAAACACACGAATATGACCATCTCAATGTGTCCACGGCAATTCACCTGTTCGTGTGAAGCTGAGTACATAAATCACTCTATGCAAGTCCTTTCGAAACGTGTTTGAAAACACTACTCAGCATGGCTACAAAGAGGCGGCGTTAATTCAATCAGCACCACAATTGAACACCTCGTCAGAGCCTATCACAGTATCTCAACGCACTCACCCTTCAGAGTCGTTTAGGAGGTAAACAAAAATCCACACTAAGCATTGTGTTTCCGAAGAAAGAACTGTACTGCTGAAGCCGCCACCATTTCCATTGAAAAGCTGGAAGCAACGAAGAAGTCTGGAAGACGGAGAACCAGCCAAGAACCCGTTGTTCAACAAGTATCTAGGAGAAAACGGAAACGGATTTAAAATATTCTGAGGAGAGTCTCAACTTCAAATCCAGGTAGATACATTGTGGTTGAAGTGTAAGGGGCTAAAATGGATTGGGCAGAATTCAGTTTAGCCACTACAATAAACAGCTAGTTACCAGAGAAGACACTTTAAAACTTTAACAACTGCAACATAAATAATAGTGGTACAAATAATAATGATAACGATCATAATAATAAAATGATGATTTAAAATAATTATAGTGACACAATTGTAAGAAGAATTATAAGAACATTAGAAACATATTTCATGTGAATCAGGTACAGTTCTTCCTTAGGAAACACACTGCTTAGTGTGGATTTTTGTTTACCTCCTAAACGACTCTGAAGGGTGAGTGCGTTGAGATACTGTGACAGGCTCTGACGAGGTGTTCAATTGTGGTGCTGATTGAATTAACTCCACCTCTTTGTAGCCATGCTGAGTAGTGTTTCCAAACACGTTTCGAAAGGACGTGCATAGAGTAAGTAATTTATGTACTCAGCTTCACACGAGCAGGTGAGTTGCCGTAGACACACTGAGATGGTCATATTCGTGTGTTTGTCCTTCGAATTGAATTGCTTAGAAGCAATGGTTCGCTGGAGTGTATCACCTTTAGTGTTGTTGCAATGATGGATCTAATTCTGTCTGACACGTCAATTTTCGTTTGTGCCTTTTCATTCCCTTCGTCTTCAATCGTTAGTTATAAAAGGAGATGTTATTTCTATTCAGTAGTATGGACATACAATTTACATCTGTCAATGAGAATCATTCGTTCATTATTATGGATATATGACTGTAGAAGTTGATGATGAAGTTTTCGAAAAGAATAGTCATTCTTCAGTAATCGATGTCTTGAGAATTTTCTTTGTGCTTGCATAAATGATATTGATAATGTATCACCCCACGACGGCGATTTTGTTTGAGAAGGTCGAGATCATTCTGACACTAAACTGTGTTCCGGAATTGTTTGATGTGTGAATCTCGCTGAAACATTTTCGATCCCGCCATGTTGGGAATATTCTAATTGACTGTCAGATGATTAATACGGTTGATTTTGGTGAAAATATTCCGATGTATAGTACTTGCTCCGTGCTCTTTATTCTGTGATCAAATTTTCGAAGTTTACAATGAACACCTTTAATCAGTTAAAATATTAATTTATCAAAAATCAATCCCCGTGTGTGGGTAAAGATTTCGCATGACTTTTCCTCATTATCGAAAAACATCTTAGCTCTGTAAAGGGTCGAGTGTGTCGTAAAAATCAAAGCATCATTTATTTGAACTAAGTGATCTTAAAGATGTCCAAGTCGTTATGAAATTCACACTCTATTCTGTATTTCGTAGTCATATATATTAGCTATGAAAATGAGGGTTTGTTGCCGGAGATTATCACTGTACAAGTATTGTGTAGATCCAGTAGTAGCGAAATTGCAAATGTTATGCCAGGGAATAAAGGAAATGTTCTGGTTAGTCATACCGATATCTTGTGAAATAAACATCCTAAACTATCCTGAGATCGGTAGGAAACCTTACCTGACCTAGATTTCCTGCTAGTTGGCACTCTTCGTCAAGGCGCATCTACAACCTTGAAGGAACTCATGTCCCTTCTGACATTCGAACTCGCGTCACTCAGTGAATGCTGCAGTCAGAGACGTTACCACTGAAATTTTATATTAAACAAGTTTATTTGAGATGAATATATGTATAAAACTTGAGAACTGTGGTAATAATTAATTGCATATTAGTTTGTTTATTAGACATATCACACAGTGAAGAAACAGTATTATTTACTAGATGACAAGGTTTCGAACAAAATTTATTGTTCATAATCATAACATCAATTATAATCACACGACTTCGAAACTTGACTTTTATAGTTTTCTTTGTTCTCTCCTATTTGTCGTTGTTGGGGTAGTAGAATTTTCCAGATGTCTGATTGGACAGATGTTGAATCATTCCTCTTACACGTGTTTGCAGTTGATTCGATAAACAAAGCTTCTGTTATAAAATCTCTCCCTCCACCCTGTGACATTAGATTTTAAAACTGTCATCCTATCCCACCCATCCTGTTGTATGGTTGTGTGTAATTGCATATAGTGAGTGATATAGCTGAACTATTCTACAGATTTCTTATCTTATTCGGGTCAACTAATCTAGATTTTAAAACAAACAACAAAGGTTTATAAAGCAGGATTGAATGAATTCATGCAATTTCGGAAGAACTCATCAACTGAACACTCTACACACACGGATATATACTTTTGAAATTACATTGGGAGACTGATAAGGAAATAAACTACATTGAATCTTTTTCTATAATTGGGTGTGTAAGGGTTAGTTATGTTTTTACGAGTTGACCACGGATTGATATCAGTTAGAGAACCACTGAAAACCATCAGGGAGCACTGGACAGCTGTTTCATCCTAGTTTGGGAATCATCGGCAGAATGCACCCACCAAAAGTGTTCGAACGCAGGAACTTCCGGTTACAAGGCCAGCTAGCTGGCTCATATACCATTCAGCCACTGGGACCCGTTTCACTGACTCATGAATTCTAACTTCTACCAGTTCGTGATTTAGCGCGACCCACACCAATTGAATCAGTTATGCAGAAAGATAGGTGCGAATGTTTTCCAGGTCATGTTCAAATATATAAGGAGAGAGGGAGTATGAGAGATCAAAATTAAGACAAATTGCATTACGCTTCAATTACATCACTTAGATAAACAATTAGGCATTCGGGAATAAAAGAGGAATTGCGAAAAGAGTGATATCAATAGAAATAGTTATAATAACAATAATAATAATAGTCATGTAGTCTAGGGTAGGCGACAAGGTTGAAGTCTGTTGATTTTTGTACACACAGTTTAGGCTGTATGTGATTAATCCAAGTGCTTCTGCCATCACCTTCAATAACCAACCTTGAATTAGAGTTATGTGATGGAATAATTGTGAAACAGTCATTAATATTGATTTTGTGACCTGACATTAATAAGTGTTTTGCAATGGATGATGCTGGATTCCTATTCAGATTAATCACATTGGGGTTTTTTATGTGATTTAGTAACCATTTTGGAACATGTTCTTTTCGACGACATTGGAACATTCTATTGGTCCTAGCTATATAGGTGTCACCGGAGCTGCAGGTGAACTTGTAGATACAGTTTGAAGTAGAGTCCACAGAATTTCGTCCTTTAATCGTAGGTACAGGGAACGAAAATGTTCGTCAAGTGAGAAAAAGAGATTCGGTGGCGTAGAATGTGCGTTTGATGGCTGACCGAAGTCTTTGAGCTGTCAAATGCATAATCTAGTCACCCTTGAATGGTGGGTTAATAAAGATAGCTTTCTTTGGTACGGTAGCTGTCTTTTCGAGATGTGGTCTTTCTTTACTGTGACAAGTGATAAAGTTTTCCGGATACCCATTATCTAATAAAACTGAATGTATATGTCGAAACTCATCCATGACTGTGTCACTCGTGCATATTTTTCGGGCCCTTGAGAAGAAACATTTCACTAGGGAACGTTTATACTGGATAGGAACAAAACTGGTAAAATGAAGATATTGTCCACTCCATGTCTGTTTACGAAAAATAGATCACTGAATCGTACCATCATCTCTCCTGGTCATGGTAATATCCAGGACACCGAGTTTGCTATTCGATTCTAGTTCGGAAGTCACTCGAATATTTGGATGAATATGATTAAATAGGGTAACAAAGTTTTCAATAGATTTGCTATTATTACCAATAATAAGAGTATCATCTACATGACGTTTATACAGCATAAATTCTCCAAGCATACCTTGCATTTGTTTCTCTAATTTCGACATGAATATATCTGCTAACAGGGGCCCCAGAGGGCTCCTCATCGCAACACCATCGATTTGTTTGTATGCATTTTCTTGAAAGGTGAATCTTATATTTTCTGTACACATTAAGATGATGTCTCTGATGTAATTTACAGGAATAGGCAAGTTTATTTCATTGCTTGTGATGTAATCACAGATGAAATCAACAGTCTCATGAAGGGGAACATTGGTGAATAAAGATTCTATGTCAATTGAACACATAACCTTTTCCTTAATGTTCAAGGTGTCTAGCATATCTGTCAGATCAAATGAACTTTTTACAGAATGATTTGATAATGAATCTCTTACAGGCGTAAGGACCTCTGTAATCCACTTGGCGACTTTATGGTATGCAGAACTCGACACGTCTAAGATGGGTCTCAGTGGGTTCCCAGTTTTGTGGATCTTCGGAAGGCCATAAAGCTGAGGAGTATGTGACCCAATCGTTTTAAGTTGTTTGTGAAGTTTTTCATTCAAAAAACAATGCATCAGTAAAATCTGAAGCTGACGATTGATCTGCTTTTCCACAAGCAGCACATTATCAGTAGCATTGTCCACCATCATCCATTGCAAAACGCTTATTAATCTCACGTCACAAAATCAATATTAATGACTGTTTCACAATTATTTCATCACATAACTCTAATTCAAGGTTGGTTATTGAAGGTGATGGCAGAAGCACTTGGATTAATCACATACAGCCTAAACTGTGTGTACAAAAATCAATAGACTTCAACCTTGTCGCGTACCATGGACTACTTGACCTTTTAAATATGACTGATCATTAGTATGTACTTTGGTGTTTTTTATTTAACTGAGTAATTTTCATGACCTTCATTTTATTATTGTTAACCATGTTAGTTGTAAAGCGGTTGTAAAGAAACTACGAAATGATATCATCTCGCGAAATTTGTCTTCTTAATGCCTTATTCAAATTTATCAAAGGTATAGACATGGGACAAAGAGTATTCTTTTCGATAAATTCATCATCAGGTTCTACATTTATATATACATCATAATGAATGAATGAATGAATTAGTCTTATGAACGACATTAATGTTTAAATAACATCAAATCAATAATATTGATAAATTACAGCTGAACAGCATCAATATAAAATAAACTGAATGTCAGAAGAATTAGGAAAGTTAATAGTACAAATTTATGAGTTTATAGTCTCTACTGAGGGCCAGGGCAGTAGTAGGGGCTGGACTTGTTTCTTTTGAACACAGAGCACTAGTTGCTTGAGGCGAATTGTAATAGCCTCTGCTGTCTGGAGTATGCGGTGCTTCGACGATTTTGGTAATTAGTTAGGCACCCGGTAAATTATACAGAAGGATTCTTCTACGCTGGTTTTGTGACCGGTTTGCACCAGATGGTCTAATATCGAGCTGTTAATAGTTTTAACTACATCTTCACTTAGCCATAGTGGGAGATGTTCCCGAGTGAGCACGAAAAATCAAGTTCCTAGAGCAACGGCCAATATAACTCGCTCCACCACAAGCGCAGTTGAATTGGTAGATACGATTGGAAGTGGCTAGCTAGTCTAGGTACTTCATCTTTCAGTCGAGGTAGCACCATCGGTCGTGTAGAGAATAAGAAGTGTAGTTCGCCAGCATTGAAAGTTCTTTGAACTGATATTTTAAATTTCTTCGTAATTATTCAAATTTATCAAAGGGACTGATTGTTTTAATAATAATAGTGTTGTAATTAGTTATGATAATATTACTGATAAACGATAGGTTTAAATGAATCAATAGTAATAATCATAATAATTAGTGGTAGAATAATAAGTAAAACGTATTACCATGGTAGATTCAGAGTGACAACCATCTCCTTTTGTACACAGAGACCTAGTTTGTAAACTGGAATTGCACAAGCCTCTATAATTGCAAGCATCTTCCTGTTTCTTTGTCTGCTGACAATATTAAATGACTTGACAGCGTCGATATCATGCCCGTGGTCCACAAGATGTTTTGTTATTGAGGATTTTGGCACTTTGCATTCAGTTGCTTTCAACCATTTTGATAAATGCTTCATCGTGCGAGTAGACAATCGCCTTTCTGTACGACCTATATATTTACTACCACAAGCCCACTCAAATTGATATTTGCAGTTTGAAGTGTCGAGGATTGGCGACTGATTTTTCCCATATTGTTGAAGCACTCGCTTGGTGATGTTAAGGAAAACAAGTTTTGCAGCATAATAAATTCTCTTGATAGCTTTATCAAGTCCTCGTTTGACTACTTCCTGTACATAATCTCCTTTGAATGGCAAACTGATATAGACAGATTTCTTCGTAACTCTTTTGATAGTTTTTCAGAGGCTCATTTCTTCAGAGGATATATTAATGAACTTCTCAGGATATCCATTCTTAGACAAAAATCCTTCAGAGCTTTTATTTCATGCTCAGTTGTACAGTCAGAACGAATTTTCCGTGCTCTTTTGAACAGTGTTCTGACTAAGTTCTTTTTATACTGGATTGAAAAAAATCTCCTGAGATGCATGTACTGTCCTGTCCTGTCTATGAAGACTTCCTAAATATAGGGCTTTCGATTGTGCCATCAGTCCTTTTCACTGGAAAAACGTCTAGGAATTTGACGGTTACATTTTCTTCGTGTTCTATTGCGAAAATGAGATTCGAGTGGCATGAGTTGTATTTTATCAACGTGTATTCAGCTTTTGATCTGCTTCCACAGACAATAAAAATGTCATCAAAATATCTTAGGTATACATCCATTTCTTGTATATGTTGCTACAATGTACGAGCTTCTAATCTGCGTTTCGCTAGGTTTTTATGCTTGGCTAGTCTGACTGCTCCTGTTCTACTACTTTGACCTATGTGTTTGAGCTGACCATCATTCCAGCAGGGTATTAGATAAACTAAATTGTTTTGTTTTAAAGGCTCCGCAGGATCATTTAACCGGCAAAGATGATTTCTATTTGAGTTTGTGGCTTTGAATGCCACTTTTATTCCTTCCTGCCTTGTTAAGAATTCTCCGTAAAATGGTTTCCAAGTTTCCTTCTGTGTGTGGAAGTACTACTGGTGATTTAAATTCCCTATGGTTAGTGTTTTCATTATCCTGCGCATGTTTGAAATGCATGTCGTTATTATTATTATTACTATTATTATCACTAT
Organism: Trichobilharzia szidati; assembly: GCA_944472155.2. NCBI lineage: Eukaryota > Metazoa > Platyhelminthes > Trematoda > Strigeidida > Schistosomatidae > Trichobilharzia > Trichobilharzia szidati. The sequence continues at coordinate 51,262,200 of OX235276.1, forward strand.
CAATATTATTATTTATTTTATTTTTACATTTCCATACATACTCTATGATTAATTTATCAGGGTAATTATTAAGTTTCAAAGCTTCTATTATATGCCTCATTTCCTGTCTTGGATTTTCCTTGGTACTACTTAGTTTTTGTACTCTGTTACTTAAACATTTCACCAATCCTCTTTTCATTGACATAGGTTGGGATGACCGGAAGTCCAAATATCTGTTTGAATGTTTGAGTTTCCTGTAAACACTAGTGTTTGATATGACACATAGTACACACTACTGATAAGTGGATAATGTTTCTGGGGCAATTTATTGCTCATATTCGTATAATCAAGTATTCACATGGCTTCATAATCTGCCTTATATATATACATATTTCTCTCTTTCCCATATGTATCCCGGATATTCGTTGAATTTTTTGATCGCATGAGTTTGCTGTTGATTCGATAAACAGAGATTCAGTGATTAATGTCTCTTTCTCTACCTGACTATATTACTTTTTAATACTCTCATCCCGTCCCACCTTATTGTGTGATTACATGCAAATGAATGCAGTGCAATGGCTGAGCATTTTTCTAGGTTGTTTAGCTTATAGCAGGGTCAATTATTCTAGGTCTAGCTAAATGTTTATGTTCCAGTAATCCAGTTAACCCCGATCTACTAGTTTAACCTATGTAATTGACCTCACTGACAGTCATTACATGGTATTTTTCCTAATTGGATCTATTGGGTCCTTATCTCTGAGAGACAGTTGATTGGTTTAAATGCCATCACAATTCTAGCCTCATTGAGAATCCTATGTAGGGCTTCTGACGTTCCTTCTTTATACGGTAGTACTACAGAGACTTTGAATTCTATATTATTTTCCTTACTTCTGTCATTTTTACTATTAATCTAATTTTTGCCTATGGTTCTCCGTACATTTCTGGGTGCTTATTCACTAACAATCGTTTCCTTATTTGTTCGATTCCATTGTTTAAATCTTCTGATTTACTAATTAGCTTCCCGACGCGATTATATGGAGATTCAACTTGACCTACGTTTACCAATTCTGGATGGGACGATTCAAAATCTAAACATTTAGTTTTATCTGACAGTCTAGCAGGACCAACTCACCCTGTTAATTTTAGATTCCATTTACGACTGAGTCTGTATATGTTTGAGTCCTCGCAACACTCCACCAAACAACAAGGTACCTATCGAGCAAATGTTTGACACAAATTAGGCCAGTGAAGGATGACAATTGAAAGTCACTCACCAAAGAAGTGGAGCAAGGGAAACACTGGTCTGAACACTTGAAAAGACTCCTAAATCGACCACCACCGACAACGCGCCCAACAATACCAACGACGGAGACAGAGCTACCAGTGAACACCAACCCCCCGACGAAATCAGAAGTCCTGAAGGCAATCAAGATGCTAAAAGCTGGAAAAGCAGCAGGACCAGATGGAATCCCAACAGAAGCGTTGAAAATGAATCCAGAGACAACAGCGGATTTGATGACGCCACTACTGGAGAAGGTGTGGAAAGAGGGCAACGTACCCGAGGATTGGAAGAAAGGACACCTATTCAAACTGCCAAAGAAGGGAGACTTAAGTCAATGCAAGAACTGGCGCGGAATTATGCTCCTGTCCATCCCAAGCAAAATACTAAGCCGCATCATCCTGGAGAGAATCAAACATGAAAACCTGGATGAAAAACTCCGACTGGAACAGGCTGGATTCAGGAGAAACAAATCATGTATTGATGAGATCGCCACATTATGGATCATCATTGAACAAAGCTTGGAATGGCAGTCACCGAACGCAATGTAGACGCACGGCTGATGTCCTATGTTCCTCTAGGTATTACAGGAAACAATAATAATAATGTTTAAAGAGATGAAGGATATGTTTAGATTAAAACAAAGTGAATGTGCCATCCACATATCTCTACCATAAACTTAGACCGGGATTAAACGCTCTTAGAGCTTTATGTACCTGTTTATGCATAAATGTGTCTGCTACTAGTGGGAATATTGGGGACCCTATTGCCAACCCATTTGTTTGTTTTATTTTATTTTGAAATTTGAATATAATGGAGGTTGGTCATAGCTAAACACCTAATGCTATTTCACCAACTGACAGCTAAGTCCCATTTTGAGTCCGGGATCGATGAATTGTTGATTTTTTAACTGTCCGCAGAGATGCATTAATGGGGATGTTAGTGTGCAAACCGGTTATATCAAGACTAATCCTTTTTCCACCTATTTTTTTTATTCGATTTGCTCTACGCCCCTTTTTATTACTTATCACTTGGTTAGCCTGGAATCCGATCTACTTCTAATGCGGGATAATACTGACGCTAAATTACATTACTCGCCGTTACGGACACCGACATGTTTATATGGTCTGTCTGTACAGTGAACATTAATTGAGAATACTCGTGAAAGAAGATCACACATTGAGCATTAAAAATCAAATACTGAGAATAAAATCTACTTCATCATTGGGTATGCTCAATAGATCTGTCTCTTGAATTTTTCTTCTAAAAAAATTTATTGTTGATTGGTAATTTTTAGAAATTCTTTGATACAAACTGCTCATTTTTACCTAATGTAGAAGTTATACTGTTCAGAATACGAGTGCATCTTGAACACTAATTCAAATAGACTTCCATAGGCAACTTAAGGGGTAGATAATAGAGATTTCCAAATATCAGTTAGCTGGCGAAACGAAACGACTGCTGTAAATGCATTGCAGAATTCCTGAAGACGAGTCCTGTGAAGGACACCATGATTTGTCTACCTATTGAAACTCTCCAAATGTTCTGACTGAAGGCCAGGAAGTAAGTAACTAGTGTCGTGTATCTAGTTCATCGCTTAGTGTAGATTGAATTCTGTGAGTGAAATCTAAAATGTGGTCACCATTTTTAGGTGGCTCGCCATCACGGCGCACTCTGAATCGCTATTAGATGGTTGGAGACAACCATCAGGAGGCGTAAGCACTAGATTTCGTGATTGTTGACACTCATCTACATTGGCGTATCTATAATCTTGAAGGAAATCGTATCCTTTCTGAGATTTGGAGCCGGCTCATCCAGTACTGCAGTCATGGACATAAGTTCCTTCAAGATTATAGATAAGTGTTTGTGGATGAGCGTCAACAATCCCAAAATGTAGTTCTTAGGTCTCCTGCTGTTTGCATTTAACCATCTAACAGCGATTCAGAGTGTGCTGTGATGGCGAGCCACCTAGCATGGTGACTACATTTAAGATGTGACTGATAGAATTCAGTCTGAATCAAACCAAGGACTGGACGCATAAAATTAGTTCCTTAGTACCCAATATTCATTCAAAGTATCTAATACAGTCCCACAGGAGTTCAGTTGGGAGCCCTAATAGCTCAGTGGCAGTGTTTCTGACTGCAGAACTGAGTGATACGGGTTCGAATCTCAGAAAGGGGAGATGAGTTCCTTCAAGATTGCAGGTACACCTTACTGACTGGTGAGCGCCAGCAAGCATGATCTTCTGATCGTCTGTCTCCAAACGTCAAATAGCTTTTCAGATACCTTCTTAGCTAGTGAGAAGAAAAAATAAACATGCATGAACTAAAAATTCTCAATTCAGTTTATTAAGTTGTCTTGCTGACTTATTTTTTTATTACAAAACATCACCGGAATGTGAGACAGTTAAAAAAAGGAGATCATTTACTGAGTATTCAAGAAGAAAACGCGGCATAATTAGCGTAATTGTAACGTATACATCACAGTAAAAGCTATTTTGTGATGTAGCACAAATTCAGATGGTTGAACTGTGATGAAAAACAGATAAACACGAAGAAGAATAACGTTGCTTGGTAGTAGATTTAATCATTGTTGCAGTTGTACTTTAAATCCCAAAGGATTGAAATGTTTTTTTTTGTTGTAAATTTCAACTCACTGTCAGGCTATTTATTGCTTTACTGCCTTATAGGGTTGACGACCAACGTAATTACCTCTAAAAATGAATGGAGAAATACATACATGAGATAGTTAGTACTGAGATACACAATACAGTTCGATATGAATCATAAAATATAGTTACCGTACGGTAATATCATTATTCAACAGCTATATGACAGTGTCATGTGCAAGGTGATCCACAATAGAAAACTCAGCGAGGCGTTCGAAGTGAATACAGGAGTAAGACAAGGCTGTCTGCCTGCCTGTTAACACCCACGATGATAGTCATAATTGCGGTGGACCTGATTATGCGTAAGACTGTGTGTTGGGAACGAGAAGACGGGAATACGCTGGACGACCGATAAGAAGACTCTAGAAGATCATGATTTCGCGCGTGGATGATGTATGACTGATGTCACAAAACTCGAAGATATAGAGGCAGGCGATAACCAACAAAATTGATGAAGGGGCAGCCATAGAAGACAGGACTGAAGGTGAACATGGAGAAGACTGAGGTGATGAACATAATCAACGAACCGCAACATCATCAACAACAACAGCCAGCACCAATCATCGCCAATGGGAAGGAGTTAACAGAGTTTACCGCTTTCACTTATCTTAGAAGCATCGTTTCAACTACAGGCCAGTGGAACGGACGAAGATGTCAACGTCAGAATCGGAAAGGCAAGATACCCCTTTATTAATATATGTGTAAAACTTGGGCACTGTGGTAGTAAGTAATTCCATATTAGTTTGTTTATTTGATATATCACACAGTGAAGAAATAGTATTATTTACTAGATGACAAGGTTTCGAACAAAATTTATTGTTCATAATCATAACATCAATTATAATCACACGAATTTGACACTTGAGTTTTATAGTTTTCTTTGTTCTCTCCTATTTGTCGTAGTAGAATTTTCCAGATATCGGGGACAGGTGATGAATCATTCCTATTACAAGTATTTGTAGTTGATTCGATAAACAAAGCTTTTGTTATCAATCTCTCCCCATACCCTGTGACATTTGATTTTAAAACTGTCATCCTATCCCATCCTATTGTGTGGTTGTGTGTAACTGCATGTAGTGCTATAGCTGAACTATTCTCTAGATTTCTTATCTTATTCGGGTCAACCAATCGAGATTTTGTTAGGTTTTTATGTTCAGCTGGTCTGACTGCCCCTGTTCTACTAGTTTGACCAATGTATCTGACCTGACAATCATTACAGGGTATGAGATAAACTAAGTTGTTTTGTTTTAAGGGCTCTACAGGATCCTTTAGCCGACAAAGCTTGTTTCTAATTGAGTTTGTGGGTTTGAATGCCATTTTTATTCCTGCCTTGTTAAGAATTCTGCGTAAGGCTTCTGAGGTTCCTTCCTTGTATGGAATTACTACTGATGATTTAGATTTCTTATTATTGATGTCGTCATTAATATTATTATTATCACTATTATTATTAACATTATTATTATTATTATTGGCGTCGTCAATAATATTATTACTATCACTATTATTATTAACATTATTATTATTATCGCATTCAAACCCACAAACTCAATTAGAAACAAGCTTTGTCGGCTAAAGGATCCTGTAGAGCCCTTAAAACAAAACAACTTAGTTTATCTCATACCCTGTAATGATTGTCAGGTCAGATACATTGGTCAAACTAGTAGAACAGGGGCAGTCAGACCAGCTGAACATAAAAACCTAACAAAATCTCGATTGGTTGACCCGAATAAGATAAGAAATCTAGAGAATAGTTCAGCTATAGCACTACATGCAGTTACACACAACCACACAATAGGATGGGATAGGATGACAGTTTTAAAATCAAATGTCACAGGGTATAGGGAGAGATTGATAACAGAAGCTTTGTTTATCGAATCAACTACAAATACTTGTAATAGGAATGATTCATCACCTGTCCCCGATATCTGGAAAATTCTACTACGACAAATAGGAGAGAACAAAGAAAACTATAAAACTCAAGTGTCAAATTCGTGTGATTATAATTGATGTTATGATTATGAACAATAAATTTTGTTCGAAACCTTGTCATCTAGTAAATAATACTGTTTCTTCACTGTGTGATATATCAAATAAACAAACTAATATGGAAGATACGCCTTTACCAATCTGAAACCAGTTTGGAAATCTTCCCACTCAGCGTAATGAACAAGATTCATATTTTCAATACCAGTGTGAAATTGGTTCTTCTTTACGGGTCAGAAACTTGGCCAGCGTGTCACAAAAAGGATTTCCAACAGGCCGTTGCAGACTTTCGTCAACAGCTGCCTTCGCTGGCTCCATACCAATGATCAAATGGCCAGCCGGTCAGAAAGAATTAGTAACAAGAAATTTTGCAGTGGTATAAATCAACCAAGAGTCGATCGCTCAGCACATATGTAGGAGAAAGTGGAGAAGGATCGGGCATGCATTTAGAAGGCCGCCAAATGACACCACACTCCAGAGTAGTGCTCGAGCGGAATCCAAATGGGAAGCGAAGAGTGGGTTGCCGGTGCGAGGGTGACATGAAAGAGATCGAGTGGGGAAAAAATGAGAGAGTTTGGTCAATCGTGGACCCAGCTAAAGAGGACGGCAGAATACAGAACAAAGTGGAGTTATTCCACTCGGAACTCAAGGGAATAATAATGATGATAATATCAATTTTACAATTAGTAATACCAAGATAATTATTAATACTATTAATTTCATACAATCGGTTCCCTTTATTAGTATAAATAAGGAAATAACGAGCATGCCCTCAGGATAATACGCTCTCGTTTTATTTTGTGGATTCGCTTCAACTACATACACCCTAAACAAAAGCCTGACTAGTTTCCAGTTAGATGTCTGGCGATTACACTTGGAAACACTTTGCTGTCTTTCATACGAAGAATTTTAAGGATGTACTCAGAAAATGTGGTAGACGCTCTTCCCTCAGTCCTTCCTGTATACCTGCTGCCTCAAATGGAGTTGAATTGGTAAATGCAGTTGGAGTTGACATGAACAGGATACTTATCTAATTTTGACTGCGTTAACGAGCATATTGTGTTCTTTTCAATACACTCCTAAATATGTTTTTAGTTCTCTTGGATACTTCTTCCCTTTGTACACTAGTCAGATGAAAACTGGTTTGTTTTCAACCATTTCAGGTTTTTGTCTAGGCGTCTTTTCAATGCCGTATTTTGACATAAGCTTTCGAGAGCATCCATCTTCAATTAGGTTATTTACAGGAAAACTGCGAGTTCCTTTTCAGTGTCACCTTCTGAATATAACTACCTAGCCCTGTTAAAGGGCTTTTTTATCCGGCTTCGTTCGTAGTCAATTGAGCGAGAGCTATAATAATTGAAGTACTTACCAGTCTAACTTTCTTTCCTATAAATGGATTTTTTCACACGACTCATCTTCTAGGAAGTGGATCTGACTGTCACTTTCATTACTGACCTTCACATAAGTCAAAGTGCAATCACTTTGAAATACATACACGCCTACATGGTGATGAATGCTGAGATATCACTTTTTTACAACGAATTCAGGCAATCACTCTAAAAATCACTTTCAGGAGAATGTATAGAAATTCACTCAGTCATGAAACCAAATGACACCATCACAGAAGACACCTCTATCAGTCAATTTAAAGTCAACAAACTACACGACTTTGGGATTTCTGAGGATCCAGAGGGCTATGAAATCTGAATAGGTGACAAGACGATACCAACTGAGCACTACTTCCGTCTGCAGTTCGACACGGCTACAGACAACACTTACTATCATTCACAGGAAACCTTGATCAATGTCATTTTGGACCCAGTTTCCAAATAGTTATATTACTGACAATTCAAATAAAAATGTACTGCTTTCACTCTGTCGAACACAATGAAATCATAAATCTAATTCACATAAGAAAAGAACTTGGGTACTGTGGTATATATGACATGATTATGAGTAATAAATAGTGTTCGAAATGTCATTGGTAAGTAATACTGTATAACAGTGGATGATTTTGTTGGCTAAATTTACTGTATGATAGAATCTAATTCAAAGCCTCATGAATACATACATACATATCCAAACCAAGTTCACTTTTACCAATTTGAAAAAATTTGGGCATCAAATCATCACACACCATCAGAGCAAAGGTTTCAGTTGTTTCAAGTCTTCTTAGACAAGCACACTCTCTGATAACGGATGAGAAAGAAAAAGAAGAAGAAATATCAAACATTACTGAAACTCTCAAGCAAAACAACTACCCAAGGAACTGCATCAACAAAATTAACACAGATATTAAGTATGGCCGAAAACGCACTCCGAAAACATGGACCTCAACAGTCGTCATTTCATATGGAGCAGAGACATCAAAAGATATCAAGAGAGTGCTCAATCAGCTCGACATTAGAGTTTTCTTCAAAAAATCAGACACACTTCAAGCAACCTTGTCCATATAAAAGACCGAATCCCTAAAGATTTTCTATCTAATTGTGTCTATGAAATAAAATGCCTGCTTCGAATGTGATGCGATATACACCGGACAAACATCGCCAGAGAGAAATCAAAATCAGAAGAAATGAACACGGTAGAGCATCCGTTCGACCACCGAGAAATCCGGTTGAACTAAAAAAACTTGAAAAATCATCAGCCATAGCTCGTCTGCACACTGTAGAATCAGGCCACAAAATCGATTTTGACAATATTGAAATAATCCAGAAAAACTTCAGAAATCACAAAGAACGTCTAATATCAGAAGCACTTCATATCAAGTGGAATCCAAATTGCCTGAATAGGAATGATGAACTAAAACAGAATCTGACCTGGTTACAACACCTCCCTCCCCCATGAAGTGACAAAATCAACACGAATGTGATATGCAAGTTCACTATGTAAACCCACACTGCCTTTATAAGTTTAGACACTGATCAAATCCAATAATCTACACTTGGCTTTGTTATCTTTACCAAATGACCAACTTGACAACGAAAAATGAGCCCAGACTAACGAACGATGATCAAGTTAGTAAACTTTGTTTTGATATCATAGTAGATGTACAATTACCTTTGTTATTTGGTTTAGTGATCTTCATTGTTATTTTGACTTTCAATATGTTTTTTTAACTTGACCTATGTCTATTTTCTCACCCCTTAACCCTTTGTTACATATATACTGAGATTTTGTAAATTCTAGTTTAGTAACACTTTGATAGAGCTATTAGCATTAAGTAGCGAATCGTCAGTAAAAACAATATCGTTTTGTTTCTCATGGATACATAATTTATAGGAAAATCAGTAGTATGTAGGTGAACCAAGTAAATTTTCAGTAGAAGCAACAAATACTCTAGATGTTCTCAAAATATCCAGGCAGCTAGAGACACGATAGTTATTGGGTTAACATATCACAGTTAGCTGACCAATCGAACTTTTATTACAGTGGTGATTGTCGTCTCCATACACACCGTAATCCAAAAGACAGATCTCACAATAATAGGATACACGTTTAGTGAAATTTGGCTTTCAATGTTCATTGGAAGGATTATAGTTTTTTTTTAACGAAGCCGTAGTGATATTGCAGAAGTGTTCATTATGTAGGAATTTATCAATTGTCGTGAAAAGGTATGTTATTCCTTACTGTCTTGAAATTCATGGTGACGCTTACCCTGGAGCATAATTGCACACGATACTTAATCGGTGATGATAGTCAGGACATTCAGTAGCATAGCATCCAATATCTGTAGTTGTTTCCCAGACAAGCTAGAAGAAGTTAAAAAAAACACAAATAATAATGAAAATTAAATAGCTGAATACTAAGTTTCTTGTTACAATGAGAATAATATTGTGTTCTCCGAACATATTCGTTCAACACAAAATGATGCACAGTTTCTTGCCTTCTCTTTCCGTGATAAGTGAGCACAACATTACGATTTAACGGATGTATGATGTTCAAAAACGACAGTCGCTGATCCTCCAGTGAACTGACCTCCATTATTTAAATAAAAGACAAAAAGAGTCACCTACAAAAAGTTGTGTTTTTCTCTCGAATCACGATCCCTGTGACCAGTCATCGAATCCGCGCTTACACCAAATTCGCGATTTGCAATACACAACATTTCCAGTTGATATTTCACAACAGTTTCTTTTAAAAACCGAAGTCACTCGGATCATAATATGTGACCGGCTTGATATCGTAGATGGTACTCAAAAACGCAAACATATTTAGATGAAACTATGAAGGAATGGTTGGTTAAGATAAGTAATTGTATACTGCTCACATTAACCGGGTACACCGCTAATGATCCTAAACCTAAAGAAACGGAAAGGCCGTTGATATCAGTGGTATACGCATACTTATCTCAGTCAATCGGTACTACTCAGTGTATAGCTAAATTTCGTACGCATAAATCACTATCTAGCGTATCTAGTCGAAAGTAGCACATACGCAGTTCTCGTTAGAGTCTAATGGTGTGATTCTTCAAGTACAAGATATTTTCTTTCATCTATTTCTTAATAATGCTGTCGAACACTTTTATAATACACATCAGTAGCCTGTAAAGGTTAATACCTGCCTTTCATAGCATAATAAATAATTCGCTTCAGAATTACAGTTTGTCAAACTGGCTTCATGAGCTGACGTCGGTCAGAGAATGGTTGGAAAACCTGCAGGGAGTACTGGACAGCTGTTTCGTCAGCCTAGTTTGGGACTCTTCATCAGTACGCACCCATGCCTTGTAACAAGAAGGTCCTGGATTCGAACCCAGTCGGTGAGTGCGTACCGATGAAGAGTCCCGGGACGAAACCAGGGCGAAACACCTGTGCAGTACTCCTTGCAGGTTTTCCAATGATTCCCCAACTGATGTCAGCTCACGATAAAATCTTCCAACTAATCAAACAAACTACCTACAAAACCGATAGTTGAAAACTGGCTTTACTTTAATTAAGAAGAATTGAAAAATAAAACATTTATCCTTCAAAGAAATTTCCCAATGTCTTTGTTACCTGAGTGTAGTGTCCGCATTGAGGCGCATAACATTGTAGATTGAAAAAATCGTAGTGTAAATGTTCATTTAGCCAGGCTTGAAATCCACTTTGTTTAAATGAAGAAAAAGATAGAATAGCAAGTTGATTAATTAACACATGAGGGAATAACTAGCAAAATAAAATTATCTTACTCAAGACCACAGTCTTTTGAAAAGGAGTTATTAAATAATATTCTGCAATATAAGGTGATGCTATTCACTGTCTTAGTCAGACATGAATTCTGGAGATAAAAAGGATGATCATCCAACAATTCCTAAAAGCATCTGCGCCCTGAAATCGATTACAGCCGTAGGTGAAGTAAATCTAGTAGCTTCCATTCTCACAATTGTCATATAACATTTTCACTTCACTATATACTGATAATGTTAGAGGTGTGCAACATAGATGGCACTGAAATAGAAACCAAGTCGGAAATTAAATATCTTGGAGTTATTGTATCTGCTGATCTTTCCCGGTCGTCTTATATCTTGATGATTTCTAAGAAAATATTCCGTCTCACCTTCTACATCAAGAAGTTAAGACATTCTGGAATAACCCAACCCTTACTCCTACGATTCGTTAACCTTACATCCTGCCTATTATTCTCTATTGTTCCCCCTTAGATTTTCCAGGGTTAGTGAAGAAAGACTACACCTTAGTACGCAGGATGTTAAGGGTTGTCAGCAAGGTAAGCAACGTGCCACTTAACCAGCTTGTTAATATTCTTGTCGACAGGCACTTGAACTTATGTGAAAAATGGGCTAAATCCATTTTATCTAACTCACTCCACCCTTTTCATTCACAACTCTCCCCTTCCATCTCATCAGGCAGAAGCAAAAGCCTATATAGAAAACTGTATGCTCTTACTAGCAAGTACAAAAACTCAACCATACCCTACTTAGCTCGTGTTCTGTGTGATAAAGAAAGCATTAGGTGTGACACCTATAACTTATTAAATGGTCAGTGGAACAACTGGATCTCGTCTTTCCAACTCATATCATTTATAGGTACAACGTTTTCCTTCTTTGTTTTTCTTTTCTCTTTTATGCTTTTTGTTTCCTTGTTTTTTGTTGTTTTGTTTCTCTTTTCCTTACAAACTCTACTTGAAACATTGTTCTTCGTTCTTTCACACTCTGTATATCTTGACGTTTTCGTAACCGCATACGCCAGTAAATATGCTGGCATCTACTTTTCTAATACCTTCAAACACTGTTCAGCTTTACCTTTGCTACCGACATGCAAATATGTTGTTATCAAAACAAACTGAGATTACCCTTAATCTATGTAGAATTTTATTTATTGTTAATGTACTAACTGGATGCAATACTGTAGTAAAATGCCAAGAATTCCATTCTGTATCACAAGTACTGTTTTGGAATAAATCAAATTATTATTATTAATTTTGTAATTGTCTAGAGCTGTCATTTTGTTAAAAATGCAGTTAATTTTAAGAAAAAAGGAATTATTGATAGGCAGGATTGAACATATGACTCACTGCTGACTTTGTTGGCCTATCCAACTATCACTCTATTTACTGACAGTGTAAGTCCCCTGGGCCCTGAATGAAACATAGAACTTCAGCAACACATGTCAAGTTCACCCTGTTCTCTTCTGTGTGTTTCAGTTGGTTCCATGATCACCTATAAGCTCAAGTTTCATCTCCATATGATCTCTTCCATTCCACCACCGAATCCCAACTTTGTGCTTCCCATTCGGGGTTCCATTCGATGTCATGACTTGTGTGGTTTAATCAACGTATGTCCAATCCATCCCTGATAACTTCTTCATATTCGTCGGGCAGTAGATTCTTGGTCAGTATCAGCCTGTTGGAAATGTATTTTTATGAACCATATGCAGGTAGTGAGTCGACCCTGGACTCTTATTACTCATACTCGGTACTGAAGATATCCACACTGTCATACGCTGCCGATCCTGGCTGGCTCTGACATCCTCATCTGTGCTGTTCGTAGCTGAAACAATTCTAATGAGGCAAGTGAAAGACAAAATTTCCATCAGATTTGATGATGTTTTGTACTTGTTATTATTGTTCATCAAGTATCTTCATCTCTGTCTCCTTCTTCTCTATGTTGACTTGAAATTCTCTGTCTTCTCTGCCTCTTCTGCCTCCTTGATGGGTTTTGTCCATAGATCTCTGATTTTGGCTTAAACTAAGCGTCAATCACTCGTGAACTTCAAATCTTCCTGTTTTTTGTCTGCTCAACGTGCGCTTGTATTATAGTTCTACACGATCTTTGGCATGGCATATTTCACTAACATCACTAATGCTGACGAACTACACGTCTTATTCTCTACACGACCGATGGTGCTACCTCGACTGAAAGATGAAGTACCTAGACTAGCTAGCCACTTCCAATTGTATCTACCAATTCAACTGCGCTTGTGGTGGAGCGAGTTATATTGGCCATTGCTCTAGGAACTTGATTTTTCGTGCTCACTCTGGAACATCTCCCACTATGGCTAAGTGAAGGTGTAGTTAAAACTATTAACAGCTCGATATTAGAACATCTGGTGCAAACCGGCTATAAAGCCAGCGTAGAAGAATCCTTCTCTATAATATACCGGGTGCCTAACTAATTACTAAAATCGTCGAAGTACCGCATACTCCAGACAGCAGAGGCTATTGCAATTCGCCTCAAGCAACTAGTGCTCTGTGTTCAAAAGAAACAAGTCCAGCTCCTACAACTGCCCTGGCCCTCAGTAGAGACTATGAACTCATGAATTTGTACTATTATCTTTCATAATTCTTCTGACATTCAGCTTATTTTATGTTGATGCTGTTCAGCTGTAATTTATCAATATTATTGATTTGATGTTATTTGAACATTAATGTCGTTCATAAGACTAATTCATTCATTCATTCATTATGACGTATATATAATTGTAGAACCTGATGATGAATTTATCGAAAAGAGTACTCTTTGTTCCATGTCCATTCTGTTGAAAATTTTAATAGGCATTTTTAATCAGTTAAAACCAGATAGATTGTGGGTGATAATAAGCATCCTGTCTTCACTTCAGAGAATATACCAAATTTTTCGTTGTGAATCACTTAGAATTCTGAGTAATCATATCGTTGTTGAGTGAGGTTTATAAAAGCTGCCAAAATACTTAACGGTTAACTCTGTTAAAGGCCTTTTCAAAGTTATTTAGAGTTGAGGTAAGGTGTTTTCTGCCATTCTACGTTGTGTTCGACGATGATGATGATGATGCGTAGTGTCTCAGTCTGAGGTTTATTTTTCATGAATCCAGCCTGTTCCTGGAAAAGTTTTGTATCTAGGGCATCTCTCAATCTCTTCAGGATGTTGAGTCCTAATATTTTTTTCGGAGTTGCAGAGGAACATGGTCCTATACCAGTTCTTGCGAAGGCTTAAGTTACCCCTCTCTGGTCTCTGTCACTTTTTTTATACATAATTTGAATGCTGTTTGTGCACTTCACTTGTATTCTTTCAGTATCATGGAGACAAACCATACAAAGCTGGAAAACGAGTAATTCTCACATAGATCTGATAATAGTTTAAAACTGAACGCATCTCTGAACATTATCCGGCATGGTTAGCAAAGGGATAGTGTAAGAGAATTACCAGCTCAATTCTCGAGCATTTGGTGAACTCAGGCCACGTAGCTCCACCGGAGTCGTCTTTCAAGATCATCTACGAAGTGAAGCCTAATGGTACAAAGGGCTTCAGGTTTCGGCAATTCATCAATACAACCCTGAACTCTGTATACAGAAAAAGTTTGTTCAGTTTCTTATTCTACCTTGGTCTTAACCTTCTCATTAATTGTTCCCTGTTATAAAAATTTTTGATTTTTGATTTTTTGTAATTTTTAATCTTAATTTTAGTTTGCTTTTGCTTTAATAAGTAATTCACTATTATCACTCTCATATGCTCCTTTTGTATATTTTCGCACCCTCTTCACACTTCTTAAATTGACACTAAAAACCTTTATTCGAACTCAACAGCAATTTTAACCTTATCAAATTTCTATCTTTGTTCCGTTGAGTACCACGTAATTTACAACTTTTAATTTTCACTTCTGAGTAATTATATTAATCATGTCACCCCCTATTACTCAATAATAGACCACTATACAGTTTTGGTAAGTGTAAATGCGACTGTACGGCAGCCTCTGAAGATGATTTCATCGATAAAGAAAATTTTCTTCGCTGAATCTGTCTTTTATTTTCTTCATGACTCAATGGGTATTTTCGGTGATTTAAAACCGGACTACTTGGGAAAGGAAGCTAGAATATATCGTAAGTATCATATAAAGGAAAGCTGGATAACAATGACTCACTATGATTTCCTATTATATCACTATTTCTAATGGTCTGACGGCTACATATGATGCTATATGCCACTATAATTTCTTGGGCATAAATTCAACCGTTCTCAAATAGTGCCTTCTGTTAATCAATATTCACATTTCCCATTGCATTTAAGCATCTAATAGCATTTCAAGCCTTTTCAAAAAATGCCAAAGATAGTGCTAAGACAGGCACCATTTATATGCTGTTGGTGTAGTGTATGCATGTGATTTAAAGGTGCACAAGAGGATTATTTAGCCTAAGTTTGTTATGTAGAATAACGTCTAGTTATCATCTATGTTGGCATGTTGATTATTAATCTCCCACTGTCTTAACAACTTTATTTTTGGAAACTCACTATAATTTTCATTTCTGTTTCTGAAATACTCATGAATTGATTTTTCCAGATGAACTATGAGCAGCTACTGTCTAAAATTCTCATCATTCCTACATCTTGAGCTTATCTAGAAGAGATGTATCTTGGAATAAGCTTCAGATACACGTAATGGGTTAACTGAGTTGCTCTGTTAGATTGAAATGTATATTCATTAGTCTGGTTGTTTGTTATTTTCGGCGGTGTGTGCATTAATTGGGTCATTTTCTATGGAAGTAACGCATATATTTTTGCTGTTACTCTGGTTCACTGAACAATACTGTCAGCAGTTTGTTTCAACGTGCTTGATTCGGTAAGAAGTTTTAGCGCTTTGAGCATAAATATGGTGTTATCCTTAACCAATTACTTAGCTCTGATTTATTATCACTAGTTAGACACTTTTGTCTTCATTCTAATTACTCATATTCATTCAAAATCATAATTCAATATGATAGTTATGTATGATTCTTCACGAAAAGAAAAAGGACTTACGATTCTACACTATCTGCACCAGCTTTATTTTGTCCGACATAGTTGAATCCGGCTATTTTGCGATCTTCAGGACTATCATGTCCATCACGACATTGGCTAGACAAAATTCGTGCCTTTTTTTCTAATTCTACATTCCATTTCTAAAGAGGTATTTGGAGTTGAAATAATTAAGATGAGGACGAGAAAAAGGGATGAAAGTAATAGTTAAGAATTCATAAATAATGTCACTCATATGTACGATAAGCAAGTGAAAAGTTTTACTATGAAGATATCACACAGTTCATTATATCACCCTTCACCAGAATTACACCCAGAGTTGATAAACTAACTTCTATTTCTTTCCAACCAAAGCTATTAGGACTAGTACAACCACAATTCACAACATTCTGGTTGTGTTTACAGGCATAAATGTATCTCAGTGAGATGAATGTATTTAAAGGCGAACAAACAGGTGGCCAATCAAAAAGAATTAGCAACAAACAACTCTGGGAACGAGCCGACAGAGAATTCCGTCTTGGTTTGTTTATTAGATGTATCACACAGTAAAACAGTATTATTTACTGGATGACAAGGTTTCGAACAAAATTTATTGTTCAAAATCATATCAGTTATAAACACACGACTTCGAAAGTTGACTTTTATAGTGTTCTTTGTTCTCTCCTATTTGTCGTCATTGGGGTAGTAGAATTTTCCAGATGTCTGGTTGGACAGATGTTGAATCATTCCTCTTACACGTGTTAGCAGTTGATTCGATAAACAAAGCTTCCACTGTCATCAATCTCTCCCTCCGCTCATCCTGTTACATTAGATTTTAAAACTGTCATTCTATCCCATCCTATTGTATGGCTGTATGTAACGCCATCCAGTAAATGATACTGTTTCACAGTGTGAAACATCTAATAAACAAACCAATATAGAATTACATACTACCATAGTGCCCAAGTTTTACACATATATTAAAATGAGCCAACAGAGAACATACCACTCAGGAAATATGCCGAGAAAAATGGATATGGATAGGACACACACTGAAGAGACCGACGAATAACATCACGCACCAAGCTGGTCCTTGAGTGGAACCCAAAGGGAAAACTACGAGTTGGGTCGGACCTTTTAATTTTTGTCACTATTGCATGTTTTTTTTAAACTAGAATGTGCTATTTCAGCAACTTTAAACAAAGCACTGAAAACAAACCGCTTTATTACTTGTTAAGCTTAGGATTTCATTTACTGTGAAAGAATTCGCTGAATAGATAACAAGTAGTTTCACAATTGACAGCTGACAGTTGTACATAATCTTACTTAAAAATGCTACACCTTTACTTTTATCTAGCAATTTTACCTTATGTTGTGGAGAAAAGGTTTTCGAGACGTCAGTCTTGAGTAATCTTGGTCACTATGACACTGTGATAGTTTTGTCTTTCTATTATATTCACTGAGGAGACAGAAAGCAGTAAAACTTGATCAATCCCATTTACATTTCATGTTATGTTCACGCATTTATTAATGCTATATTATTATTATTGTTTCTTTTAATTCCTAGAGGAACATAGGGCTTCAGCAGTGCGTCTCCATTGTGTTCGGTCCTCTGCTAGAGCCTTCACCTGGCTCCAAGTCTGGCCACACGCTTTCATCTCCTCTTCACATGACCTCCTCCAAGTCACCCTTGCACTGACGACCAACTCGCCGCTTCCCTTTCGGGTTCCACTCGAGCAATGGCTTGTCTAGTGATGTCACTTGATGGTTTGTTTCCTTAGAGAATGGCCAGTCCATCTCCATTTCTTCCTGCCTATTTGTTTCACAATCGGTTCCTGCTGTGTTGGTTCGCTCATTGCCAGAGATCCCTCCATGTTTCTGCTCTTTTCTGGCTATCTGATCTTGAGTATTGAGCGAAGACAACTGTTAATGAAGGTCTGTAGTTTGTTTGAGATGCTCTTTATGACGCGCAGTGCAAGTCTCTGATCCGTATAGTAGCACTGACTGACTACACATTGGAGTTGAAAATCCCGATCTTATTTTTGATGCTGAGTGCTGTTGACCTCCACACAGACTTGAGAGTATTGAAAGCTTGCCTTGCTTTCCCGATGATCCTCGCTGCTTTGATATCCTCGTCAGTTTCGTCCACCTGTAGTTGAAACGATGCTTCCCAGGTGGGTGGTAAAGAGGTTGTTTCTTTCAGGTTCCTTCCATTTATGCTGATTATTGTCTGTTGTTGTTGTTCTTGCCCAGGAATCTTCATCACCTCTGTTTTCTCTATGTTCACCTGAAGTCCAATCTTCTCTGGATGCTTCTTCTGCCAACTTGTTGCTTTTCGCTTGCATATCTTCCAGTTTGTGGGAAATCAGACATATATTATAGGCGAAGTCCAGATCCTCTAAGTTGGTGTTTTGTGTGAGTCCATTTTATGCCTGTTCCCTCATCGCCCGCTGTTTGTCGCATTATTCAGTCTACTGCAATCAGGAAAATCATTGGCGATAGTAGGCAACCAGCTTGTCTTACTCCTGTCCTCACTTCGAAGGATTCCGTAAGTTTCCCGTTGTGGATTACTTGGCATGCAGCATTGTCGTACAGCTGTTGGATGAGATGTATAATTGTCGGTGGCACCCCTTGGTAGTAGCGAATGTTTATTGTCAGTGAGTATTGAATAATGTTTCATCATCCTTTCATCGAATACGAATAACTTGAACGGCAGTTATGTAGCGAATTGCAGACAGATCAAGACAGACAGACGAACTTATTCGAATTGTTGTTTGGTGAGTTAATGTGTAGTCGTGAGTCATTCTTGATAATAACTGTTAGATTAAACTCTCAATGAAGCTACAATGGAACGTATCAATCTTAACACTGGACACGTAACCCCTGAAATCGTAATTATTCTGGTTTTTCGGTTAGATTAATTTTCTCCCCCTCTCTCACTATTACATTTCTGCTCCTTATGACACTTGTCCTAACTTAACTATCTTTCATTTTTAGTGGAGTTCTGCTCAATTCTGTCAGTTATCAAATATTGGCTTGCAGAGATTTGATTGGTTTCGTCCCGGTTCCAGCCTCCTCAGCAGTATGCGCCTCAGGGGTTTGCACACAACTTTTGGCTGGCTTTCCCTGGCAGTGTGCTAAACAATCTTTTGAAATGCATTTCCACAGTCGAAGGAATTTCACTCAATTAAAGCTTATTTATTGGCTATAAAAAATGGAGGCCAATAGCCAACAGATTCGGATAAATATAAGTGTAAACTATGCATTTGAAGTCTCCTTTAAACGAGTGAAATAGGTATGCATGCTCACTCTTCTGTTTCGCATTAAAGGTAATAGTATATAAGCGTTTAGTCTGTAGATTTCTGACGGGAATGTAATTAAAATGCCAGTATATTAGTAGCGTCTTTCAACCGTCTATAATTAAAAAAGTAACTTTCACTGAGTGAATCTTCTAGAAAAGCCAACTTCTGCATAAACTCATTTCAATAAAGAATTTTAATCTATAACTTACCAGTTGTTCCATAGAAACAGCTTTAGGTTGACCTTTAATTTCACCAATTACGACCATATGTCTGACATTATTATGCAGAGATAACAGTATACTTCTTGCATTGTCATCAATTATCCCATGAACAAGAGAAACCAAGAACAACAAAGATATTGTGAGTATACGCAGAGGTGAACCAGTCTGTGAAGACATTCCACGTCGAGAATATTTAGTTTTAGCTGACATTATTTTGTCGACAGGTGTATTTGTATTTCATAGCATATCTGTTTTTATATACAAGCATGAAATGTTGTTTCCTGAGACATATATGAGTAAACAAATCACTGAAATGTGTCGATAAGATTTGACGCGTTGTAGAAATTAGACAGAAACTCTAATCCCTTTATTGACTATAAGTAGATTTGTCTAAGTAAGAAGACTTTGTCAGATTTGTGTGGTCATTTTACATTAATTAGTGGAAAAAAGTATATAGTGAATGCATAAAGAATGACAACAGGGCAAAGTTAAACTCTCATCGACCTAAAATGTATAAACACTGGAGTACCAACTAACTGTTTGAAGCAGCTATTGCTGAGATGTAGGCTTAATGTGCAGTTTATATTTAAAGATGTCACTTATAATCAAGTGCAATGGGGTCTCCATAGGGTCTCCATCAGGACCTATCCTAGCGGATGTCTTCATTGCAAGCTTGGAGAGTGGTCCATTGAAAGAAACAATCTTGGGTCTGCATATGTATAAGTGATATATTAACGACACTTTCATTGTCTGTGATAAAAATTGTTCAACTGTCAAGCTTCTAGTTGAATTTAATGGTTCTTATTCATCTAAACTTTTTATTATCAAAGAAGAATCGAATTCCGCATTTCACTTCCTGCATGTGATGTTAGATAGAAGAGATAATGGCATGTTGAAAAGGTCTATTTATCGAAAACCAACATTTACAGGGCAGTACACTAACTTCAAGAGTTGGGTACCTCTAGACAGGGAGAGAAATCTTATACGTTGTCTATGCTTCAGAATTCCTAAAATTTGCTCTGTAGATATGGTCGACACAGAACTAGAAAGCCTTCACACAACTCTTTTAAGTAATAGATACCCTAGAAGGTTTATTGAGAGAAACGATTTAATTTTTCCTGACGGTTTGCTGTTTAATGATGCTAAGAGGTTCCAGTAATATTATGCGGGAATTTACAAAATTCAAGCTCACATATGGCAAACATACTCGTCATTCTTCAACGTGAGGTAATATTTATGTTGTTCCCTAGTTGGTTAATAGGCGAAAATAACAAAGCTTTGTGTAGATTGCTGGATTTGACAGGCGAATAAATGTATCAAAACATCATGTGGTCACATAATGAAATTGCTTATCACATTTGTGTTGATTCTGTCACCTCATTGGTGGTGTAGTTAGGGTTGTGCCCCCAGGTCAGTTTCCAACTTAATTCGTGATTGCTACTCAGAGAATCGAGATTCCATTCGATATGAAGCGCTTCTGAAATCAGACGCTCTTTGTGATCTCATGAATTTCTCTGGATTATTTCAATTTTGCTACCTTATTTCGCAGTGGTGTGTACACCCACTGCTGATGATTTTTCAAACTTTCTAGATGAACTGGATTTATCGATGGTCGAATAGACCCGGCTCTACGGTGTTCATTCCTTCCCGTCTCTCTCGCGATGTTTGACCAATGCATTTGGCGTCACATTGCAAGCATTTAATTTTGTAGACACAATTATATGGAGAATACTTCGGAACTTATTCTTCTTCTTCCATGTTTTATGTCACTGTTGATTTGGGTAGTGATGTTCGTTGAATAGTCACTTTCTTCAGAATTTCAGTAATCTTTGATTTTTCTTCTTCTGCTCCCTTCCAATCCATTATCGGAGTGTGTGCAGATCAAAGAAGACTTGAAACAACTGACAGCCATGCACTGATGGGGTGTGATGATCCGAGGTCTAAATACATGTTGAATTGTGTTATTTTCCTAAATATAGATGTACATTGAAATATCCGTTCTCCTTCCTCGTAACTAGACATTCTAGAAACGGTAGCTCACCGAGGTCTGATTCTGCTTCCGAATTAACCTGAGTGCAGGTTGGCAGATTGTTCGCATGGAAAATAATCACATCACAGGCAGACATTTTGGACTTCACTTATTTCACTGGTGTCCATTGGGCATCTTTCTGATTGATTTCTGTTAGATTCTAGTAAACTCAAAATGATATCGAGATTTTCGGTAATAGGGATGCTAGCACACAGTGAGGTAATGCCGTGTCTAACCCGAATATAATCTTTATCAATTTCTTCGATTTCTATTTCGCATTTGAAATTATGCAAGCGTTTGAAAGCATTTCCAGTGTCCCTTCCGAGTGGTTTCAGTATCGAAAATAAGTAATTGGGGCGGATAGAAGTCAGTGAGTTGGTAAGATATACGACTGCTCTTAACGAAACTGCAGGTTTGTGTAGTTTTGGTTGTCCACAGGATCTTAAGAGTACATGAGAGTTTAGTTTGATCTCAACACAAAAACAATTTCCAATTGCGTATTCTTGTTGTTGAAGCCGTCTGTTATGTTTGTGTTTCATATTGATAATTTCATCGGAATTACTTCTTCCTTCAATAAGTAAGTATATATGGACCATCGTATGACTGTCCAGTGTCACACATTTCATGATCAGTTATCTTGATTATCACTGTGACTTCTCCCTTGTCAGCCTTGATTATAACAATGCCTCAATCACTTCAACCCAAAGTGTAGAAGAGTCGGCAGAATTTCGGTGTTTCCACCTGGGAGGAGTGTATTATCTGCATTCCTTGAATCGAGGAGACTAACACTTAGAAACAGCTGTTGAGCAAACGTAAGCGCGTTTTCATAATATTCAATGAGTTGTTGAGGGATATTTCACCAGCCTTTCATCAAGTTAGTCAAAAGAAATGGAATGATCTGCGGAATTGCAGACAGAGTAATCTAGAGTGAATGTCTAAGCTGTGTTTGGTAGCCTATCAGTTAGAACAAAGAAGAACATTGTTCGATAGATACTCCCACCTGTAATATACTGAAGTCATCTGGGATCTCATCTACCTTACGTGTGTGAGATAGCCAATTCAAACAAAGGATGTGTAGTACTGAAACCCATACTCTG
Organism: Trichobilharzia szidati; assembly: GCA_944472155.2. NCBI lineage: Eukaryota > Metazoa > Platyhelminthes > Trematoda > Strigeidida > Schistosomatidae > Trichobilharzia > Trichobilharzia szidati. The sequence goes on from OX235276.1 coordinate 51,284,941, forward strand.
CAAAAAAAATTCACGAAAATGAAGAGTATTATGTCTGGTGATGGTAACTTTGGCCAACTTTTGACAAATCAAGTCGAACATGCGAAGGTAGACTGGTTACAACGTATTAAAATGGAACATATACCACAAAATTCATTTGGAAATTCGAATGAGAAGTGTAAATGATTCGAATTTCACACGATCCTACAAAAAACCACATGATGCGGGAATCAAAAACTGTGAGCTGAAGGACTGATCGACTGATGACAGTCGATGAAAATGAGATTCACATGCTAATGATCAATGTAACAGTCTCATTTCCGCCGAATATCATCGGTAGCATGTATATTCGAATGTGACAGACAGTTAACACAAGACAGGTCGTCATCTGGTCACAAAAGAAACTGATTTCATTCTGATGAAATTCCATACATGAATAATGCACACACCTTCCAAGCACTGGTAAACACACTCAGGACTCGGTAAATGAAGTGATGAATTCTATGACAATATAATTCAGAGGTCATTGCAATTAAAATTTCAGCGAACCCTGTAAGATTCACAATAGCATAAGTATAACTGAGTATTACATATAAACTCTGTGACGCTTACAGATACAAAAAGCTCATTCACGTGCATACAGCTGCACATCATGTTTAACAATGTGACAAAATCCGATTACAAGATGATACCAGAAGTGCTAATGATTCATCGTTCACATGATGCTACAAAACATCACACAATGCAGAAATCACAAACACTGACCCAATTCCTGCGGATCAAATCTTACACAAAACACAGATTAATTCAAAGCTGATGAGCAGTGCAGTAGTCACGTACACACCCCCACACACACACACACTGGGTGGCAATAGCAGATATAAAGGCGACACACACAGTCAACGCGAATTCAACTCATCACTCAGTTCACTGAAGCATACATCGAGTATGGTTGGAAAGCTGTCAGCTGTGTTACTCTCCCTCGTCATCCTGCTCCACAATCTCGGTGAGTGACACTATTCCTTTCCTCGAATATCAGACACCACCTCTGAATACATTCACAACTCATCGCTGTGTCACTTCACTCAAGCCAACCACTTGTTTTCGCTCTACACCTAATCCTAATCTACACCCAATCCACCCACAATCTACACCATCTCACTCACTCACTCACCAACTCACCAACTCACACACACACGCAATCTGTAATTCTGTATCTATCTCTCCATTCCATCTTCCACATTTCAGCTGACGTTCACGCCTGTTCGCCTTACGGAGGACCATGCACAAATGTACACGACTGCTGTTGGTTGGCCAAGTGCAGAATGGACTCACCGACAAATGGAACATGCGTTCAATGTCATCCGGACAGGTTCTACTGTCACAATGATGAACAGTGTTGTTATGGTCGATGTGTTGACGGTCAGTGTTCAAGCAGACAGCAGTGATGATGATGATGAAGCCTAGTCGACATGCCTACTCACCTCACCTGTCGAGGATCGATTGACTTCGGCCACTTTCGATGTCCCGACTGTTCGAGAGTGAATAATATTCTCTAACTGTCATCCTGTGTCTTCTTGATGTGTTGTGAATTTCGATTTACGATGTCCACGTTCAGTTTTCGTGCACTTGTAGGAATGTAGATGTGCTGTATTATCATGATGACTGTGAGTGTGTGATAAGTAGTGTTGGTGTTGATAGTTATTTTCCGAGTGACGGTGAAAGTGTGTAGGCGTTCTATTTTCGAAATCCGAATTTGTGTGTGTGATGATAGAAGTATCACATTCAGTGTTAATTTTCGTTGAACCGTCAGTAATGCTCTGATGATACTCTTGATATTTTTGTAATTAATATTTTCGTAGGAGGGCACTTTGTGACCGCTTGATGGAATGACTGAATATTTCATCTCGTAATGTCATTCATTTAATGGTTGACTAGATCTCATGTCATATTTTTCTATTGTTCGGTAATATACTGATGATGAAATACCACTCCTTAGATTATCGACATCAGTGAGAATGCGCTCATAGATTCTAAGTTACCTTCATCGACGTTTGTGTCTGCCTGATTTACATGATACGGGAGAGTGATCACTCTTGTGTGTTGTGTGCTGATAAAATCTTTCTAGGTGAGCATCGTGACGCTAGACACAGCCTTCTGAATACGTTAAACAGAAAGACTCGTATGTCTGTCATGCGATTCGCCCTCGTGTAATGTTTCGTGATATTTGCGAACTGATCTGCATTAACCTATAGTTGAAAGATACAGAGTATTCAAGTGGAGCACTTCACTAATTTGTGAATCTCCATCGGTCGTATTGAACAGATATTTGACGAAATCTCATGATGGTCACACAGGGATCGTGAGGCATTTGCTAGATTCTTTCAACTCTGCAGCAGTCATGATATCCATCATTCCATCAAAGCATGACTGTGTGACGCAATTGCTGAGATTGGAATGAATGAAATGGCGAGTTGTCTTCGACCGATGATGTATGCGTTCTATCCTGACTGTTATATGGCACACGGTGTTAAGTATGTAATATTGAGTTTGGGAGTAGTGTATCGAGTTTGGAGTTCTTAATTTGCTGTTGGAAACGAGGGAGATGTCTAGTACACCTGTCCACCCAACATCTTCCTCTTAACAATAACAACCAAATTTTCAATTCGCTTTTTATTTTCTTATTTATTTTGCTTACAGCATGATGCCACACCTTTTTTCAGTACAAGAATGGAATTTTCAGCATGGATATCGGTATCCTAAATTTTGCAAGCTGACCATGGATATCGGGTGTTTTTCAGGAGATGATCGAGCCCCGGACCATGTGCATTGTCGGCGAATTTCCTATCCACTGCGCCACCGACGGACATTATATTTGATCCATCAGCCAGCTCATATTGCACCTAGAAACGATACTATCTCAGTCATGTCTCAGGTGCGCCGAATACGCCGTAATCTTGCTCTAGAACATTCAAAAGTCCATGATTGCAATATATTGACGACACATGGGTGTATAATATGGTCTCCATTTAGGTCATTCTGTAGCTTTACAGGAGTGTACATAGGAATTTAAATATTGCCATAGGAAAATCAGAACGGTTGTTATCGCTAGTTAAATCAGACTCTACAGGTATAAATAATTTCGCGAATGTTGGAATACAAATAGCCAGTAGAGGCAGAGTTACACGACTGCATCTTTCAGCATCATATGACGCTACAGCGATTAACAAGAACAAAGCTAACATATTGGTACAGAAAACGAACATGCGATTTCATTGTTTACTCTGGCCTAATTTATAGTGATCAGGGAAGCAATCATCTGATATTGGTTCAGTCCACTCTTCAATCAAATAATTATCCAAAGATTTTATTAAACGATATTTACAAATTCGAAGATAATGATGAATGGAAACGTGTTGCTGAGAATTGTGTAGGTACAGAGGTGATTCCTTACAGCAAGTAAGCATTGGATGAGATAATGCGACTTCTTGAAATTCATGACATAACAGTGTATTAACGGTCATCACTGGTGAAGGATAAGAATAAAATCGAGGAAGACAACCAACGGATCTGTGTACCGGATGAAATGTGAGGAATGAGACGCCGTATATGTAGGAGAGGCTATCAGACTGGTGAAACGTATTTTAGAATGATCACAAGACAGTGACCATAGATGGTTTGAAAGATCTCTGCAGACCTAATGAAGCTTGAATACAGATAGCCGCATGAACTCGACAAGACAGAAATGGGAATCAATATAGATACCGATGAGACAAATGTGCTCAATAAAGGTTTTGCTTCGTAAAAATTAAGGCATTCAATACTTTCCACTATTATATGCATCTAAGACTATATTGTCAACGCAGAAGTCTTAATTAATTTCATATATCCTCCCTTGAAAAACCCACTGTCCTCAGATTGTTCTCAATGTCTTGGGCTGAAGCATAACACGGTTCAGATAAATTACGTCTTGTTATTGCTTTGTCTTAATTGAATCAATGAAAAGTCGGCGATTCGGAAAATGAATTAGCTTTATTTGTCAGATATCAAAAGTGACACCGGTATGATCACAATTCAGTGAAAACACACACACATACAAACAGTTTCCACTCATCATCCACTCATCACTAGGAATAGTATTGGCGACTGGGAACGATTTTCGGAGAGCCAGAATACGAATATGACGAGTAGGATGGCACCTGGTTTGAATTCACTGGTCCATAATTCGATTGTTGAGTGTATGTGTTGGTGTTGTATTGTGATTGTTGGGTGTTTGTGTTTGTGTTTGCGTTGTATCCATTGTTGTAGTTAGTGGTTCCAGTCATCTGTTGTTGTGAGTTTGTGTTGGTCGCTTGTTGCTGTGGTGATGATGATGTTGATGATGATGTTGAATATGGTGGACGACCAGCGTAGTTCCCTCTGAAATTGATAGAGTGCATGAAAGCAAGATTCATGCAGTGAACTGACAATGAGTGAACATAACGTGGAAATATACTGGAAATGCGTATGGGTGACGTGTTTCATAGGACGTTCCTGACTGACTCTGACTAGATAAATCCAAATTCATCGGAGTGGAAATCGAACTGATGAGACAAACAAACCGAAGTAAACAATTTGAATTTGTTCAATGCAGACTGCATGTTTTTATCTGATATTGTAATCTATTTTCAGTGGAACTGGAGAGCACCAGTGATGACCACTACTTACTACCATTCATGATCGAAAATAGAGTCTGACGACACACACAGCGCCGCCTGCATTTCAGGCGACATTTCATCTTCAGTCGTCACTCATCGCAGCAAAACCACAGACTGACTGAATATCACGTGTAATGATATCAGGTGACAACCGAAAATTCTCTCGACCTACTGACCTATTCAGCATATTGGTGATGACAAACGCTGACACTTCATATAATAGATGAACCATGAACTTAGATATGGTAGGTGTGTAACTCCACTGGAAGGAGTATATGATGCTCGTGAGAACTGTCTAACAAAGAATTAGGTGAATGGAAATCAAATGATTATTTGAATCACTCAGTCAGCACACTGACGATCAAATTTTCGTTCTCGAGCGAAATTTGACGACGACAAGAATGATTGGAAAGGCCAAAGTGAATTCTAAATTCACCTTGTCAGAATTGTCACCCAAACATTGCTAGTTAGTTAGTTCTATTGCCACATAATCGAACGTTCATCGACTCATTAGTGAATTCCATGGAATAGGAGAATGCATTCCAATACTCACTCACTTACCCTGGACCATAATTGCATACAATACTCAAACCATAGGGGAAATTCGGACAATTGGTCACACCACATCCAACATCGGTGGTCGACTCCCAGACGACCTGAAATGAATGAAGAGTGTTAATGATGGTCATCATTCGTTAAGTAGATGAGATACCTCTAAAAATTACAACTTTCATTCAACTAGACCGAAGAGAACCAGCTGGGTTGATTTAGGTGTTTGTTTGCCGTCGTAACCACAGGTGTATACTGACTATTACCAGGTACATCAATGATTCGATGTGAGACGAAATACAAGTCACATTGTCATTCGGTCACAAATGAGGCTGATTTAAGACTGATGAAATGTCACATGTGCCTAATTCACAAAATTAATTAGCACAAGTAAAAATAATGAAGACTGTCTCAACGAAGTGGTCAGTTCAATTCACCCAGCTTGTATTGAATTACATATTGGATAGAATATTTCATGTGACAGTTGAACTCTATTCTCATAGACACTCATCGATGGACTCAATCCGATAAGCTAGATAAGAATTCTGTGTCGATGTGAACCACTGTCGTATACTTGAAGAGGTGAATGCTGAGGCGTTCTTCGACTCAGCTGATTCGTTCACAACGACAGTGAGTGATTCTCGATCGAAATTCTCAGTGGGACATCAAAAATACTGAATGAGACATTAAATACTGCTCTTCGCTAATAGCCTACTCAATGGAAACAGCCTCACACAGTTGGTTGGCTGTCTAACACTCGAGTCATTCCCAAATATCAGCGGCCACTAAATATCGTGCCACATTATCAATTACGGTCCATCCAACCACCAATCCATCCCGAGGAAGCATTCCATGCAAGAGATATAACAGATGAATATTGATCAATCATAGACATCTGTCCACTACTCACCTGAGTGTAATGACCACATTGACCCACACGACATGTTTGGCTGGCGAAGTCGTAGTTCTTGTATTCATCCAACCACAACTGGAAACCACTTGACAGTGAAGAAGTGAAAAGAGTGACAGAGAAATTCTGTAAGTCTGGTGGTCAAATCTACTTACAGGCAGAAGATATTTCAGTGTAGGTGAAATTGATCAAGTAAATAATGATGAATCACACGAAAATCGCCAGGGTGAAGCAAATATATACACAATGAATGAGGAATTTCACATCTGTGAGGAGTTCTCAAAACTCACTCCTTGTCAGAGTTCGCGGTAAATATGCTGGCTAGAAAGACATTTCAGAGTGGCCGATGAACTTGCTCTTCACACAGAACATGATATCATCACTACAGAAGAAGTGATGCTGTTCATCTCACTGCATCTCTCAGTTCCGTATTCCCAAAGTTGATGTGAAACTTATTTGCGAATATTTGACGGAGTGCACTTCTGATTGCACCTCCTTGCACCTCTATCTAATGAAAGAATTCATTGTCAAACTAGCATCATATGTCAGTGTTGAATTCTGACAGAGTGTGTTTGAATTGCAAAGCAAGCATTGCAAGTCGACCACAATATTGACAGTTCACGACTACGATTTCTCAAAGGAAGGTGTCGATGAATATGCAAGTTTCGTCGAACGACACCAGAAGCGTAAGACGATTCAACTTATCGATGCAGTGGAACCAGTCTGCTTTCGCACGTGAGACTGGATTTGGCGAATGATGTCCAAGCTATCACTGAGTCGACAGTGAATTTATGACATATGTTAGAGGTTTCAGCCAGACATAACCCTTCTGCAACTTCCCTATCGCACACAAATAAGGCAGATGAGATCCTCTATGCATTATAGATGGAATCATCCATGAAATAGTTTATGAGGCGATCTGTCAGCAACTAGGCGGTTGATTTATTCAATTGCATAAGTGTTTTCCTATCTATTCAATGTGCATCGGAACGCTGATTCCCTCTGCTCTTGTACAAGGAAATGCGTTATTATTACTCTGCCTATTCGCCACATAGAAACCTGTTTTCTATCGGGAGTGGATAACGAGGATTCAGTGGAGATGAGAGTTGACGGCAAGTGACTTTGAGCGAAAGCGATATCTTTCAAGCCATATCACAGACAGTCTCGAGTCATTGATTCTCAACATTTCACAAAAGAACACCAACAACAAAGTCTATACCTACTTGAGTGGCTCAAAACAACAATCGAAGTCTTCAAAATGTCGTTACAAAGAGTGCGTTAAATTTGAAATCGAAACGAAAGTACACGCTATTTATATCACGACATTACCGTCTAGTAATCGTTCCTCATTCTGCATAGATTTCTAACATCAATCAATCCGTATTTCAATTACTTAATTCACAGTGATTGAGAGAAACTTACGTTTCGACATCTGCGGATCCCGCCCAATTCTGTCCAACATAATCGAATCCCGGTATTTTCCGCTCGTCAGCTGTGTCGTGTCCAACACGGCACTGATCAGATAAGATTTGTGCTTTCCTTTCCAACTCCATGTTCCATCTCTGCGCATGTGTGCAAATGCAACACAAAATACATTGGTTGAAATTAGAAACAATGCATGGATAAATGGAGACATTGAAAGACAACACACACCGTCAACTCATTCCAGTGATATACAGTGAATGAATAACTGGACAGACAGTGTTTGAGTAGAATGCTCATGGTTGACAAAACAAATCTCAATAGTGATAGGCTTCGAGGAAATCCGCACCTATTCTCTATGAACAATCAGCAACACCATGATCGACACAAAATGCATTGAGGAACACTATGCAGAGATGATACAAGTTGGTCAAATTCAACTCCGCCATTCTTGTACTACGAGGAGGATGAGTAGATGACACTGACATGTTCACACCATCTCGCGGTGATCGAATCACCGAATGTGGTTCCCAACAATTATCCGTCTCAAGTAATCCAATCATTCTCATCAGTCTATCCATCAAAGACTTATCTACAAGTGAAGGCAAGTTTCACAAGTCAACATGAAAGTGTAAACACAACAAGACAAAACACAAAGAACCACCTGTGTGTACTGCACTATACACCCTAAAATAAACAGAAGAAATAAGCACGGATTCATACTAGCCAGTCGCCCCATTTATCATTTCAAGTGACCCATTTCAAACAAAATGTTCCTCTCACCAGTGGTTTGATAGACACGGCCATCGGTTGTCCACTCAACTGTCCATTCTGAACTGCTTGTCTGGCGTTGTTGTGCAGAGCCAGCAATTTGTTTCTCATGTTGTCGTCCATCTGTCCACGGACATGTGTTGAAATCAGTGATACGCATAAGGAGGAGAGCACAATCAGAAGTGAATCGGATTCCCAGCGCATTTCTACACCAGCAAGATTCAGTCGAGGTGAAATCTGATCGCCTTTGTGTCACAGTTGTTATTTCTGCAGACACCAAGCATATTTATATGCAGACGTGGATAAGAGAGCTATGGAGTGAAATCTGGATTAGTGAGTCGATCACTCGAATGTTAATTATGCAATGAGGATTAGGGTGTGACGAAATATTAGTCGACACTGGTCGACGAGTGTCATTCGGTGGTGGATTTGTGGATGGGCGTGTACAGATTATTGTCTCAATGAGTGGTCTCGATTGCTTTCGACGCACTCCTCCTACACCGTGTTGGTAGAGGTGAGCGAACACTTGACCATGGGATTAGTGACACTTGAATGAGATTGAATTGTGTTGGGCGGTAGTTCTTAACAATCAATGAAAGATAGATTGACAGAGAGCATGTGGATAATCCGTTTCATGAATTGTCGGGTGTTTTCTGTGTGAGAGAGTGTGTGAGTGAGTGAGTGAGTAGGGAAACTCGAAAGTCTTTTGTTTGTGAATGACTTTCTTCTTCTTTATGTCAAGTGAATTTCGTTGTTTCTGAGTGTGTGTTTATTGATATTCGGAGATGGAAGTTTCCAGATTTCCTGTTTCTACTTGATGAGTCGATCAATATGCATGACTGAAGTATGCACCAGTGACTGAGTGTTTCACACCTTCGGTTTTGCATTGTGCTGGATTGCATGTGGCATTCCGTGATGTCAACCCATACGGACAATAGTTGGGGAGGCGTTGAGAGCTATGGGGTGTTGAGCATCGATAATATAACTTGGTTTATGAATCATCGTTATTACTTTATTAAAACTCCTCATGTTCATAGATGTATATTTGTCGTCTGGGAATCAGAATCTTGTGTTGACGTGACATCTGTCAGATGGGATGAGTTTGCACATAATGATCGAGTGTCTGGGTCAATAGACGTGGTAGGCCTAATGTACCCTACTCCATTCCTTCCATATTTAGCCTGACCCAGAAGTTAGTGGAACTTCGTGCAAAGTTTTACCGTTGACCCTGTGTGCTCTCATCAAATTAGCTTATTCTGTGATTGATATTCACCCTACCACAGTGCCCATGTACTGAATGTGTTTGGAATTAGGGTTATTTTGCTTCTATACAACCACATTTGTTATAATTGTGACTTAAATTGGCATCATTATTTATTTCTGTAGTTCAGTATATCTGTTCGTGTTATTTTGATCTGATCTGTGAAGTAGTGAAAGAATTATTCTCCTGCACAACAACATTTTGTCTGTCATGTGATCCCGTGTGGATATTGCACTGCTTAAAGAATAACAAGGATCGTGTGATAGTAAAGCAAATGAACAAAACTCTATGAGCATCCGTCAAACTCACTAGGGCGAAAAGACTAATTTACTTATGAAACTATAACTTGAAGAATTGGTGAATATCCGAAGACGATTTGGAAGAATCTCACAAGAGAGCGTATAATACTAAACTCATTTACATTATAAGGGCACACTGAGTGATGCTGATGCCGTCCGTTCTGGGTTATCTGAACTCCAACTGAACATCACAAGAAACTCCCGCGTTCTACATAAATTATCTGCTGAAATTTCAAAGCTAGGCTGAAATATACTTTATTAGAATTGAAGTGAGACAGAATAGTTCGGGCTGGTGGAAGCCCCCGTGAAGTCAGTCAGCCGATCTGTATTCTCTCAATGAAAGCAAGAATGAGAATGGGGATGTGGAATATCCGTATAATGTACGAAGCTGAGAAGGCTGTCTGGGTGGCGAAAGAAGTGGGAGGATATGGTAGAGAAGTGTTGTTGATCTGCGAGAGCAAATGAGAACTACCGTGACTATTGTCACAAATACCCACTTTACCGCCGTCTGTATGATCGACTTCACCATTTTCAAACTCTTTAATAACAGCCGTAGATTACTTAGGTTCTTCCTCATGAATCCTTAAAGGTTTTATTCCTTTACTCTGACTAGTAATACCTTGTAAACCTCAGAACTGGATACTGAAACTGTAACCCTCTTCTTATGCACAAACTGCGGTGTCGTCTGAGACACTCTTTTCAACAATGGATTACCAGTTACGACTACAGGCTTCTTCACCGCACCATTGTCGTCACACGATTCGGAGTCAGAACACGATGACGCTTACTTCACATTTAGCTTGCTCATTGCTTCACAGTTCGCCTTCGTATGCACTTCTTGCAAACGGACGAAGCACAACCGTGGTTGTCTCGCAGCTTGTAACTTATCCATTGGGGACGTCCCACTGAAGCTGTCACAATCATTAGGTTTACTAGACACCATACAGCTTTCTCGATGTCCACTACGCTGAGACCCCTTCGTCATAAATGATTGCATTTTGCTCTCTGATTTCTCTATCCCAGGGGTAGGATGCAGTATACTAGCAAACTCGCTCAAAGCTTGGTTGACACTTTCATTCACCAGGCTCACAATGTCATCCAACTCGGGCTCTAAACCTTCCTCTTCTAGACGTGAACAAACCTTTATAAACTTCCTCTGTAGACGAACAGGTAATCTCTTGGCAACAGTCTCAAGCACGGAACTTGAGTTCAATTCATCTACGCAGTTAAGAGACATGAGTGTATTTCTATATACCATCAAATTATCCAAGAACTCTGCAAGTTCCTCTGCATTATCGTTTAACTGTGATCCGTTACCTTTCACTGTCTCGAAAATACTACGGGATATCATAAATGGTCTCCCAAACCTTTGACGTAGTATCTTCATTGCCTTAGCATATCCTTCGTTCGGGGGCATAAGCTTACAGCACTGTATGGCTCTTGCAGCCACACCAGTGCAATATCTCAATAAATACATTAACTTCATTTCATCATTTAATACAAAACCACTCAGCATGACCTCAAACTATTTGATAAACTGTGGGTAGTCGGCTGGGTTTCCATCGAAGTATCGCGGTTCAAACTTAGGTAATCTTAAGCCCTTACTATCACTAAACGGTGAAGCGTGAACATCAGACTCAACATGCTGAGCATCATACATATCATTACAATTAACAGGCATTTCATCGTTACTTACTTTTTTGTCTGCTTCCATGGTGCCATGTCCCTTTCTTGACCCAGGCATTATCCAACGTCACCAAAGAATCCAAATTGCGTTGATAATCCTTGTCCAAAGAGAAGCTGGCTGCAGATCTAGTAAGTACACCCGGAAGAGTTCCAGAAGGCGCTCCAGGAAACGACCAGGTGAATGAAAACTGCCCCAGAAGACGAACAGTAGAATTAAACTGCCCCAGAAGGCACTTCAGAAGACGAACAGAGGAATAAAAACTGTCAAGGAACTTAGCCCTATGTTCCTATTGTAACGAGGACGCTTGGAACCGATAAAGTCTATGTATTTCTTTCAACTTTAATTCCAAAACACCAGTATTCCTTGAACGAAATTATATTGTTTGGTAATAAAGCGAGACAAAATGCAAAGTCTACAAACAAATGTTTATTACAAATGAAATTATAAAGTACTTTTATTCGTGTTCTTTCCGCCTTTCTCCAACTTGCACGCGATCGTACCGTTCGCGCCTTCGAGTCGCCCACCAATGGTTGCCAGTTCCAATAAACAAACGTTCAATGTTCACGTCCATTGACACTCCGCGGCAAAAAAGCGTCCATCCCTTTTTTCCACATCGGCGGTAACCTTGAACTGAACTGCCAATGCGAGAACCTGGGCCAATCGGGACTAGGCTTAAATGGAAAAGCAAGACAAAAAAGCCCAACACACAACAATCATACCACATCACACCGACACTCTCTCCCCGGTGCGTGGGATCTACGCTCTCTGACGACAGCACCATCAGTGATCTGGTTCACGAAGTATTGGCTGCTTCATAACACAGCAGTACAGCAGTTCTGGGAAGAAAGAACAGACAAGATAACAAAAAACTGTCAACAAAGACATACTGGAAGCTAATCGAGGAGAGGAGGATGGTGAGAGAGAAGATGACTCAATGCAAAGATGGACAGTAGAGGGAGAAAATGTGTTCAGCGAACACAACACTGAATAAAGAAATGAAGAAAAGTGATAAGAGAGACAAACGACAATTCTACCATACATTGACAACTGAAGTAGAACAGGCAGGCCACAGGCAAAAGAGACATCAGGACATTATATGAAATAACAAGTTCTCTATCATGAAAGAGATCAACCCAGATGATGAAACCAATAAAAGATACTCAAGGGAATCCAATCATCAAGAGAAAGAAACAAATCACACAATCGACTGATCACTTTGAAGGACTCTTGAATCAACCACAACCTGCAAAACCCTCAGAAATACACCACCACCAACAGCACTCACACAACTGCCTGCTAGTGGATATCAGTCCACCAATGCAAGCAGAAGTCTTGAATGATGTCAAGCTATAGACAGCTAAACAGAAAGCAAGCAGGGTAGGACGGAATTTCCCGGAGTCACTGCAAGCTGACCCATAGATTGCACCCGTTGAGCTGACACCATTTTCGCGAAAGATTGGAGAGAAATAAGCATGCTTAACGATTTGAAGAACAGCTACCTAGGCCATTGCAATAACTGGCTTGGAATAATGCTTTTGTCCACACCAAGCAAAACACAAAATCACATCATCCAGGGGAGAAGTAAACATGTAGTGGATACAGAAATTCGACAGCCACTGGAAGAAGCTGCATTCAAGAAAGGCACATCCTGTACTGATCAAACTGCAAATTCACACATCATCGAAGCGAGCATTGAATGGGAGGCTGTCCTCTATTACGTTTTCGTCGAATTTGAAAAGGCCCTCAACAGACAGCGTTGATCTCGAAGGAATTTGGAAAGTACTTCAAAAATCTGAAGTGTCGCCAGTCTTCATTGACTTCACTCAACAGCTACAATGAATTGGAATGTTTCCGGTGATTCAAAACGGAAAAATCAACGAGGCGTTCGAAGTGAGTACAAAAGCAAGACAGAGCTTACTAATTATGGTGGATCTAATCATGCCAGAGACCGAGACGAACGAGGAAAAAGAATCATGCAGGACCAATGACAAAATAATTCGATTACAGGCGAAAACCAAGAAGCTATCAGAAGTAGCAGTGAAGACAAGAATTTAGGTGAACTTACAGGAGAAAAAGATGTTGGTGATGGCAACACGAATCTGGATTTCAAGGGAGACTAAGCTTGCGATATCTTCAAGAGAAGAATTTCAGCATCTTTGAGAAAACCATTCTTCGCAGCAACGCTAAGAGCAGTGTTCTCCAGTCGCCCATTGGTCTACATAAGCCTTAAAGAAAAGAACTCTCACCTGACCACTTCTGTGTACATATACCGGTTCACCTGTTGCTGAGGAGCCAGCCTGCTACATTTGTCGTTCGATGCGTATTTTGTCCAAAAGGGTTAAAGAAGACTATCCTGCATGGCTATTGAAGGAGTGAGAGAAGCGAACATCTCGTTTAAACTGATCCTTCTGTCTCCAAAAATGCCTCCTTCAAAGTGATCTACAAAGTGAAGGATTACCTATCAAAGGCAATATGTTTTCGTCTCCTTTGTGTTGCTGAAGCCTCAGCCATTCAGCTAGAAACACCAGAGTTATGTATACAAAAGAAAATCACCAACCACTTCTACTGTCATGGTAACAACCACTTTGACTTCTACTCACTTCATGTTTGTGTGCTTGCAGTTTTTTCTGACTCCTTATAACAGTTGTAATTTTTAGAACCTTTCTTAATTCCATATCTTCCTTTGTTTCTATGTGCATCCTAATTACAACGCACTCATTAAACTATTCATCTTATTACGTAAATGTATTACGCTTAATCAAATTCTTTTATGTATTCATTAACATTATTAACTATGTTTTTATGGCAACATATCACCACTACACTCCTACCAATCTACACTCCCACACCCTAGTTAAAATTTGATTGTTCATCACATTTTTGAAATATCTTCACAACAATAACCCTAACACATATATATTCGTATAGGACGAACCTAATATACGCAAATACATAAAAAATTACTATGGAATTAAAAAATTAGCAAATATAACTGCGATCGTACATCCAAATGATTGAATTCGCCAGAAAGACACTCTTCGCTGAACTAAGTCATTTCTTTCCATTATACACTGGATGGTGATTATTCATGCATATAAAAAGATACAACAATAACTGTAATAGGATAGCTGAAATCCATAAGTATTTCATTAGGAAAAAAATGGTATTCATCATACATAGATTCCACTAATGAACGGGTAAGTGAATAGTCAAATGTTGTGCTTGACCAACCATGGAATTCCAACTCAGGGATAACGGGGAAAGGCGGTCAACAACCAAGTCTTATTACGGATGCTCAACACTCCATAGCTTTCAAAATCCCCCAACTATTATCAGTATGAGACGACATCACAGTATGCCACATGCAATCCAGCACAATGCAAAACCAAAGGTGTGAAACACTCAGTCACTGGCGGATACTGGTCGACTCATCAAGTGGAATCTGAAGAAGTCGACACTTCTATATCCGAATGTCACACACACACACAAAATCAGACACAACGACATTCACTTGACATAAAGAAGAAAAAGTGATTCACAATCACGTGAAATTCCAGTTTCTCTACTCATTCACTCACTCACTCACTCACTCTCACAGAAAACACCCGACAATTCATGAAACGGATTATACTCATTCCCTCTGTCAATCTATCTGTCATTGATTGTTAAGAACTACCGCCCAACACAATTCAATCTCATTCAAGTGTCACTAATCCCATGGTCAAGTGTTCACTAACCTCTACCAATACGGTGTAGGAGGAGTGCGTCGAAAGCAATCGAGACCACTCATTGAGACAATAATCTGTACACGCCCATCCACAAATCCACCACCGAATGACACTCGTCGATCAGTGTCGACTAATATTTCGTCACACCCTAATCCTCATTGCATAATTAACATTCGAGTGATCGACTCACTAATCCAGATTTCACTCCATAGCTCTCTTATCCACGTCTGCATATAAATATGCTTGGTGTCTGCAGAAATAACAACTGTGACACGAAGGCGATCAGATTTCACCTCGACTGAATCTTGCTGGTGTAGAAATGCACTGGGAATCCGATTCACTTCTGATTGTGCTCTCCTCCTTATGCGTATCACTGATTTCAACACATGTCCGTGGACAGATGGACGACAACATGAGAAACAAATTGCTGGCTCTGCACAACAACGCCAGACAAGCAGTTCAGAATGGACAGTTGAGTGGACAACCGATGGCCGTGTCTATCAAACCACTGGTGAGAGGAACATTTTGTTTGAAATGGGTCACTTGAGATGATAAATGGGGCCACTGGCTAGAATGAATCCGTGCTTATTTCTTCTGTTTATGTTAGGGTGTATAGTGCAGTACACTCAGGTGGTTCTTTGTGTTTTGTCTTGTTGTGTTTACACTTTCATGTTGACCTGTGAAACGTGCCTTCACCTGTAGATAAGTCTTTGATGGATAGACTGATAGTAATGATTGGATGACTTGGGACGGATGATTGTTGGAAACCACATTCGGTGATTCGATCAACGTGAGAGTGTGTGAACATGTCAGTGTCATCTACTCATCCTCCTTCTTAGTTCAAGAATGGCGGAGTTGAATTAGACCAACTTGTATCATCTCTGCATTGTGTTCCTCAATGCATTTTGTATCGATCATAGTGTTGCTGATTGATCATAGAGAATAGGTGCGGATTTCCTCGAAGCCTATCACTATTGAGATTTGTTTTGTCAAACACGAGCATTCTACTCACACACTGTCTGTCCAGTTATTCATTCACTGTATATCACTGGAATGAGTTGACGGTGTGTGTTGTCGTTCAATATCTGCATTTATCCATGCATTGTTTCTAATTTCAACCAATGTATTTTGTGTTGCATTTGCACACATGCGCAGAGATGGAACATGGAGTTGGAAAGGAAAGCACAAATCTTATCTGATCAGTGCCGTGTTGGACACGACACAGCTGACGAGCGGAAAATACCGGGATTCGATTATGTTGGACAGAATTGGGCGGGATCCGCAGATGTCGAAACGTAAGTTTCTCTCAATCACTGTGAATTAGGTAATTGAAATACTGATTGATTGATATTAGAAATGTATGCAGAATGTGAAACGATTACTCGACGGTAATGTCGTGATATAAATAGCGTGTACTTTCGTTTCGATTTCAAATTTAACGCACTCTTTGTAACGACATTTTGAAGACTTCGATTGTTGTTTTGAGCCACTCAAGTAGGTATAGACTGTGTTGTTGGTGTTCTTCTGTGAGAATGTTGAGAATCAATGCCTCGAGACTGTCTATGATATACCTTGGAAGTTATTGCTTTCGCCCAAAGTCACTTGCCGTCAACTCTCATCTCCACTGAATCCTCATTATCAACTCCCGATAGAAGACAGGTTTCTATGTGGCGAATAGGCAGAGTATTAATAAAATTTCCTTTTACAAGTGCAGAGGGAATCAGCGTTTCGATGCATATTGAATAGATAAGAAAACACTTATGCAATTGAATAAATCAACCGCCTAGTTGCTAACACATCGCCTTATAAACTATTTCATGGATGATTCCATCTATAATATTCTGAAGCATAGAGGATCTCATCTGCCTCATGTGTGCGATAGGGAAGTTGAAGAAGGGATGAGTCTGGCTGAAACATCTAACATATGTCATAAATTCACTTTCGACTCAATAATAGCTTGGACATCTTCCGCCGAATCTAGTCTCACGAGCGAAAACAGACTGGTTCCACTGCATTGATAAGTTGAATCGTCTTACGCTTCTGGTGTCGTTCGATGAAACCTCCGTTTTCATCGACGCCTACCTTTGAGAAATCCTAATCGTGAACTGTCAATATTGTGGTCGACTTGCAATTCATTTTTTTACAATTCAAACACACTCTGTCAGAATTCAACACTGACAACTGATACTAGTTTGACAATGAATTCTTTCATTAGATAGAGGTGCAAGGAGGTGCAATCAGAAGTGCACTCCGTCAAATATTCGCAAATAAGTTTCACATCAACTTTGAGAATACGGAACTGAGAGGTGCAGTGAGATGAACAGCATCACTTCTTCTGTAGTGATGATATCATGTTCTGTGTGAAGAGCAAGTTCATCGCCCACTCTGAAATGTCTTTCTAGCTAGCACATTTAGCGCGAACTCTGACAAGGAGTGAGTTTTGAGAACTCCTCACAGATGTGGAATTCCTCATTCATTGTGTATATATTTGCTTCACCCTGACGATTTTCGTGTGATTCATCATTAATTACTTGATCAATTTCACCTACACTGAAATATCTTCTGTCTGTAAATAGATTTGACCACCAGACTGATAGAAATTCTCTGTCACTCTTTTCACTTCTTCACTGTCAAGTGGTTTCCAGTTGTGGTTGGATGAATACAAGAACTACGACTTCGCCAGCCAAACATGTCGTGTGGGTCAATGTGGTCATTACACTCAGGTGAGTAGTGGACAGATGCCTATGATTGATCAATATTCATCTGTTATATCTCTTGCATGGAATGCTTCCTCGGGATGGATTGGTGGTTGGATGGACCGTAATTGATAATGTGGCACGATATTTAGTGGCCGCTGATATTTGAGAATGACTCGAGTGTTAGACAGCCAACCAACTCTGTGAGGCTGTTTCCATTGAGTAGGCTATTAGCGAAGAGCAGTATTTAATGTCTCATTCAGTATTTTTGATGTCCCACTGAGAATTTCGATCGAGAATCACTCACTATCGTTGTGAACGAATCAGCTGAGTCGAAGAACGCCTCCACATTCACCTCTTCAAGTATACGACAGTGGTTCACATCGACACAGAATTCTTATCGAGCTTATGGGATTGAGTCCATCGATGAGTGTCTATGAGAATAGAGTTCAACTGTCAGAAGGAATATTCTATCTAATATGTAAACTCGGTGATATGAACTGAACACTTCGTTGATGCAGTATTCATTATTTTTACTTGTGCTAATTAATTTTGTGTATTATGCACATGTGACATTTCATCAGTCTTGAATCAGCCTCATTTGTGACCGAATGACAATGTGACTTGTATTTCGTCTCACATCGAATCATTGATGCAACTGATAATAGTCAGTATACACCTGTGGTTACGACGGCAAACAAACACCTAAATCAACCCAGCTGGTTCTCTTCGGTCTAGTTGAATGAATGTTGTAATTTTTAGAGGTATCTCATCTACTTAACAAATGAGGACCATCATTAACACTCTTCATTCATTTCAGGTCGTCTGGGAGTCGACCACCGATGTTGGATGTGGTGTGACCAATTGTCCGAATTTCCCCTATGGTTTGAGTATTGTATGCAATTATGGTCCAGGGTAAGTGAGTGAGTATTGGAATGCATTTTCCTATTTCATGGAATTCACTAATGAGTCGATGAACGTTCGATCATGTGACACTAGAACTAATTAACTAGCAATGTTTGGGTGACAATTCTGACAAGATGAATTTAGAATTCACTTTGGCCTTTTCAATCATTCCTGTCGTTGCCAAATTTCGCTCGAGAACGAAAATTTGATCGTCAGTGTGCTGACTGAGTGATTCAAATAATCATTTGATTTCCATTCACCTAATTCTTTGTTAGACAGTTCTCACGAGCATCATATACTCCTTGCAGTGGAGTTCCACACCTACCATATCTAAGTTCATGGTTCATCTATTATATGAAGTGTCAGCGTTTGTCATCATCAATATGCTGAATAGGTCAGTAGGTCGAGAGAATTTTCGGTTGTCACCTGATATCATTACACGTGATATGCAGTCAGTCTGTGGTTTTGCTGCGATGAGTGACGACTGAAGATGAAATGTCGCCTGAAATGCAGGCGGCGCTGTGTGTGTCATCAGACTCTATTTTCGATGATGAATGGTAGTAAGTAGTGGTTTTCATTGGTGCTCTCCAATTCACTGGAAATAGATTACAATTTCAGATAGAAACATGCAGACAGTGCTGGGTAACTTCAAATTGTTAACTTCGGTTTAGGTGTCTCATCAGTTCGATTTTCACTCCGATGAATTTGGATTTATTTTGTCAGAGTCAGTCAGGAACGTCCTATGAAACACGTCACCTATACGCATTTCCAGTGTATTTCCACGTTATGTTCACTCATTGTCAGTTCACTGCATGGATCTTCCTCTCATTCACTCAATCAATTTCAGAGGGAACTACGCTGGTCGTCCACCATATTCAACATCATCATCAACATCACAGCAACAAGCGACCAACACAAACTCACAACAACACATGACTGGAACCACTAACTACAACAATGGATACAACGCAAACACAAACACAAACACCCAACAATCACAATACAACACCAACACATACGCTCAACAATCGAATTACGGACCAGTGAATTCAAACCAGGTGCCATCCTACTCGTCATATTCGTATTCTGGCTCTCCGAAAATCGTTCCCAGTTGGCAGTACTATTCCTAGTGATGAGTGGATGATGAGTGGACTCTCTTTGTATATGTGTGTGTTTTCAATGAATTTTGAGTGTACCGGTGTCTTTTTCCATATCTGACAAATAAAGCTAATTGATTTTCCGAGTTGGCAACTTTTCATTGATTCAATGACAACAAAGCAATAAGAAGACGTGATTTATCTCAATCGTGAAATGCTTCTGTGCAAGACATTAAGAACAATCTGATGACACGCGGCTTTTCAGAGTAGGATATATGAAATTATTAAGGAGTCTAGAGGTGACAATATAGTCTTAGATGCATATAATAGTGGGAAATATTGAATCCTTTAATTTTTACGAAGCAAAACCTTTATCTAGCACATTTGTCCCATCGGCATGTATGTGGTTTCTCATTTCTCTCATGTCCAGTGCAAACGACTATCTGTATTCAAGCTTCTTTAAGTCTGCAGAGGACCTTCGAAACATCATGTACGTTTTCTTCACCAATAGGTCAGCTTCGTTCTTGTTAATCGCTGTCGCGTGATATATTGCTGAATGATGCAGTCGTGTAACTCTGCCTCTACTGGCTATTTGTATTCCAACTTTCTCGAAATTATTTATACCTTTAGAGTCTGAATTAACTAGCGATAACAACCGTTCTGATTTTCCCATGGCGATATTTTTAAATTCCTATGTACACTCCTGTAAAGCTAGAGAATGACCTAAATGGAAACCATATTATACACTTATGTGTCGTCAATATATTGCAATCATGGAATTTTGAGTGTTCTAGAGCAAGACTACGGCGTATTTGGCGCACCTGAGACATGACTGAGAGAGTATCGTTTCTAGGTGCAATATGACTTGGCTAGTGGATCAAATATAATGTCCGTCGGTGGCGCAGTGGTTAGGACACTCGCCAACAATGCACATGGTCAAGGGTTCCATTACCTGCCGACGCTTACCAGAAAACTATGGTCGGCCTGCAGAATTTCGTCTACCGATATCCACGCTGAAAATTCCATTCTTCTACTGAAAATGGGGTGTGGTATCAAGCTGTAAGCAAAAAATAAATACAAAAATGTGAATTCAAATTTGGTTGTTATTGTTACGAGGAAGATGTTCGGTCCCATAAACTCAATATTACATACTTAACACCATGTGCCATATAACAGTCAGGATAGAACGCATACATCATCGGTCGAAGACAACTCGCCATTTCATTCATTCCAATCTCAGAATTTCCGTCACACAGACATGCTTTGATGGAATGATGGATATCATGACTGCTGCAGAGTTGAAAGAAACTAGCAAATGCCTCACGATCCCTGTGTGACTATCATGAGATTTCGTCAAATATCTGTTCAATACGACCGATCGACAACCTTAAATAAGTGAAGTGCTCCACTTGAATACTCTGTATCTTTCAACTATAGGTTAATGCAGATGATTTCGCAAATATCATGAAACATTATACGGAAGCGAATCGCTTGACAAACATAAGAGTGTTTCTGTTTAACGTATTCAGAAGGCTGTGTCTAGTGTCACGATGCTCACCTAGAAGGATTTTATCAGCACACACACCCACACACGAGTGATCTCTCTCCCGTACCATGTAAATCATTAAGGCACAAACGTCGATGAAGGTAAGTTAGAATCAATGGGCGCATTCACACTGACGTCAATAATCTAAGGAGTGACATTTCATCATCAGTAAATTACCGAACATCAGAAAATGTGACATGAGGTCTAGTCAATCATAAAATGAGTGACATTACGAGATGGAATATTCAGTCATTCCATCATGCCATCACACAGTGCCCTCCTACGAAAATATTAATTACACAAATATCAAGAGTATCATCAGAGCATTACTGACGGTTCAACGAATATAAACACTGAATGTGATACTTCTACCATCACACACACACAAATTCGGATTTCGAAAATAGAACACCTACACACTTTCATCTTCACTCGGAAAATAACTATCAACACCAACACTACTTATCACACACTCACAGTCATCATGATAATACAGCACATGTACATTCCTAAAAGTGCACGAAGTCTGAACGTGAACATCGTCAATCGAAACTCACAACACATCAAGAAGACACAGGATGACAGTTAGAGAATATTATTCACTCTCGAACAGTCAGGACATCTAAAGTGGCTGAAGTCAATCGATCCTCGACAGGTGAGGTGAGTAGGCATGTCGACTAGGCTTCATCATCATCATCACTGCTGTCTGCTTGAACACTGACCGTCAACACATCGACCATAACAACACTGTTCATCATTGTGACAGTAGAACCTGTCCGGATGACATTGAACGCATGTTCCATTTGTCGGTGAGTCCATTCTGCACTTGGCCAACCAACAGCAGTCGTGTACATTTGCGCATGGTCCTCCGTAAGGCGAACAGGCGTGAACGTCAGCTGAAAGGTGGAAGATGGAATGAAGAGATAGATACAGAATTACAGATTGCGTGTTGTTGAGTGTGTGTATGTGTATGTTAGCTGGTGATTGAGTAATTGGAAAGGATGTTTCTTTTTGTGAGTGGATTGGGTGAAGATTACGATTAGGTGTAGAGCGAAAACAAGTGGTTGGCTTGAGTGAAGTGACACAGCGATGAGTTGTGAATGTATTCAGAGGTGGTGTCTGATATTCGAGGAAAGGAATAGTGTCACTCACCGAGATTGTGGAGCAGGAGGACGAGGGAGAGTAACACAGCTGACAGCTTTCCAACCATACTCGATGTATGCTTCAGTGAACTGAGTGATGAGTTGATTTCGCGTTGACTGTGTGTGTCGCCTTTATATCTGCTGTTGTCATCGAGTGTGTGTGTGGGTGTGTTCGTGACTACTGCACTGCTCATCAGCTTTGAATTAATCTGTGTCTTGTGTAAGATTTGATCCGCAGGAATTAGGTCAGAGTTTGTGATTTCTGCATTGTGTGAAGTTTTGTAGCATCATGTGAAAGGTGAATAAGGGACACATACCATTTCATCTTCTAATCGGATTTTGTGAGGTCGTTGAACATATCGTGCAGCTGTACGCATGTGAATGTGCTTTTGTATCTGTAAACTTCACAGAGTGTATATGGAGTACTTAGTTATTCTTATGCGAATGTGTATCTTACAAGGTTCGCTGAAATTCTAATTGCAGTGACCTCTGGATTATATTGTCATAGAATTCATCACTTCATTTACCGAGTCCTGAGTGTGTTTGACGGTGCTCGGAAGGTGTGTGCATTATTCATGTATGGAATTTCCTTAGAATGAAATCAGTTTCTTTTGTGACCAGATGACGACCTGTCTTGTGTTATCTGTCTGTCACATTGGAATCTACTTGCTACTGACGACATTCGGTGGAGATGGGATTGCTACAGTGATCATTAGCATGAGAATCTCATTTTCATCGACTGTCATTAGTCGATCAATCCTTTGTGTTCTCGTCAACCACTTCGAATTGATATTGTCATTGATAGACGCGTTTGATCTGTCTCTCACGAAATGTGATCATCATCAATATTCTCCATTCGATTCAGGTCAGCCTGTTGCAGACTCATCACCCAGAATCTCTCAGAGACTCAGGTGATTATATGGCTTCATCTTCAATGATGATGTACCAGTTTACGTATATATATCGGACGACTTTTCAACCGGAATCCACTCCACATAATCCTGCTAATTATACGTTTCATCACTCACACACTTCTACTGTGAACTCATTCGTGAAAACTTCATAATAATGTGGAGTGATTTTCAAGTTGAAAGCAGCAGCTTTAGCAAATATCAGTCTGTTTTCCAATCAGACGATTTCGTCAATTGCTCTACACGGATGGACTGCAGATTTGCCGACAAAACTAGTCCATGTGTGCAGTGGAGATGTGATGTTGACAATATTATCATTTGTGTGATAGCAGTTGTTTGTAGAATATATATTCCTGTGATTCTCTGACTAGGACAAAGTCAAATAAATGGGCAATCACTGAAGAAGACGTGTTCTCTGTGGAGCAGATGTTACCGAAAAGACTATATTCTGAAGATGATATGCACACGTTGTTTCCACTTGGGGTGCATTTTCTGAAAAACAGAAATATATGTCAACAAATTTCGCGAATTGCTTTTTTAGGTGTGTGTGGAATTAGGGTTCTGTTTAATTGACTTTTAGATTTTCCCTCAGAAATTCAGGAACATCCATTGACGAGTCCGAAATTGGACGAAATGCGCATCCTGGATTCCATTGCTGGTCACCATCCAGCAATGAAATATTAGAGTTCTGTGTTGTGTTTTGCGATTTAGGATTCTCGGTAAATCTGGAATTCTTGTTCATCACATTTACTGGGATTCTACTGTATCCCTTTCGCTAACTTGCCTTTTTGATTCACTTGACAATATTCTTCTGTGTTCTAACTGATGTGCTACCAAACACAGCTTAAGCCTTTTACTCTAGATTGCTCTGTCTGCAATTCAGTCGATCGGTCCATTTCTTATGACTAACTTGATGAAAGTCTGGAGGAAAAAGAAAAGAATAAAAACGCGCTTACGTTTGCTCAACTGCTGTTTCTAAGTGGCAGTCTCCTCGATTCAAGGAATGCAGATAATACAATCCTCTCAAATGGAAACATTCAAATTCTGGCGACTGTTCTTCACTCTGAGTTGAAGTGACTCAGGCATTGTTATAATCAAGGCTGACAAGGGAGACGTCGGCTTCAAGAACAAGAATACGCACTGGAAATTGTCTTTGAGTTTAGGTCAAACTAAACTCTCATTTACTCTTAAGATTCTCTGGACAACCAAAAATACACAAACCTGCAGTTTCGTCAAGTCAAGTAGTATATCTTACCAACTCACTGACTTCTAACCTCCCCAATTATTTATTTTCGATACTGAATGCACTCGGAAGGGACACTGGAAATGCTTTCAAACGCTTGCATAATTTCAAATGCGAAATTAAAAATCGAAGAAATTGATAAAGATTATATTCGAGTTAGACATGGCATTACCTCACTGTGTGCTAGCATTCCTATCACCGAAAATCTCGATATCATTTTGAGTTTACTAGAATGTGACAGAAATCTATCAGAGAGATGCCCAATGGACACCAGTGAAATAAGTGAAGTCCAAAATATCTGCCTGTGATGTGATTATTTTCCATGTGAGCAATCTGCCAAACTGCACCCAGGTTACTTTGGAAGGAGAATCAGACCTCGGTGAGCTACCGTTTCTAGAATGTCTAGTTACGAGGAAGGAGAACGGATATTTCAATGTACATCTATATTTAGGAAAATAACACAATTCAACATGTATTTAGACCTCGGATCATCACACCCCATCAGTGCATGGCTGTCAGTTGTTTCAAGTCTTCTTTGATCTGCACACACTCCGATAATGGATTGGAAGGGAGCAGAGGAAGAAATATCAAAGATTACTGAAATTCTCAAGAAAATGACTACCCGAAGATCTTCACTACCTAAATCAGCACTGACGTAAAACATGGAAGATGAAGAATAAGTTCCACAGTATTCGCAATATAATTGTGTCTACAAAATTAAATGCCTGCAGTGTGACGCTATATGCATTGGGCAAACATCGCGAGGGATCAGTTAAGACGAGAACAAATGAACACCGTATAGCCGGCTCTATTCGACCATCGATAAATCTAGTTGAACTAGAAAGTTTGAAAAATCATCAGCCATGGCCGTACACACCGCCGCAAAATCTGGTCATAAAATTGATTTTGGCAACAATAAAGTAATCTAGAGAAATTCATGAGATCACAAAGAGCGTCTCATATCAGAAGTGCACCATATCGAATGGAATCTCGATTCTCTGAATAGAAATGACGAACTAAGTTGGAATCTGACCTGGCGACAAAACCCTATCTCCACCACCAATGAGGTGTCACAATCAACACAAATGTGATAACCAATTTGATTATGTGAGCGCATGATGTTTTGATATTTTTATTCGCCTGTCAAATCCAGCAATCTACACAAAGTTTTGATATTTTCGCCTATTAACCAACTAGAGAACAACATAAATATTACCTCACATTGAAGAATGACGAGGATGTTTGCCATATGTGAGCTTGAATTTTGTAAATTCCCGCATAATATTACTGGAACCTCTTAGCATCAATAAACAGCGAACCGTCAGGAAAAATTAAATCGTTTCGTTTTCCATTCATTGGAAAATACAGAAACCTTCATAACAATTAGTATTCCAATTTTAGTGCAAAATGAGATCGCGTCATCCAGAATAAGCCTTGTGTCGTACGTGGCAGTTTGATCTTAACTCCTCTAGAACAATTGAAACCGGAAGTTATGAGGCTGCCCATGATCACAGGTGCTTTCGTTCTGTTTCTCGTGTCAAGTGGAATAATACTATGCATGCATACTTCTGCATGTAACTTACTGAATTCATCTACCATACGCGTGTGAGGAAGCCAATTCACACGAAAGCTGTGTAAAACAGAAACCTATAATCTGCACCAAAAATTCACGCCAATGAAGAGTATTATGTCTGGTGGTGGAAACTTTGTACAACTTAGGACAAATCCAGTCAAACATGCGAAAGCAGACTGGCTACACATCATTAAAATGTATGATATATCACAAGATCTTAAAAAACCACACGATGCAGGAATCACAAACTGGGAACTGAAGGACTGATCGACTAATGACAGTCGATGAAAATGAGATTCTCATGCTAATGATCACTGTAGCAATCCCATCTCCACCGAATGTCGTCAGTAGCAAGTAGATTCCAATGTGACAGACAGATAACACAAGAAAGGTCGTCATCTGGTCACAAAAGAAACTGATTTCATTCTAATGAAATTCCATACATGAATAATGCACACACCTTCCGAGCACCGTCAAACACACTCAGGACTCGGTAAATGAAGTGATGAATTCTATGACAATATAATCCAGAGGTCACTGCAATTAGAATTTCAGCGAACCTTGTAAGATACACATTCGCATAAGAATAACTAAGTACTCCATATACACTCTGTGAAGTTTACAGATACAAAAGCACATTCACATGCGTACAGCTGCACGATATGTTCAACGACCTCACAAAATCCGATTAGAAGATGAAATGGTATGTGTCCCTTATTCACCTTTCACATGATGCTACAAAACTTCACACAATGCAGAAATCACAAACTCTGACCTAATTCCTGCGGATCAAATCTTACACAAGACACAGATTAATTCAAAGCTGATGAGCAGTGCAGTAGTCACGAACACACCCACACACACACTCGATGACAACAGCAGATATAAAGGCGACACACACAGTCAACGCGAAATCAACTCATCACTCAGTTCACTGAAGCATACATCGAGTATGGTTGGAAAGCTGTCAGCTGTGTTACTCTCCCTCGTCCTCCTGCTCCACAATCTCGGTGAGTGACACTATTCCTTTCCTCGAATATCAGACACCACCTCTGAATACATTCACAACTCATCGCTGTGTCACTTCACTCAAGCCAACCACTTGTTTTCCCTCCACACCTAATCCTAATCTACACCAAATCCACTCACAAAAAGAAACATCCTTTCCAATTACTCAATCACCAGCTAACATACACATACACACACTCAACAACACGCAATCTGTAATTCTGCATCTATCTCTTCATTCCATCTTCCACCTTTCAGCTGACGTTCACGCCTGTTCGCCTTACGGAGGACCATGCGCAAATGTACACGACTGCTGTTGGTTGGCCAAGTGCAGAATGGACTCACCGACAAATGGAACATGCGTTCAATGTCATCCGGACAGGTTCTACTGTCACAATGATGAACAGTGTTGTTATGGTCGATGTGTTGACGGTCAGTGTTCAAGCAGACAGCAGTGATGATGATGATGAAGCCTAGTCGACATGCCTACTCACCTCACCTGTCGAGGATCGATTGACTTCAGCCACTTTAGATGTCCTGACTGTTCGAGAGTGAATAATATTCTCTAACTGTCATCCTGTGTCTTCTTGATGTGTTGTGAGTTTCGATTGACGATGTTCACGTTCAGTTTTCGTGCACTTTTAGGAATGTACATGTGCTGTATTATCATGATGACTGTGAGTGTGTGATAAGTAGTGTTGGTGTTGATAGTTATTTTCCGAGTGACGATTATAGTTTGTAGGTTTTTTTTGTTGCTGCCTTGAGATCTTTTCGATCAAGTGTTACTATGCGACACTGTGTGGAAATTTCTCTCTTGGTAACATTGATCTTGATTTCTGTCGTAGTGAAACTGAAAATGTGCTTTTTTTCCATGTTTCCTACATCCACAAGTATTGCTGACTGATTCACTTATTTCTGAAGTATACATGCTTGTGAAATCCTCCTGTCTAAGTATTCCGATATTTTATGGAATTTTGTTTACGCTCTGGGCAGATACACAAGTATGTCTGTCATGTAATTCGTCCTCGTGTAATATTTCATAATACTTCACGACTCGTTAGCATCGAATCATACATTGAAGACATGTAGTGATGGAATTGACTACTGCTCTCATTTGAGAATCACCAGCGGCCGTGTTTGACTGATGGTTGACGAGATTGCGGGTTATCTACAAAATTTTCGTGTGGCACTAGCCAATTTCTCTCACCAATGTTGCAGAAATAACTAGCATTATCCGATCAAAGCATTTCTGTTCGACGTCATCACTGAAATCGGAATGTATGAAGAGGTGGACTGTCTTTGACCACGGATGTTTGTCTTCACTCCCACTTGTTATATCGCACATTGTGTTAAGTATGTGATATTCAGGCTGAGCATGGTGTATCTGGCGTGTCTTTGAGTGTGTGTGTGAAGGGTGAGAAATCTACGAAATAAGTGGTTAAGTTTTTGTTGGTAACGAGTGAGATGCTAGCACACGAAAATTTGATGGTCGCCTTGACGTGTATAAATCACTCCAGTCGTGCGAAGAGTCATCACTGGTTGATGCTGGTGATCTCAAACTACTCGTGACAAAAACAGCAGCCATTTCGATTCACTAGGATCAACTAGTTATCCATTATTTCCCCAAAAAATATTGATACCATCTCAATCATTGCTTAGCTGCGCCAAGTACGCCGTAATATATTACGTGAAAATATTCGAGAGTTCATTGATGAAATGAATTTACGACACACAGTCGTATAATATGTGTCCAGTTAGGTCGTTCTGTGGCTCTACAGCAGTATACACAGTAGTTTGAATATCGCCACAGCATAATCAGAATGGTTGTTATCGGTAATTCGCATCAAGCTGAACAGTCATTAGTTCATGATTGTTGAAATACGAATTGACAGTGTAGGCAGAGTGAGGCGAATGCGTCTCCCAGTCATGGGTAACGCCACAGAGATAAATAAGAACAAACCTCAACTTCATCCTTATTATTTGCCATGGCGTAACACACGTTGATCAGGGATGGAATCACCTGATATTTCCATGTCTCATAATGCTCATTCTGAATCGTCCTTTTCACTGCACAAATATTTGTATTGTTTGGAACAAGAATTATCCGAAGAAATAGTGGTTCTGAAGAAATTCTTCTGCATGCCCATTCATTATCAATCGAAGTATTACACCATACAATAACCAGCAAAGGCGAAGTAGGATTATAACCCTGTACTACCAACGCTGTGGCAGAAAAACGTTACACGATTCAGACAGATGAATTATTCTTTATGCTATGTCTAAATTTAATGAATTAAAACCGTTGATCAGGAAAAATCAGTCTCAGTGAAATCTGATCGCCTTCGTGTTACTGTTGTTATTTCTGCAGACACCAAGCATATTTATATGCACACGTGGATAAGAGAGCTATGGGGTGAAATCTGGATTAGTGAATCGATCATCCGAATGTTAATTATGCAATGAGGATTAGGGTGTGGCGAATTATTAGTCGACACTAGTCGCCCATTGTCATTCGGTGGTGGATTTGTGGATGGGCGTGTACAGATTATTGTCTCAATGAGTGGTCTCGATTGCTTTCGACGCACTCCTCCTACACCGTGTTAATAGAGGTGAGCAAACACTTGACCATGGGATTAGTGACACTTGAATGAGATTGAATTGTGTTGGGCGTTTCATGAATTGTCGAGTGTTTTATGTGTGAGGGCGTGAGTGAGTGAGTAGGGAAATACGAATGCCATGTGTTTGTGAATGACTTTCTTCTTCTTTATGTCAAGTGAATGTGGTTGTTTCTGAGTGTGTCTATGTGTTTAATATTTGGAGATGGAAGTGTACACATTTCCTGGTTCCACTTGATGAGTCGACCAATATGCATGACTGAAGTATGCACCAGTGACTGAGTGTTTCACACCTTCGGTTTTGCATTGTGCTGGATTGCATGTGGCATTCTGTGATGTTGTCTCATACCGACAATTGTTAGGGAGGTGTTGATAGCTATGGGGTGTTGATCATCGATAATAAAACTTGGTTTATAAATCATCGTCATTACTTTGCTAAAACTCCTCATGTTCATAGATGTATTTTTGGCTTTTGGTAATCAGAAAATTTTGTTAACCCAAAATTTGTCTGTTGGGATGAGTTTGCAGATATTGATGTTGTGTCTTGGTCAATAGACGTGATGGACTTAAAGTACCGTACTCCATTCCTTCCATATTTAGCCTGACCCATCAGTCAGTGGAACTTCGTGCAAAGTTCTACCGGCAACCCTGTGTGCTCTCATCAAATTAGCTTATTCTGTGATTGATATTCACCCTACCACTGTGCACAAGTTCTCAATGTGTTTGGAATTAGGGGTATTTTTGCTTCTATACAACCACATTTGTTATAATTGTGACTTAAATTGGCATCATTATTTATTTCTGTAGTTCAGTATATCTGTTCGTGTTATTTTGATCTGATCTGTGAAGTAGTGAAAGAATTATTCTCCTGCACAACAACATTTTGTCTGTCATGTGATCCCGTGTGGATATTACACTGCTTAAAGAATAACAAGGATCGTGTGATAGTAAAGGAGATGAACATAACTCTATGGGCATCCGTCAAACTCACTAGGGCGAAAAGAGTAATTTACTTATGAAACTATAACTTGAAGAATTGGTGAATATCCGAAGACGATTTGGAAGAATCTCACAAGAAAGCGTATAATACTAAACTCATTTACATTATAAGGGCACACTGAGTGATGCTGATATCGTCCGTTCTGCGTTATCTGAACTCCAACTGAACATCACAAGAAACTCCCGCGTTCTATATAAATTATCTGCTGAAATTTCAAAGCTAGGCTGGAATATACTTTATTAGAATTGAAGTGAGACAGAATAGTTCGGGCTGGTGGAAGCCCTCGTGAAGTCAGTCAGCCGATCTGTATTCTCTCAATGAAAGCAAGAATGAGAATGGGGACATGGAATATCCGTATAATGCACGAAGCTGAGAAGGCTGACCAGCTGGCCAAATAAGTGGGACGATATGGTAAAGAAGTGTTGTTGATCTGCGAGAGCAGATGTGATGGATGTAGATTATCGAAATTGTCAACTGGAGTGTCCGTTATCTACTCCGTCCGGTCTGGTCACTCAGATGACAGTCACCAGAACGGCCACGCAGTAAGTAGCTGTCATGATTTCACCAATGAGAGACAAAGCTGTGATGCAGTGAAAGGCGATTTCATCCAGGATTATGACAGCAAGATTCAACTCAGAAGGACGGAAGGAATGTTACAATTATCCAATACCACGCACCTACAAACCAAACTTCAGAAGAATGACGATTTCTAAAGATAAATAATCATCGTCATCATCCCAAATGGAGATATCAAACTACTCATGGGCGACATGAATGTCAACCGAAGTGGGAGCATACAATGCTGGAATGGAATTCACCATCGGTCGCTAGTTGAAATGAAAGAGAACTGAGAATTATTCGCAGACGTTTGCACCTTAAATGATCCGGTGATTGTAGGTAGTGTGTACAAACAGAAGGATATACACAAAGCAGCACGGATTTCGCCTGATGGGCTCACCTTAATCCAGTTAGAATGCATCTCAATGCTGCTCAAAGAAGTAGAGACGCAGCCGCCCTGCTGGATAAAAGGTCGAGGAGGGGAGCAGATGTCGCCTCAGACCATCATCTAGTTCAAGGATCATTCAAGGTGAAGTTGACATCCCTTGAACAACTGGGGGTATGTCACTTTAATTCAAGTTCATCATTCAGAAATTGAAGGACAAAAGTAAAAACGATGCCTTCACTACAGATCAGATCAGAGCTAAGTCGGACACTCTACATAGCATCACTGAGAAAACCTGCTTGCAAGAACACTGGAACTCTCTGAAGGCGATTTTCAAGGAAACGGGTACAACTGTCCTAGGAAGAAAGAACAGACAAGACAAGAAATAGCTGTCAACAGAGACATACCGGAAACTAATCGAGGAGAGGAGGATGGAGAGAGAGAATATGACTCAATGCAAAGACGGACAGTAGAAGAAGCTGAGTTCAGTGTACACTGCACTGAATAAAGAAGTGAAGAAAAGTGATAAGAGAGACAAACGACAATTCTACGATACATTGACAGCTGATTTAGAACAGGCAGACCACAGGCAAAAGAGACATCAGAACATTATATCAAATAACCAGGTCTCTTTCAGGAAAGACATCAAACCAGAAGATAAAACCAATAAAAGATGCTCAAGGGAACCTAATTATCAAGAGGAAGAAACAAATCACACAATTGACTGATCACTTTGAAGGACTCTTGAATCAACCACAACCCTCAAGTCGCTCAGAAATACACCACCACCAACAGCAATCACACAACTGCCTGCTAGTGGATTCCAGTCCTCCAATGCAAGCGGAAATCTTGAATCATGTCAAGCTGTTCAAATCTTAACAGGAAGGAAGCAGAGTAGGACGGAATTCCCCCGAGTCACTGCAAGCTGACCCAGAGATTGCAGCGGTTGAGCTGACACCATTATTGCAAAGAATTGGAGGGTAAGAAAGATGCCTACTGATTTAAAGAACGGCTACCTAGGCCTTTGCAAGAACTGGCTTGGAATAATGCTTTTGTCCACACCAAGCAAAACACAAAATCACATCATCCAGGGGAGAAGTAAACATGTAGTGGATACAGAATTTCGACAGCCACTGGAAGAAGCTGGATTCAAGAAAGGCACATCCTGTACTGATCAAACTGCAAATTCACGCATCATCATCGAAGCGAGCATAGAATGGGAGGCTGTCCTCTATTACGTTTTCATCGAATTTGAAAAGGCCTTCAACAGACAGCATTGATCTCGAAGGAATTTGGAAAGTACTTCAAAAATCTGAAGTGTCGCCAGTCTTCATTGACTTCACTCAACAGCTACATGGAATTGGAATGTTTCCGGTGATTCAAAACGGAAAAATCAACGAGGCGTCCGAAGTGAATACAAAAGCAAGACAGAGCTTACTAATTGTGGTGGATCTAATCATGCCAGAGACCGAGAGCAACGAGAAAAAAGGAATATGCAGGACCGATGACAAAATAATTCGATTACAGGCGAAAACCAAGAAGCTATCAGAAGTAGCAGTGGAGACAAGAATTCAGGTGAACTTACAGGAGAAAAAGATGTTGGTGATGCCTAACAATCAACAACAGAAACAACAAGCGCCGATTACTGTCACCAGGAGAAATTTGAATGTAGTCAATCCCTTGACATATCTAGGGAGCAACGTTCCAACTACAAAGCAGTTGACACAGGCAAGAATGTCAAAGTCAAGAAGGGAAATGCAACACAAACCTTCATCACTGTGAAATCTATTTGGAAGTCTTCTGCAATCAGCATAAAGAACCAAAAATTCAGGTTTGTAACATTGATGTCGGACCACTTCTTCAGTGTTTTCCAGAGACTTGGAGCATCACGAGAAACATTTCGAACAGGCTTCAGCTTTTATTAACAGCTACCTTCTCTGGCTCCATGCTGAACATCAGATGACCAGAGAGAGAGTGGCTGCAAGCAAACTTGACAAAGAACCAACGAAGAATCTATTGCTCAACAAATATGAAGGAGAAAATTTAGATGGAATGGATACAGATTAAGACGACTGTTGAGTGACACCAGGTGCCATGTCATCAGTCGAGTGGGACCTGAGTGGGAAACAGCGAACTGGGCGTCTGTAGGTCACAGTGAGCAGGCCGTTTGAGTGGGTAATGAAAGTTTGTAGACAAACACATAGCCAGCCAAGAAAGACGGCAGGAAACAAGATGAAATGGAGATGTGATACTGGACCCCTGTGTTCAATCTGGGACCCGGAGGAACTGCGAAAATGCCTGA
This sequence comes from Trichobilharzia szidati, assembly GCA_944472155.2. Taxonomy (NCBI): domain Eukaryota; kingdom Metazoa; phylum Platyhelminthes; class Trematoda; order Strigeidida; family Schistosomatidae; genus Trichobilharzia; species Trichobilharzia szidati. The sequence goes on from OX235276.1 coordinate 51,319,226, forward strand.
TGATAGAAAACTATTCGAGAATTACACTGTTACTAAGAGCATGAAGGAACTGAAGTCATCATAAAGTTGAATAAATGTTTCAAGCCTAGAAGCGAGGGAATATTAATATAAATAAGTCCGAGTCTCATATAGTGATGCAGACTGGTTGAGAAACAACTTGCAGACGCCTTGGAAAGAATAAAAGCTGATCTAATCTGACCAACATATTTAATAATACCAAGGCCTTTTTGGTCTAAAAACAGTTGGTCATCCACTCCGTCCAATTCTAGACATTTCAGGTTCCCCTTATCATTCTGCTGTAAAATGACTGACTGGTCGACATTCTGGAACCTGTAAGGAAATATCCATGCATATACTCGCTTTGTGATACCTTCCAATTTGTCGACTACATACAAGCAAGATATGAATGTTACTAACAAAAGTATGCTATCTTCCGACATTGGAACACTGTCCACTAATGTCCCACATTCAGAAACTGTATTTTTCAAATGTAAATACGTGGATGACAATCTGCTCAACATAAGAATATGAACAACATGTCTAAAAGAACTGCTGTTGATGTGTACTGTCAATGTACAATTTACTTTCACTGATGTCAACAATCTAAGGAGTGGTATTTCATCATCAGTAAATTACCGAACATCAGAAAATGTGACATGAGGTCTAGTCAATCATAAAATGAGTGATATTACGAGATGGAATATTCAATCATTCCATCATGCTATCACACAGTGCCCTCCTACGAAAATATTAATTACACAAATATCAAGAGTATCATCAGAGCATTACTGACGGTTCCACGAAAATTAACACTGAATGTGATACTTCTACCATCACACACACACAAATTCGGATTTCGAAAATAGAACACCTACACACTTTCATCGTCACTCGGAAAATAACTATCAACACCAACACTACTTATCACACACTCACAGTCATCATGATAATACAGCACATCTACATTCCTACAAGTGCACGAAAACTGAACGTGGACATCGTAAATCGAAATTCACAACACATCAAGAAGACACAGGATGACAGTTAGAGAATATTATTCACTCTCGAACAGTCGGGACATCGAAAGTGGCCGAAGTCAATCGATCCTCGACAGGTGAGGTGAGTAGGCATGTCGACTAGGCTTCATCATCATCATCATCACTGCTGTCTGCTTGAACACTGACCGTCAACACATCGACCATAACAACACTGTTCATCATTGTGACAGTAGAACCTGTCCGGATGACATTGAACGCATGTTCCATTTGTCGGTGAGTCCATTCTGCACTTGGCCAACCAACAGCAGTCGTGTACATTTGTGCATGGTCCTCCGTAAGGCGAACAGGCGTGAACGTCAGCTGAAATGTGGAAGATGGAATGGAGAGATAGATACAGAATTACAGATTGCGTGTTGTTGAGTGTGTGAGTTGGTGAGTTGGTGAGTGAGTGATAGTGTGAGTGAGTGGGTGAGTGCGATGATGTAGTTTGTGGGTGGGTTGGGTGTAGATTAGGATTAGGTGTAGAGAGATAACAAGTGGTTGGCTTGAGTGAAGTGACACAGCGATGAGTTGTGAATGTATTCAGAGGTGGTGTCTGATATTCGAGGAAAGGAATAGTGTCACTCACCGAGATTGTGGAGCAGGATGACGAGGGAGAGTAACACAGCTGACAGCTTTCCAACCATACTCGATGTATGCTTCAGTGAACTGAGTGATGAGTTGAATTCGCGTTGACTGTGTGTGTCGCCTTTATATCTGCTATTGTCATCGAGTGTGTGTGTGTGTGGGTGTGTACGTGACTACTGCACTGCTCATCAGCTTTGAATTAATCTGTGTTTTGTGTAAGATTTGATCCGCAGGAATTGGGTCAGAGTTTGTGATTTCTGCATTGTGTGATGTTTTGTCGTATCATGTGATACGTGAATCAGTGACATTTCTGATTTCATATTCTAACTGTATTTTTTGATACCTCTAAACGTAATACGTAGCTGTATGCACGTGAATGGAATTTTTGCATCTGTTAATATCACAGAGTTTATATGTAATGCTTAGCTATTCTTATGCGAATGTGTTTCTTACAGGGTTTGCTGAAATTCTAATTGCAGTGACCTCTGGATTATATTGTCATAGAATTCATCACTTCATTTACGGAGTCCTGAGTGTGTTTACCAGTGCTCGGAAGGTGTGTGCATTATTCATGTATGGAATTTCATCAGAATGAAATCAGTTTCTTTTGTGACCAGATGACGACCTGTCTTGTGTTATCTGTCTGTCCTCCGTGGTACAAGAATGGCGGAGTTGAATTTGACCAACTTCTATCATCTCTGCATAGTGTTCCTCAATGCATTTTGCGTCGATCATGGTGTTGCTGATTGTTCATAGAGAATAGGTGCGGATTTCCTCGAAGCATATCACTATTGAGATTTGTTTTGTCAACCATCAGCATTCTACTCAAACACTGTCTGTCCAGTTTTTCAATCAGTGTATATCGCTGGAATGAGTTGACGGTGTGTGTTGTCTTTCAATATCTCCATTTATCCCTGCATTGTATCTAATTTCAACCAATGTATTTTGTGTTGCATTTGCACACATGCCCAGAGATGGAACATGGAGTTGGAAAGGAAAGCATAAATGTTATCTGATCAGTGCCGTGTTGGACACGACACAGCTGACGAGCGGAAAATACAGGGATTCGATTATGTTGGACAGAATTGGGCGGGATCCGCAGATGTCGAAACGTAAGTTTCTCTCAATCACTATGTGAATTAAGTAATTGAAATAAGGATTGATTGATGTTCGAAATCTATACAGAATGAGGATCGATTACTAGACGGTAATGTCGTGATATAAATAGTTTGACACTGCAATTCAATCACGAATTTATCACACACTGCTTAACGATGTTGTGAAGAATTCGAGTGATGTTTTGAGCCACAGAAGTAGGTGTAGACTGTGTTGTTGGTGTTCTCCTGTGAGAATGGTGAGAATCAATGACTGGTGGCTGTCTGTGATATGCCTTAGAATTTATCCTTTTTTCCCAGATTCACTAGCCGTCAACTCTCATCTCCACTGAATCCTCGTCATCCACTCTCTCGTTGATTGTGTTTTACAATCGAAATGGTGAGACGTGGCGAATTGGTAAGATATTGTACAACTGTCAGCTGTCAAATCACCTACTGTCGATTCGCAGCTTACTTACTTTTCAATGATACATTTACATTTGTATGTGTATTGATAACACGGAATGAAGATGTTGATTGCAATGGAGTTTGTCGTTGAGCGGTGCACAACTACATAATAGTGATGCATATACGAACATATATTTTCAACGAACCATTAGAAAACAGGTTTCTATGTGGCAAATAGGCAGAGTATTAGTAAGTCATTTCCTCGTACGGAAGCGGAGGGAATTAGCGTTCCGATGCAAAATGCATAGATAGGAAAACACATATGCAATCGAATAATGGACCGTCTAGTTGCTTCTATATCTCCTAATAATCTATTTCATGGATGATTCCATCCATAATATTCTGAAGCATAGAGGATCTCATATGCCTCATGTGTGTGCGTTAGGGAAGTTGCAGAAGGGTTATATTCTCGCTGAAACCATTTATATAGGTCATAAATACTCTGTCGACACACTGATAGTTTGGATGTAGGAAACCTCGGACATCGTTCACCAAATGCAATCAAAAGTGCGAAAACAGACTGGTTTCAATGCATTGATTAATTTGAATGGCTTAACGCTTCTGATGCCGTTCGACCAAACGTCTGTTTTCATGGACGCCTTCCTTTGAGAAACCGTAGTCGTGAACTGTCAATAATGTGGTCGACCTGCAATGTCTGCTTTGCAATTCAAGCACAATCTATCGAATTCAGCACTGACATCTGATGCTAGTTTGAGAATGCATTCTTTCATTAGATAGAGGGGCAAGGAGGTGCGAGCAGAAGTGCACTCCGTCAAATATTCGCAAATCAGTTTAAAATCAAATTTGAGAATACGGAACTGAGAAGTGCAGTGAGATCAACAGCATCACTTCTTCTCTAGTGATGATATCATGTTCTGTGTGAAGAACAAGTTCATCGGCCACTCTGAAATGTCTTTCTAGCCAGAACATTTACCGCGAACTCTGACAAGGAGTGAGTTTTTAGAACTCTTCACAGATGTGGAATTCCTCATTCATTGTGTATATATTTGCTTCACCCTGACGATTTTCGTGTGATTCATCATTACTCACTTGATCAATTTCACCTACACTGAAATATCTTCTGCCTGTAAATAGATTTGACCACCAGACTTACAGAAATTCTCTGTCACTCTTTTCACTTCTTCACTTTCAAGTGGTTTCCAGTTGTGGTTGGATGAATACAAGAACTATGACTTCGCCAGCCAAACATGTCGTGTGGGTCAATGTGGTCATTACACTCAGGTGAGTAATGGACAGGTGTTTGTGATTGATCAATATTCCTCTCTTATATGTCTTGCATGGAATGCTTCCTCGGGATGGATTGGTGGTTGGATGGACCGTAAGTGATAATGTGGCACGATATTTAGTGGCCACTGATATTTGGGAATGACACGAGTGTTAGACAGCCAACCAACTCTGTGAGGCTGTTTCCATTGAGTAGGCTATTAGCGAAGAGCAGTATTTAATGTCTCATTCAGTATTTTTAATGTGTCACTGAGAATTTCGACCGAGAATCACTCACTGTCGTTGTGGGCGAATCAGGTGAGTCGAAGAACACCTCACCATTCACCTCTTTAAGTATACGACAGTGGTTCACATCGACACAGAATTCTTATCTTGCTTATGGGATTGAGTCCATCGTTGAGTGCTTATGAGAATAGAGTTCAATTGTCACATGAAATATTCTATCCAATACGTAATTCAATACAAGCTGAGTGAATTGAACTGACCACTTCGTTGAGACAGTCTTCATTATGTTTACTTGTGCTCAGAAAGTTTGTGTATTATGCACATGTGACATTTCATCAGTCTTAAATCAGCCTCATTTGTGACCGAATGACAATGTGACTTGTATTTCGTCTCACATCGAATCATTGATGTACCTGGTAATAGTCAGTATACACCTGTGATTACGACGGCAAACAAACACCTACATCAACACAACTGGTTCTCTTCGGTCGAGTCGAATGAATGTTGTCATTATTATACGTACCTCATCTACCCGACAAATGATGACCATCATTAACACTCTTCATTCATTTCAGGTCGTGTGGGAGTCGACCACCGATGTTGGATGTGGTGTGACCAATTGTCCGAATTTCCCCTATGGTTTGAGTATTGTATGCAATTATGGTCCAGGGTAAGTGAGTGAGTATTGGAATGCATTCTCCTATTCCATGGAATTCAGTGATGAGTCGATGAACGTTCGATTATGTGGCAATAGAACTAACTAACTAGCAATGTTTGGGTGACAATTCCGACAAGGTGAATTTAGAATTCACTTTGGCCTTTCCAATCATGCATACTGACTTTACATACAGTGAACCACCTCCGAATTCACAGATCTGTCCAAACATGCTCACACTTTCGTCGTCGTCAAATTTCGCTCGAGAACGAAAATTTTATCGTCAGTGTTCTGACTGAGTGATTAAAATAACCATTTGATTTCCATTCAGCTAATTCTTTGTTAGATAGTTCTCACGAGCATCATATACTCCTTGCAGTTGAGTTCCACACCTACCATATCTAACTTCATGGTTCATCTATTGTATGAATGGTAAGCGTTTGCAATTACCAATATTCTGAGAAATTTAGTAGGTCGAGAGAATTTTCGCTTGTCACCTGATATCACTTCACGTGATATTCAGGCAGTCCGTGGTTTTTCTGCGATGAGTGACGACTGAAGATGGAATGTCGGCTGAAATGCAGGCGGCGCTGTGTGTGTCATCAGACTCTATTTTCGATGATGAATGTTAGAAGGAATAGGGGTCATTATTGGTGCACTCCAGTTTCACTGGAAATAGATTAAAATTTCAGATAGAAACATGTAGACTGTTCTAGGCAACTCCAAATTTTCTACTTCGGTTTGTTTGTCTCATCAGTTCGATTTTCCCTCCAATGAATTTGGATTTATCCTGCCAGTGTCATTCAGGAACGTCCTATGAAACACGTCACCCATACGCATTTTAAGTGTATTTCCACGTTATGTTCACTCATTGTCAGTTCACTGCATGAATCTTCCTCTCATTCACTCAATCAATTTCAGAGGAAACTACGCTGGTCGTCCACCATATTCAACATCATCATCAACATCATCATCACCACAACAACAAGCGACCAACACAAACTCACAACAACAGATGACTGGAACCACTAACTACAACAATGGATACAACGCAAACACAAACACAAACACCCAACAATCACAATACAACACCAACACATACACTCAACAATCGAATTATGGACCAGTGAATTCAAACCAGGTGCCATCCTACTCGTCATATTCGTATTCTGGCTCTCCGAAAATCGTTCCCAATGGGCAGTACTATTCCTAGTGATGAGTGGATGATGAGTGGAGACTGTTTGTATGTGTGTGTGTTTTCACTGAATTGTGATCATACCGGTGTCCATTTTGATATGTGACATATAAAGCTAATTCATTTTCCGAATCGCCGACTTTTCATTGATTCAATTAAGACAAAGCAATAACAAGATGTAATTTATCTGAACCGTGTTATGCTTCACCCAAAGACATTGAGATTAATCTGATGACAGTGGGTTTTTCAAGGGAGGATATATGAAATTAATTAAGACTTCAGCGTTGAGAATATAGCCCTAGATTTATTTAATAGGATGTATTGTATGCCTTAATTTTTACGAACCAAGACTTTTATTGAGCACATTTGTCTCATCGGTATCCATATTGATTCCCATTTCTGTCTTGTCGAGTTCATGCGGCTATCTGTATTCAAGCTTCATTAAGTCTGCAGAGGTCTTTCAAACCATCTATGGTCATTGTCGTGTGATCATTCTAAAATAAGTTTCACCAGTCTGATAAAGTCTCCATACGGCGTCTCAATCGTCATATTTGATCCTGTACACAGCTCTGTTGGTTGTCTTCCTCGATTTTATTCTTATCCTTCACCAGTGATGAGCGTTAATACACTCTTTTATCATGATTTCCAAGCAGTCGCTTTATCTCATTCAATATTTGTTTGCTGTAGGGAATCGCCACTCTAGTAACCCAATTATCAGTAACACGTTTCCATTCATACTTATCGTTTTATAAAATCTTTGGATAATTATTTGATTGAAGAGTGGACTGAGCCAATATCAGATGATTGCTTCCCTGATCACTATAAATTAGGCCAGAGTAAACAATGAAATTGCATGTTCGTTTTCTGTACCAATATGTTAGCTTTGTTCTTGTTAATCGCTGTAGCGTTATATGATGCTGAAAGATGCAGTCGTGTAACTCTGCCTCTACTGGCTATTTGTATTCCAACATTTGTGAAATTATTTATACCTGTGGAGTCTGATTTAACTAGCGATAACAAGCGTTCTGATTTTCTCACGGCGATATTTAGATTCCTATGTACACTCCTGTAAATCTACAGAACGACCTAAATGGAGACCATATTATGCAGGCATGTGTGGTAAGTATATTGAAGTCATGGACTCTTGAATATTCTAGAGCAGGATTACGGCGTATATGGCGCACCTGAGACATGACTGAGATAGTATCGTTTCTAGGTGCAATATGACTTGACTAGTGGATCAAATATAATGTCCGTCGGTGTCACAGTGGTTGGGACACTCGCCGACAATGCACATGGTCCGGGGTTCGATCAGCTGTAGACGCACACCCGATATCTATGGTCAACCTGCAAAAATTGGGCTACCGATATCCTTGATAAAAATTCCATACTTGTACTGAAAATAATTTGTGGCTATGAGCAAAGTAAATAAAAAAAATAAAAAGTGAATTGAAAATTTGGTTGTTATTGTTACGAGGAAGATGTTCGGTCGACAGGTGAACTAGACATCTCCCTCGTTTCCAACAGCAAATTAACAACTCCGCAATCGTTACACTAATCTCAACCTCAATATTACATACTTAACACCATGTGCCATATAACAGTCAGGTGAGAACGCATACATCATCGGTCGAAGACAACTCGCCTTTTCATTCATTCCAATCTCAGCGATTGCGTCACACAGACAAGCTTTAATAGGATGATGGATTTCATGACTGCTGCAGAGTTGACAGAAACTAGCAAATGCCTCACGATCCCTGTGTGACCGCCATCAGATTTCGTCAAATATCTGTTCAATACGACCCATCGAGGTTCACAAATTAGTGAAGTGCTCCACTTGAATACTCTGTATCTTTAAACTATAGGTTAACGCAGATCAGTTCGCAAATATCATGAAACATTACACGAGAGCGAATCTCATGACAGATATACGGGTGTTTCTATTTAACGTTTCAGAATGCTGTGTCTAGTGTTGTGATGCTCACCTAGGATTTTATCTGGATATTAACAGGATTTTATCAGCACACACATCCACAAAATAGTGATCAATCTCCCGTACCATGTAAATCAGCAGGCACAAGCGTCGATGAATGTAACTGAGAATCTACGAGTGCAGTCGCAATGATGTCGATAATCTAAGGGGTGGGGTTTCATCACCAGTAAATTACCGAACATCAGAAAATGTGACATGAGGTCTAGTCAATCATAAAATGAGTGACATTACGAGATGGAATATTCAATCATTCCATCCTGCTGTCACACAGTGCCCTCCTACGAAAATATTAATTACACAAATATCAAGAGTATCATCAGAGCATTACTGACGGTTCAACGAATATTAACACTCAATGTGATACTTCTACCATCACACGCATACAAATTCGGATTTCGAAAATAGAACACCTACACACTTTCATCGTCACTCGGAAAATAACTATCAACACCGACTCTACTGATCACACACTCACAGCCATGATGTTAATACAGCACATGTACATTCCTAAAAGTGCACGAACACTGAACTTGGACATCGTAAATCGAAATTCACAACACATCAAGAAGACACAGGATGACAGTTAGAGAATATTATTCACTCTCGAACAGTCGAGACATCGAAAGTGGCCGAAGTCAATCGATCCTCGACAGGTGAGGTGAGTAGGCATGTCGACTAGGCTTCATCATCATCACTGCTGTCTGCTTGAACACTGACCGTCAACACATCGACCATAACAACACTGTTCATCATTGTGACAGTAGAACCTGTCTGGTTGACATTGAATGCATGTTCCATTTGTCGGTGAGTCCATTCTGCACTTGGCCAACCAACAGCAGTCGTGTACATTTGTGCATGGTCCTCCGTAAGGCGAACAGGCGTGAACGTCAGCTGAAATGTGGAAGATGGAATGGAGAGATAGATACAGAATTACAGATTGCGTGTTGTTGATTGTGTGAGTTGGTGAGTTGGTGAGTGAGTGATAGTGTGAGTGAGTGGGTGAGTGCGATGATGTAGTTTGTGGGTGGGTTGGGTGTAGATTAGGATTAGGTGTAGAGAGATAACAAGTGGTTGGCTTGAGTGAAGTGACACAGCGATGAGTTGTGAATGTATTCAGAGGTGGTGTCTGATATTCGAGGAAAGGAATAGTGTCACTCACCGAGATTGTGGAGCAGGATGACGAGGGAGAGTAACACAGCTGACAGCTTTCCAACCATACTCGATGTATGCTTCAGTGAACTGAGTGATGAGTTGAATTCGCGTTGACTGTGTGTGTCGCCTTTATATCTGCTATTGTCACCGAGTGTGTGTGTGTGTGGGTGTGTACGTGACTACTGGACTGCTCATCAGCTTTGAATTAATCTGTGTTTTGTGTGAGAATTGATTCGCAGGAATTAGGTCAGAGTTTGTGATTTTTGCATTGTGTGATGTTTTGTCGTATCATGTGATACGTGAATCAGCCACGCATATCGTTTCATATTCTAATCGGATTTTGTGAGTTTGTAGAACACAACAAGCAGCTGTATGCACGTGAATGAGCTTTTTGTATCTGCAAACGTCACAGAGTGTATATGGAATACTTAATTATTCTTATTCCATTTTGTATTTTACAGGGTTTGCTGAAATTCTAATTGCAGTGACCTCTGGATTATATTGTCATAGAATTCATCACTTCATTCATCGAGTCCTGAGTTTGTCTACCAGTGCTCGGAAGGTGTGTGCATTATTCATGTATGGAATTTCATCAGAATGAAATCAGTTTCTTTTGTGACCAGATGACGACCTGTCTTGTGTTAACTGTCTGTCACATTCGAATATACATGCTACGGACCACATTCGGCGAAAATGAGACTGTTACATTGGTCATTAGCATGAGAATCTCATTTTCATCGACTGTCATCAGTCGATCAGTCCTTCAGCTCACAGTTTTTGATTCCCGCATCATGTGGTTTTTTGTAGGATCGTGTGAAATTCGAATCATTTACACTTCTCATTCGAATTTCCAAATGAATTTTGTGGTATATGTTCCATTTTAATACGTTGTAACCAGTCTACCTTCGCATGTTCGACTTGATTTGTCAAAAGTTGGCCAAAGTTACCATCACCAGACATAATACTCTTCATTTTCGTGAATTTTTTTTGCAGAGTGTGGGTTTCAGTACTACACATCCTTTGTTTGAATTGGCTATCTCACACACGTAAGGTAGATGAGATCCCAGATGACTTCAGTATATTACAGGTGGGAATATCTATCGAACAAGGAATTCTGAGGGAAAAAGGGCGATTTGTTCTTCAGATGAACAACCGCTTTTCAGTATACTGATTACCCTGGTGCTTTACGATGAAATGTCCCATTTATCGCCAGGTCAGATTCCAACTTAGTTCATCATTGCTATTCAGAGAATCGAGATTCCACTCGATATGAAGCGCTTCTGATATGAGACGCTCTTTGTGATCTCAGGATTTTCTGTGAATTATTTCACTGTTGTCTAAATCAATGTTGTGAACTGATTTCGCAGCGGCGTGTACACCCACGCTTGATGAGTTTTCAAACTTTCTATTTCAACTTGATTTTTCGGTGGTCGAATAGACCCGGCTCTGTGGTGTTCATTCCTTCTCATTTCTCTCGCGGTGTTTGTCCGATGCATATAGCGTCACATTCCAAGTATTTAATTTTGTAGACACAATTATATTCAGAATACTTTGGAACTTATTCTTCTTCTTCCATGTTTATGTCAGTGTTGATTTGGTTAGTGAAGTTCGTTGGGTAGTCACTTTCTTGAGAATTTCAGTAATCTTTGATATATCTTCTTCTGCTACCTTCCCATCCATTATCGGAGTGTGTGCAAATATAAGAAGACTTGAAACAACTGACAGCCATGCACTGATGGGGTGTGATGATCCGAGGCATAAATTTGCACTGGAGTGTGTTCTTTTCCAAAATATAGATGTACATTGAAATATCCATTCTCCTTCCTCGTAACTAGACAGTCTAGAAACGGTAGCTCACCGAGGTCTGATTCTGCTTCCGAAGTAACCTAGGTGCAGTTTGGCGGATTCTTCACAAGAAAATTAGCCATATCCCAGGCAGATATTTTGGACTTCATTTATTTCACTGGTGTCCATTGGGCACCATTCTGATAGATTTCTGTCAGATTCTAGTAAACTCAAAATGATATCGAGATTTTCGGTGATAGGAATGCTAGCACACAGTGGGGAAATGCCATGTCTAACCCGAATATAATCTTTATCAATTTCTTGGATTTCTCTTTCGCATTTGAAATTATGCAAGCGTTTGACGGCATTTCCAGTGTCCATTCCGAGTGGTTTCATTATCGAAAATAAGTAATTGGGGAGGTTAGAAGTCAGTGAGTTGGTAAGATATACTACTGGTCCTAACAAAACTGCAGGTTTGTGTAATTTTTGTTGTCCACAGAATCGTAAGAGTACATGAGAGTTTAGTCTAATCTTAATTCAAAGTTAATTTCCAATTGCGTATTCTTGTTGTTGAAGCCGTCTGTTATGTTTGTGTTTCATATTGATAATTTCATCGGAATTACTTCTTCCTTCAATAAGTAAGTATATATGGACCATCGTATGACTGTCCAGTGTCACACATTTCATGATCAGTTATCTTGATTATCACTGTGACGTCTCCCTTGTCAGCCTTGATTATAACAATGCCTCAATCACTTCAACCCAAAGTGTAGAAGAGTCGGCAGAATTTCGGTGTTTCCACCTGGGAGGAGTGTATTATCTGCATTCCTTGAATCGAGGAGACTGCCACTTAGAAACAGCTGTCGAGCAAACGCAATCGCGTTCTCATCCTTTTCAGTGAGTTATTGAGGGATATTTCACCAGCCTTTCATCAAGTTAGTCATAAGAAATGGAATGATCTGCGGAATTGCAGACAGAGTAATCTAGAGTGAATGTCTAAGCTGTGTTTGGTAGCCCATCAGTTAGAACATAGAAGAATATTGTCAAGTGAATCAAACAGGAAAGCGAGCGAAATGGATACAGCAGAACCCTACTCAATGTGATGAACAAGCATTCCAGATGTACCGAGAATTCAAATTCGCAAAAACACAACACACAAACATAATTCTATACACTTCTATCAAAAGCAATTCGTGAAATTCGTCGACATGCATTTCTGACTCTCAGATGATGCACGGCAAGTGTAAACAACGCATGCATAACATCTTCATAATATCCTCTCTTCGGTAACATTTGCTCCACTGAGAACAAGACTTCTTCAGTGGTTGCCCATTTATTTGACTTTGTCCTAGTTAGAGAGTCACAGTGATATATAGTCTACAAACAACTGCTATCACACAAATGATAATATTTTCAACATCACATCTCCACTGCACACATGGACTAGTTTTGTCGGCAAATCTGCAGTCCATCCGTGTAGAGCAATTGGCGAAATCGTGTCATTGGGAAACAGACTGATATTTGCGAAAGCTGCTGCCTGCAACTTGAAAATCACTCCACATTATTATGAAGTTTTCACGAATGAGTTCACAGTAGAAGTGTGTGAGTGATGAGACGTATAATTAGCAGAATAATGTGGAGTGGGTTCCGGTTGAAAAGTCGCCCGATATATATACGTAAACTGGTGCATCACCAATGAAGACGAAGCAATATAATCATCTGAGTCTCTGAGAGATTCTGGGTGATGAGTAAAAAAACACGCTGAACTGAACCGAATGAAGAATATTGATGATGATCACATTTCTTTAGGGAAATCAAATATTTCCTCTAATGACAGCATGCATTCGACATGTTTGATGTGAACACATAGGATTGACCGCCTGATGAGAGTCGATAAAAATAAGATTAGCATGCTAATGATCAATGTAGCAATCTCATTTCCGCCGAATGTGGTCCGTAGCAAGTATATTCGAATGTGACAGACACATAGTACAAGACAGGTCGTCATCTGGTCACATAAGAAACTGATTTCATTCTGATGAAATTCCATACATGAATAATGCACACACCTTCCCAGCACTCGCAAACACACTCAGGACTCGGTGAATGAAGTGATGAATTCTGTGAAAATAAAATTGACAGGTCATTGCAAATATAATTTCAGCGAACCCTGTAAGAAACTCCGTCCATATACACTCTGTGAGGTTTAAAGACAGAAAAAGCTATTCACGTGCACACAGCTGCACATAATGTTCAACAACCTGACTAAATCCGATTAGAAGATGAAATGAGATGTCCTAATGATTCACGTTCCACATGACACTACAAATGAGCACAAAATGCAGAAATCACAAACACTGACCTAATTCCTGCGGATCAAATCTCATACAAAACACAGATTAATTCAAAGCTGATGAGCAGTCCAGTAGTCACGTACACACCCACACACACACACACACTGGATGGCAATAGCAGATATAAAGGCGACACACACAATCAACGCGAATTCAACTCATCACTCAGTTCACTGAAGCATACATCGAGTATGGCTGGAAAGCTGTCAGCTGTGTTACTCTTCCTCGTCATCCTGCTCCACAATCTCGGTGAGTGACACTATTCCTTTCCTCGAATATCAGACACCACCTCTGAATACATTCACAACTCATCGCTGTGTCACTTCACTCAAGCCAACCACTTGTTTTCGCTCTACACCTAATCGCAATCTACATCCAATCCACCCACAACCTAAACCATCGCACTCACTCACTCGATCACTCACTCACCAACTCAACAACTCACACACACACGCGAGTATTCTGTAATTCTGTATCTATCTCTCCATTCCATCTTCCACATTTCAGCTGACGTTCAAGCATGTTCGCCTTACGGAGGACCATGCACAAATGTACACGACTGCTGTTGGTTGGCCAAGTGCAGAATGGACTCACCGACAAATGGAACATGCATTCAATGTCAACCAGACAGGTTCTACTGTCACAATGATGAACAGTGTTGTTATGGTCGATGTGTTGACGGTCAGTGTTCAAGCAGACAGCAGTGATGATGATGAAGCCTAGTCGACATGCCTACTCACCTCACCTGTCGAGGATCGATTGACTTCGGCCACTTTCGATGTCTCGACTGTTCGAGAGTGAATAATATTCTCTAACTGTCATCCTGTGTCTTCTTGATGTGTTGTGAATTTCGATTTACGATGTCCAAGTTCAGTGTTCGTGCACTTGTAGGAATGTAGATGTGCTGTATTATCATGATGACTGTGAGTGTGTGATAAGTAGTGTTGGTGTTGACAGTCTACTCATTCACTCAAGGTCAACATGTATACAATTAGTAACAACAATCAATTTCCTATGATTCAAACTGGATGACATTGTGATGGAATAACATGCCTCTACTTATCATCAATGAAAATGTGCTAACCGTCATTCAATAACTTTTTCCAAGCAGTATTCTACCCGATATCATATAAGCAGATCACATGTCTCTTTGAAGAGGAAACGGTTTAAATATCCTGAACTCTTGAGACAGATATCGTGGTACGTTAGGCATGTGACTAGTATTTGTCCAATATAAGTCATGAAGAATGACGCTGCAGGAGGACTGTGCACGAACTTTCAATTCACAGATGTTGGTTAAAGTGATTCAGCTTGTTGACAATTTCAAATATTCGAGGAGTTGCTTCAGTGACAATACACTGACTACTGACGATATCGCAGCATTGACAATAAAATTCTGTGTGACATTTGACAGCGTATTTCATATTAGGCGTATACTGGATATCAGATCATGGATGGAAGTAAATGCGTGCTGCTGGTTGTTTGAGGTGGTCTTCTTATGGAGAGGCTATTAAATGTTTTATGACTGTTCACCCACATATACATACACACACACTCCATTGTATACTGCATATACACATATATTTTAACAAAAGTAGACTAATTTCGAAAGTCTGAGGTCAAATTTCGATCACAGTTCATACAGTTTTGTTGATTATACATGTTGATGCCTGTTTCATGGCTGATGATTGGACAAAGTTTCAAAAACTAGAGATGTTCCATTTATATGTAAACCTCTGTTATGTTAGGTTCAATAAATCTCCCTGAAGAAGTTCGGACTAGATGGCCGAACGAAACGTTGGAATTACTCATTTCAATATCGCTGAGATATTACAAATATAATTTTTTACAAATGTCTGCTTCTCACTCGGCGCCCAAATATTTTAGAACTATTCGGTCAAATCTTGACGACAGTTCATTTGAATTATTTTGCTATCGAATTAAATTAACAAAGAACCTGTGTAATTGGCACAATAATCGTGTTTTCACTCTCCGTTGTCTGCGACAGAATAATGCACATCCTAAATCCGTAGCTGTCGAGTCACCTGACAATTCCATAAGGTCGAATAAAGCAGCTCTATATTCAGAAAGAAGACAATGCAATAAGTTCGACAGGGTGTTTAAACTAAACTCTAATCGTAAACACCATAATTTTGAAAATACGTCTAATCATAAAATTCTAGATACTAGCAGTCTGAACGGACATGAAGCTTTGATGTTAGCTGATGCATAGGAAATCCTGATTAATAAATAAAAATGGATATGTATCACTAATTAATAATACTTGGTCAAATTCCTGACTGTGTAAATCTTCCTATGGAGACGTTAAGAAATGTTTTACAACTGTTTACCCACACACACACGCATGCACACTCTGTATAAAGTGTTTAACAAAGGTAGACCAATATTTGTAAGTCAAATTTTGATCACAGTACATACAATTTTGTTTATTATACTTGTTAATACTTGTGTTTATGAATCATGATTGGACAATGTTTTTTAAAAACAAAAGATGTGCCTTTTATATATAAAACCTCTGTTATATTAATTTTGATTAATATCCCTGAAGAAGTTTCGGACCAGATTGCCGAACGAAACGTTGGAATTACCCATTTCAATATCGCTGAGATATTACAAATATAATTTTGTAATGAGGAAATCACCATCAAAATGAACAGTTAAATTCACTGAGCTTCAATTGAATTTCTCAGTGGATTACATGTTCAGTGTGATAGATTACGCTCTACTCTTATAGACAAGCAATAACATTGAGAACTACCTCTTCACTGCTCTCCATGATAGAAACAGCCACAATGAATCTGTTGGCAGTTTAAAACTCAGGTCTTTTCTCAATCATAACTGCAATGTTATGACTATTGAAAAACACATTTTGTGGAACACAATTTACACCGGTCCATCCAATACGAGCAAGAATTTTAGATACCACTAACTGTAGATATAAGCATTTAGCTGATAACTGTTTCACATTCAACATAGTGAACAAGGAACCACTTATGCAGATAAGACTTCCTAACTTCAGGCAATCAGTCGATGAATAGCAGAGTGATGCTTCACACTGTACAAGTTCAGCAAATTCCTGACGTATAATCACTTTCATACTACTTAAATTTCAAAGTGCAACTCTCCCTTCACTTACTCCCTGACAACCACAGGAAGTACTACACGTAATTCATCAACAAACACAAATCGTATTCGGTCACTATGAATACATTCCATTGGCTATATTGCACACAAACCTGTCAAAAATATCAGTCATTCACAAATATGTCGTCAGAGAGAAGCAGTCAGTTTGAAAACGTAGTCGGCTTTATTTATTTATGAAGTATGAGAGTTGACACCGGGTGGGCCAAAAAGAACTCGTAAACCACACACATGCACAGTCACTTCCAACCATTCTATCCTCACAGAGCGTAGTATTGCCTACTGGGAACGATTTTCGGAGAGCCAGAATACGAATATGACGAGTAGGATGGCACCTGATTTGAATTCACTTGTCCGTAATTCGATTGTTGAGCGTATGTGTTGGTGTTGTATTGTGATTGTTGGGTGTTTGTGTTTGTGTCTGTGTTTGCGTTGTATCCATTGTTGTAGTTAGTGGTTCCAGTCATGTGTTGTTGTGAGTTTGTGTTGGTCGCTTGTTGCTGTGATGTTGATGATGATGTTGAATATGGTGGACGACCGGCGTAGTTCCCTCTGAAATTGATTGAGTGGATGAGAGTGACAGTTATGTGGTGAAATGGTGATGAGTGTGCATAACATGAAAATATACTGGCAATTTGTGTGTGTATGGTGCATGTGACGTGCTCCCTGCTACATCCTTCATGCTCACTGACTACATTCACACCACAACAAACAAAGTAAAATTAAATCTCATAAGATAGACAAACTGAAGCGAGCAATTTGAAATTCCTTATTGCACACCTGATGTCGTTTCCTCGTGGTACCATCTACTTGGAGTGAAATAACACAACACTATGATGATCACAGCGTATCGCGATATAGAAGAGGTGCAGACTAAGTGTTTCTCACATACTGATTCGAGACTAATGTACCTACTTTTAATTTTTTCTCCATGTGATCGCTAGAATGGCATATAGATAAATGAAAACTCACCACCAACAACCAACCTTTGCGAGTAACTTTCATCTTCACTTGTCACCTTTCACATAGATGTAGGTTAGACAACCACAGATTGGCTGCGTAACAGCCACCGTATTATCGGATAACACACCTGATACCTCTTAACTTACTGACTGCCTCAACACAGTCGTGATGATGCATGGTGACACCTCACATTGAAGGGGAAAACTGAAGTCAGATTTCATCTATGTGACAATCGTGTCTATTTACAATGACAACGAAAATATAACAGTTCCAATCATTGTCTACTGAGCAGTAAGTACCCTACAAAACGAAACGAAACGATAGTTTGCATCACGAATGTCTAAGTCCCTTCCATGAACAGCAAACATCTTTGACGATCAATGAAATGTGAGATATCGCCAGTGGCTTACCATCAGAGAAGTATGTAAGCATGGTAGAAAAATCAATCGATATTGTTCTGTTTACGTTGATTTACAGGTTATTGATTGCTCTCAGCGTTAGCTAACCAAAAGACCGGCATATATTGATACAGTATACACTACTCACTTAGCCTGGACCATAATTGCATACAATACTCAGACCATAGGGGAAGTTTGGACATTTGGTGACACCACATCCGAAATCGGTGGTCGACTCCCAGACGACCTGGAACAAATGAAGAGCATAAGTTATGCATATCATTAATTGAATAGATGCGAAACGTCTACCACTGACAGCAGTCATTCAAATCGTTCCATGTCAACATATATGTTTGATGTAGTTATCTGGTTGCTGCAGTAATCATTAGTGTGACAGTCTCGATTCCATCGACTGTCATCAGTCACATCAATGATCACATGTCGGGAAAAATGTAGAGTCCCGAAACCATATTGTCATAAAGGTAATTGAATTAAAGCTAATGAAATTTCACAGGTACAAACATAATGCAAATATATTGTGGAATTCATCAACGAAATGAACAGTTCAATTCACTGAGCTTCTATCGAATCACTCAGTCGATATTACGTTGAATGTGGCCGTTTCCACTCTACTCTCATAGACAAGCAATAACCTTGAGAACTATCTCTTCACTGCTCTCCATGATAGAAACAGCCACAATGAATCTGTTGGCAGTTTACCACTCAGGTCTTTTCTCAATCATAACTATGAAGTTATCTAAATTAAATAAACATGTTGTGGCACATTATCTACTCCGGTCCGACAAACTACAGATCCATCACGAGGATGCCTTCCATTCAAGAGATATAAGAGAGGAATATTGATCAACCATAAGCATCTGTCCACTACTCACCTGAGTGTAATGACCACATTGACCCAGACGACATGTTTGGCTGGCGAAGTCGTAGTTCTTGTATTCATCCAACCACAACTGGAAACCACTTGACAGTGAAGAAGTGAAAAGAGTGACAGAGAATTTCTGTAAGTCTGGTGAACAAATCAATGAATGAGGAACATCACATCTGTGAGAAATCCTCAAAACTCACTCCTTGTTAGAGTTGGCAATGAAGATGCCGGTTAGGAAATCAGTGGAGTGATTGCTATTAACTTATTCCTCACACAGAAAACAATAACAAAACAGGAAAAGTAGTGCTGTTCGTTCGAGTCTAACTTTCAGTTTAGTCTTCTTCAGGTTCCTATTAAACATATGTGCAAACATTTGACACAGTCCACCTCTTATCACAATCCTTATCAACATAATGCGAGAATTCATTGTTGAACTTACATCAGATGTGACTGGCGAATTTCGATAGAATGCGCATGAACTCTTAAGCATAGGCAGACAACCAGAATCTCTGTAATTTATGTCCATGATTTAACAGAGTGACAAGTTGATGCGTAAAGAGGTTGCACTGTACGACACCAAGAATGTTAAATTTTTCGTCTTCTCAAAGAGAGAGGCAAGACTCATCTATTTCCGCATATTCCGAGAATGTTCAAAAGAGAAGTCCGAAATTTCCGCCATCTGACACAACAGTGCGTTGAGAGGTCAATTCAGTATATTTTAGTCGTCTGTGTGTGCAGTCATTGGTTCTCATCATATAAAGAACACTAACCACGTAGTCTACATCTACCAGTGTGGCTCAAAACAACAATCGAAGTCTCTATGTCATGTCTATCGAATGTGCGGTAGATCAGAGTTTCAAGTGAACTCTCATATCACTCATACCGAAACATTATCATCTAGTTCTGTTCCGAAGTTCTACAAAATCCTCCAGTCTTACTGAGTGTTGTATGCGTTTAAGTAGTCAGAACTGAGAGAAACTTACGTTTCGACATCTGCGGATCCCGCCCAATTCTGTCCAACATAATCGAATCCCGGTATTTTCCGCTCGTCAGCTGTGTCGTGTCCAACACGACACTGGTCAGATAAGATTTGTGCTTTCCTTTCCAACTCCATGTTCCATCTCTGCGCATGCGTGCAAATGCAACACAAAATACATTGGTTGAAATTAGAAACAATGCATGGATAAATGGAGACATTGAAAGACAACACAAACCGTCAACTCATTCTAGCGATATACAGTGAATGAATAACTGAACAGACAGTGTTTGAGTAGAATGCTCATGGTTGACAAAACAAATCTCAATGGTAACAGACTTCGGAGAAATCTGCACATATTCTCTATGAACAATCAGCGAAACCATGATTGACACAAAATGCATTGAGGAACACTATGCAGAAATGATACAAGTTGGTCGAATTCAACTCCGCCATTCTTGTGCTACGGAGGAGGATGAGTAGTTGACACTGATATGTTCACACAATCTCGCGTTGATCGAATCACCGAATGTGGCATGAAGCACATTCCAATCGAAAATCTGTTCCCAACAATTATCCGTCTGACAATATCCAACAACTACCATCAGTCCATCCATCAGAAAATTACCTACAAACGAAAGCTTACTCTAGAAATACAAAGAACACGCAACACACTCGATCACAACATCATGAAGGTGTTAACACAACAAAATAAAATACCAAAAATTCACCCTGTGTGACTCATCTGAGCATTGCAAAATAAACAGAAGAAATAAGCACGGATTCATACTAGCCAGTCGCCCGATTTATCATTTCAAGTGCTCCATTTCAAACAAAATGTTCCTCTCACCAGTGGTTTGATAGACACGGCCATCGGTTGTCCACTCAACTGTCCATTCTGAACTGCTTGTCTGGCGTTGTTGTGCAGAGCCAGCAATTTGTTTCTCATGTTGTCGTCCATCTGTCCACGGACATGTGTTGAAATCAGTGATACGCATAAGGAGGAGAGCACCAGCAGAAGCAAATCGGATTCCCAGCGCATTTCCACACCAGCAAGATTCAGTCTCAGTGAAATCTGATCGCCTTCATGTCACAGTTGTTATCTCTGCAGACACTCAGCATATTTACATGCAGACGTGGATAAGAGAGCTATGGAGTGAAATCTGGATTAGTGAGTCGATCACTCGAATGTTGATTATGCAATGAGGATTAGGGTGTGGCGAATTATTAGTCGACACTGGTCGACGAGTGTCATTCGGTGGTGGATTTGTGGATGGGCTTGTATAGATTATTGTCTCAATGAGTGGTCTCGATTGCTTTCGACGCACTCCTCCTGCACCGTGTCGTTAGAGGTGAGCAAACACTTGACCATGGGATTAGTGACACTCGAATGAGATTATATTCTGTAGGTTGTGCGTCGGTGGCACAGTGGTTAGTACTCTCGCCGACCATGCACATGGTCCGAGGTTCGAGCCCCTGCCGGTGCACACCCGATATCTATGGTATGCCTGAATTTGGGCAACCGATATCCATGCTGAAAATTCCACACTTGTACTGAAAATACGGTGTGGAAATCAAGCTGTAAATCAAAAATAAAAATAAAAAAAATTAATAATGAATGGAAGATAGATTGACAGAGCGTATGTGGATGATCCGGTTCATTTTTCGTTGGGTGTGTTCTGTGAGAAGGAGTGAGTGAGTGCGTGATTGAGCGAGTGAGTAAAGAAACGCAAACTTCCCGTGTTTGTGAATGACGTGCTTCTTCTTTATGTCAAGTGAAAATTGATATGTTATAGAGTTTGTGTGACATTTCCGCAATGCCAGAACAGAAGCCACGAGTTCCAATTTGAAGAGTCGACCACATTACATGCTTAACACATTCGCTTCAGCATTGTGTAGAATTATTTGTGGCATAGCGTGATGTCGTCTAGTATTGGCAATAGCTGGGAGATTGTTGAAAACTTAAAGGGTTTTAGGCCTCATTATTAACCATTGTTGTGGACGGGCTTGAAACACAATGTCTTTTGATTTCTCAGTGACCACTGAGATGTAATTCCATTGCTGGTCAAGCACAAATTTCGGCTTTTCACTTACCTATCTATTACTTGTATGCATATTTGATGAATACTACCTAGAATATAAAGAAGAGTTCTACAGTCAAAGATGGACAATACTCCCAATGTCTCTACCAGCCACTTCATTACTTAGTGAAGGTCAAGCCAACGAGACAAAATCTGCGGATCACACACATTTGCTTCGACTATGTTCAAGAATGTGAATCTGTTTGATACAAGAATGATCTCTTTAGAGACTGTTTCTCCAATCATCTCCAATGTTTCACTGACAGGAAACATCGGTTTGTCATATTCTTTCATTAAATACCATAATATCTATATTCACATACTGGTTCACTACCTAAGATGGGTTTTACTACGATTTACATACAGGGTATGCTTCAGTTTGGACAATGAAGCCTACACGGAAAACAAATAATCTAGCATTTGTTCCCTCTGTGACGCCCATCTTGACATGTCTGGGAAACAACTTCTTAATAAAAACAGCCGGTGGGCTTCATTTTACACATTGATGATACACTCACGATTTCTGATGCTAATTCGATTCTCGAGAACTTGCTTCAAACCTTCGATCATGCCTTTCCATACATCAACTTCATTCTGCAAGTAGAATTTATCTCAGTGTTCCATTTCCTAAGTGTTGAATTTCTAAGAAACGATGATCGCTGACTGTGCAGATTTATTGATGAAAAGCCTCCGTGGAGCAGACAGATTATCAATTTCAAAATTCTTACCTTCTGAGGAGAAAGAGGAATTTCATCGATGTACTTTTCTTAAAGATCTGGAAAATACGTCACGGGGAATCCGTTGATGAGGAACTGCACTATCTCCATAGAATCTTGCCTGTGAATGACTTCCTATCCAGGCCCATAGAAAGCAACATGAAAAAAAAGAACACGCTGCACAATGTCCAGGTTATGCTATAGATGATTTCAACTCTGAAGTTGGGACTGAAATGTTAAGGCGAAGATAACCACAAATGGACAGTTCTTGCATTGACCTCCGGGGCATATTTGATTCTCTCCAGGATGATGCAGCTTAGGATTTTGTTTAGGATAGACAGGAACATGATGCCCCGCAGTTCTTGCATTGACTTAAGTCTCGTTTCCCTGGCAGTTTGAATAGGTGGCCTTTCTTCCAATCCTCAGATATTTTGCCCTTTTTCCACATCTTCCTTAGTAGTGGTGGCATCGAGTCCACCGATGTCTGTGGGTCCATTTTCTATGCTTCTGCAGCGACTCCGTATAGTCTTGAAGCTTTTTTAGACGTTAGCATTTTATGGCCTTCAGGATCTCCGATTTCGTCTGAAAGTTGGTATTCACTGTTAGTCCTGCTTCCTCTGTTACTGTTATTCAGCTCTTTTTAGGTGACGGTCGATTTAGAAGTCTTTGAAGTGTTCAGCCCAGTGTTTCCTTTGCTCCACCGCTTTGTAATTGACTTCCCATTGTCATCCCTCAATGTCCTAATTTGTGTATATCTCTTCCTAGATGGCAACCTAGTTGTTTGAAAGGGTTTTGTGAGGTCTCTTTTGCCTGCAGCTTGTTCTGCTCTACCTGCCATAGCATCAAAATATTCTCATTTGTATTCCGTGGTACTTTTCTTTACTCTGTTGTCCAGTTTATTTCAGATTGCATTCAACTCTTGTTTTGTTGCTCATCGACTCACTGTATGCTCTCTCGTTTCACCACCCTTCTCCCTTCCATCAGTCTCCATGTGTATGTAGTGGGCAACTGTTTGTTCTGTCTCTTCTTTCTGCCTAGAACTTCCACGCAGGTTTGACTCAACACCAATTTCAGGTTGTTGCAGTGCTTTTCGACGCTGATCTCTTCGCTAGTGTTGATTTGTGTCTCTGCCTTTTTCCTTCTGATTGCAGTGATGGTTGTGTTTTGTGGCTTGATCCTTCAGTTTTCGGGTACTGAACTTGGCCTCTGGTCTATCTTCAGCTCCTGTTTCCTTGAAAGTCTGGATTTTGATTTGGAGTATTCCTTGCACGAGATAGTGGTCTGAACCGACACCTGCTCCTCTTCCCAATATTTTGTGTCCAGTAAGCTGCGTCCTCACTTCATTCAGCACTAATTAGATGAAGTAAATTTGGTCTTCGTTTCACCAGTCAGGAGACAACCATGTATCCTTGTTGATATCCTTGTGTTTGTATGCGCTGCCATCCATCACTATTTCATTGAAAGCACAGAATTCAGCAAAGAGTTCTCTGATCCAATTCGTCTCTCTGAGAGCTTTTCTATCCGCAGTGCGACCTCTCCCTGCGTAGTCAGGCCCTAGTTTGGCGTTCATGTCGGCCATTAGGATCTTAATGTCATTGACTGACTTATTCGCCATCGTTGCCTGTAGAACGCTTCTTTCTTTTCTAGGTAGTATTCATCAAATTTGGATATCAGTAATAGATGGGTAAGTGAATGGCCGAAATTTGTGCTTGACCAGCAATGGAATTACATCTCAGTGGTCACTGAGAAATCAAAAGACATTGTGTTAGAAGATCGTCAACAACAATGGTTATTACTGAGGCCCAAAAACCCTAAGTTTTCAGCAATCTCCCAGCTATTGACAATACTAGACGACATCATGGTATGCCACAAATAATCCTGCACAGTGCTCAAGCAAATGTGTCTAATACTCAGTGATTGGTGCCTTACTAGATCATGTAAAGTGGTCGACTCATCAAGAGGGATCTCTTGACTTGTTTTCTGCCATCTCGGAATATCACACATACGCTATTACAGATCAATTTTCACTTGACATAAAGAAGAAGCACGTCACTCACAAACACGAGAGGTTCGAGTTTCACTACTCACACGCTGACTATCACAGAACACACCCAACAATAATTGAATCGGATTATCCACATATGCTCTGTCATTCTTTCTTCCATTCACTAATATTGACTCACACCCTACAGAATATAATCTCATTCGAGTGTCACTAATCCCATGGTCAAGTGTTTGCTCACCTCTAACGACACGGTGCAGGAGGAGTGCGTCGAAAGCAATCGAGACCACTCATTGAGACAATAATCTATACAAGCCCATCCACAAATCCACCACCGAATGACACTCGTCGACCAGTGTCGACTAATAATTCGCCACACCCTAATCCTCATTGCATAATCAACATTCGAGTGATCGACTCACTAATCCAGATTTCACTCCATAGCTCTCTTATCCACGTCTGCATGTAAATATGCTGAGTGTCTGCAGAGATAACAACTGTGACATGAAGGCGATCAGATTTCACTGAGACTGAATCTTGCTGGTGTGGAAATGCGCTGGGAATCCGATTTGCTTCTGCTGGTGCTCTCCTCCTTATGCGTATCACTGATTTCAACACATGTCCGTGGACAGATGGACGACAACATGAGAAACAAATTGCTGGCTCTGCACAACAACGCCAGACAAGCAGTTCAGAATGGACAGTTGAGTGGACAACCGATGGCCGTGTCTATCAAACCACTGGTGAGAGGAACATTTTGTTTGAAATGGAGCACTTGAAATGATAAATCGGGCGACTGGCTAGTATGAATCCGTGCTTATTTCTTCTGTTTATTTTGCAATGCTCAGATGAGTCACACAGGGTGAATTTTTGGTATTTTATTTTGTTGTGTTAACACCTTCATGATGTTGTGATCGAGTGTGTTGCGTGTTCTTTGTATTTCTAGAGTAAGCTTTCGTTTGTAGGTAATTTTCTGATGGATGGACTGATGGTAGTTGTTGGATATTGTCAGACGGATAATTGTTGGGAACAGATTTTCGATTGGAATGTGCTTCATGCCACATTCGGTGATTCGATCAACGCGAGATTGTGTGAACATATCAGTGTCAACTACTCATCCTCCTCCGTAGCACAAGAATGGCGGAGTTGAATTCGACCAACTTGTATCATTTCTGCATAGTGTTCCTCAATGCATTTTGTGTCAATCATGGTTTCGCTGATTGTTCATAGAGAATATGTGCAGATTTCTCCGAAGTCTGTTACCATTGAGATTTGTTTTGTCAACCATGAGCATTCTACTCAAACACTGTCTGTTCAGTTATTCATTCACTGTATATCGCTAGAATGAGTTGACGGTTTGTGTTGTCTTTCAATGTCTCCATTTATCCATGCATTGTTTCTAATTTCAACCAATGTATTTTGTGTTGCATTTGCACGCATGCGCAGAGATGGAACATGGAGTTGGAAAGGAAAGCACAAATCTTATCTGACCAGTGTCGTGTTGGACACGACACAGCTGACGAGCGGAAAATACCGGGATTCGATTATGTTGGACAGAATTGGGCGGGATCCGCAGATGTCGAAACGTAAGTTTCTCTCAGTTCTGACTACTTAAACGCATACAACACTCAGTAAGACTGGAGGATTTTGTAGAACTTCGGAACAGAACTAGATGATAATGTTTCGGTATGAGTGATATGAGAGTTCACTTGAAACTCTGATCTACCGCACATTCGATAGACATGACATAGAGACTTCGATTGTTGTTTTGAGCCACACTGGTAGATGTAGACTACGTGGTTAGTGTTCTTTATATGATGAGAACCAATGACTGCACACACAGACGACTAAAATATACTGAATTGACCTCTCAACGCACTGTTGTGTCAGATGGCGGAAATTTCGGACTTCTCTTTTGAACATTCTCGGAATATGCGGAAATAGATGAGTCTTGCCTCTCTCTTTGAGAAGACGAAAAATTTAACATTCTTGGTGTCGTACAGTGCAACCTCTTTACGCATCAACTTGTCACTCTGTTAAATCATGGACATAAATTACAGAGATTCTGGTTGTCTGCCTATGCTTAAGAGTTCATGCGCATTCTATCGAAATTCGCCAGTCACATCTGATGTAAGTTCAACAATGAATTCTCGCATTATGTTGATAAGGATTGTGATAAGAGGTGGACTGTGTCAAATGTTTGCACATATGTTTAATAGGAACCTGAAGAAGACTAAACTGAAAGTTAGACTCGAACGAACAGCACTACTTTTCCTGTTTTGTTATTGTTTTCTGTGTGAGGAATAAGTTAATAGCAATCACTCCACTGATTTCCTAACCGGCATCTTCATTGCCAACTCTAACAAGGAGTGAGTTTTGAGGATTTCTCACAGATGTGATGTTCCTCATTCATTGATTTGTTCACCAGACTTACAGAAATTCTCTGTCACTCTTTTCACTTCTTCACTGTCAAGTGGTTTCCAGTTGTGGTTGGATGAATACAAGAACTACGACTTCGCCAGCCAAACATGTCGTCTGGGTCAATGTGGTCATTACACTCAGGTGAGTAGTGGACAGATGCTTATGGTTGATCAATATTCCTCTCTTATATCTCTTGAATGGAAGGCATCCTCGTGATGGATCTGTAGTTTGTCGGACCGGAGTAGATAATGTGCCACAACATGTTTATTTAATTTAGATAACTTCATAGTTATGATTGAGAAAAGACCTGAGTGGTAAACTGCCAACAGATTCATTGTGGCTGTTTCTATCATGGAGAGCAGTGAAGAGATAGTTCTCAAGGTTATTGCTTGTCTATGAGAGTAGAGTGGAAACGGCCACATTCAACGTAATATCGACTGAGTGATTCGATAGAAGCTCAGTGAATTGAACTGTTCATTTCGTTGATGAATTCCACAATATATTTGCATTATGTTTGTACCTGTGAAATTTCATTAGCTTTAATTCAATTACCTTTATGACAATATGGTTTCGGGACTCTACATTTTTCCCGACATGTGATCATTGATGTGACTGATGACAGTCGATGGAATCGAGACTGTCACACTAATGATTACTGCAGCAACCAGATAACTACATCAAACATATATGTTGACATGGAACGATTTGAATGACTGCTGTCAGTGGTAGACGTTTCGCATCTATTCAATTAATGATATGCATAACTTATGCTCTTCATTTGTTCCAGGTCGTCTGGGAGTCGACCACCGATTTCGGATGTGGTGTCACCAAATGTCCAAACTTCCCCTATGGTCTGAGTATTGTATGCAATTATGGTCCAGGCTAAGTGAGTAGTGGAGTGCATTTTTCGATTCGGTGTACTATAGCAATATGTGCCCGGTCTTTTCTTTAGGTAACGCTGAGAGCAGTCAATAACCTGTTAAATAACGTAAACAGAACAATATCGATTGGGTTTTCTACCATGCTTACATACTTCTCTGATGGTAAGCCACTGGCGATATCTCACATTTCATTGATCGTCAAAGATGTTTGCTGTTCATGGAAGGGACTTAGACATTCGTGATGCAAACTATCGTTTCGTTTCGTTTTGTAGGGTACTTACTGCTCAGTAGACAATGATTGGAACTGTTATATTTTCGTTGTCATTGCAAATAGACACGATTGTCACATAGATGAAATCTGACTTCAGTTTTCCCCTTCAATGTGAGGTGTCACCATGCATCATCACAAGTGTGTTAAGTAAGTCAGTAGTTTGAGAGGTGTCAGGTGAGTCTTTTGATGTTCCGGTAGGTGTTATGCAGACAATCCATGGTTATCTAACTTAAATTTATGCAAAAATGACAAGTGAGGTTGAAAGTTACTGGGAAGTTTCGTTGCTGGTGGTGAGTGTTCATTTATCAATACGGCTGTCATTCGATCACACCAAGACAAAAATACAAGTGAGTACATTAGTCCCGAATCAGTATGTGAGAAATACTGAGTCTGCATTTCTTCTGTATCGTGATACGCTCTGATCATCAATAGTGATGTGTTATTTCACTCCAAGTAGATGCTTCCACGAGGAAACGACATCACGTGTGCAATAAGGAATTTCAAATTACTAGCTTCAGTTTGTCTGTCTAATAGGATGGTATTTGACTTTGTTTGTTGTGGTGTGAATGTAGTCAGTGAGCATGAAGGATGTGTCAGGGAGCATGTCACATGCACCATACACACACAAATTGCCAGTATATTTTCATGTTATGCACACTCATCACCATTTCACCACATAACTGTCACTCTCATCCACTCAATCAATTTCAGAGGGAACTACGCCGGTCGTCCACCATATTCAACATCATCATCAACATCACAGCAACAAGCGACCAACACAAACTCACAACAACACATGACTGGAACCACTAACTACAACAATGGATACAACGCAAACACAGACACAAACACAAACACCCAACAATCACAATACAACACCAACACATACGCTCAACAATCGAATTACGGACAAGTGAATTCAAACCAGGTGCCATCCTACTCGTCATATTCGTATTCTGGCTCTCCGAAAATCGTTCCCAGTAGGCAATACTACGCTCTGTGAGGATAGAATGGTTGGAAGTGACTGTGCATGTGTGTGGTTTACGAGTTCATTTCAGCCTACCCGGTGTCAACTCTCATACTTCATAAATAAATAAAGCTGACTACATTTTCAAACTGACTACTTCTCTCTGACGACATATTTGTGAATGACTGATATTTTTGACAGGTTTGTGTGCAATATAGCCAATGGAATGTATTCATAGTGACCGAATACGATTTGTGTTTGTTGATGAATTACGTGTAGTACTTCCTGTGGTTGTCGGTGAGTAAGTAAACGGAGAGTTGCACTTTGAAATTTCAGTAGTATGCAAGTGATTATATGTCAGGTGCTTAATATACTTGTACAGTGTGAAGCATCACTCTGCTATTCATCGACTGAATGTCCGAGGGGAGGACGTCTCATCTGCATAAGTGATTCCTTGTCTGCTCTGCATTAGAAGATTCTGAATGTGAGATGTGTATCAGGTAAATGCATATATCAACAGTCAGTGGTATCTGAAACACTGACAGTTGAAAATCTCATTCTTCTGAGTTTTGAGACACTTTGAGGCTTTGCTCTTTCGAAGCTTGTTTTCTGTTGTCTAGGGATTCGCGTTATTCTGACCACACGATATTGACTTCATTGTTTCGTGTTCCAGGTGTATCAATGTTTCCCTATTTTGTTATTCTGCGAACTCTGTGGTAGTCTCTGTTGTGTCTTTTGAATGTGGAAAGGCTACAGAGCTTTCTCGATTTCTCAAAAATATGTCACCATCGTGATCATGGTGATTTCCAGTTAATCATCCCGAATCCGACCCACATGAATTCGGTGATCCCGGTTATGTTGATTCGCTTAGTTTTGTTGACACTTTTCTAGCTTGACTGTCGTCATTTTGTGTAAAGCCAAAATCAGGATTGAGTGAGATTTCATTTTATTTAAAGAATATTGATCTCATCAATGTGAATTCACACATGTTTAATGGGTTCGTCTTGTAAATAATTTTCACTTGAATGAGTATTATTGTTATCGAAAAAATTTATTTCTTCATGTAAATCTGATTAATGCTTCTTGCAGATGCGGTATTTATTGAGCGTGTAGATGCCTCCAAAGCTTAAACAAGTCGATTAGATATTGTTTAGTATTTGACGAAATAAGAGGAGAAATTACTAAGTGATTGATTGATCAGATTGGATAAAACTAAACACTACTCATGGCATTCAATCAGTAGTTTATTGAATTACGCATTTACGCTCACTCTCTTGATTTCTATTCATGTAGTCGACCAGATCAAGGATTATCATGGAAATATTTTCTGTTTCCAAATGAAACTGTGAGGAAATTTCATATTCTCGAACTGTGTACACCGCGAGGTGAATATCTGACCGAAGTATTGAGATTGATTGCATGACAAACAAATACAAATGAAGCAGTATGAATGACAAGATTGAAGAATAAAAACCTGTTGGTTGTTGAGAAGAAAGCTCGGAGATTTCATTGTATTACATTTGTATGATGTCGATAGTTATTAGGAAGATGGCCAAATGTAAATCTTCTGAGAACACTAATCCAGTTACTTCAGATGCATTACGCTGACTTCAGCCGTATGTAGAATATAAAGCTGTGAAGGAACTAGGAATAAACGGGATACGACAGATAGCTTCAAATGTCTTACCAACACCAAATCGCTGGTGACTACTTTTTACAAGATGAGTCAAATAAGACGTAGATCAGACTTTGTCAGTTCCTCTATTCACAAATGATGACGATGTTAGGATTTACGACGATGAACATGCCTGACTGTTTGACCAGTGAATGTATATACACAAGAACAGTCTAACTGACCGACTCACAAAGAATCTGCGATGAAGTCTCTAACGAAATTTTGGTAGGAATGAATAGAACAATGAGGATGTATGTTATTTGTTTCTGCACATAATTAGATTTAATCACATTGCGTTATTCCGATTGCACGTGTGCGGTGTTGAATCAATACACAAAGCTCCACTGATTAACTTCTCTCTCCACCCAAATATTTCGCACTTTATTAATATCCCCATGTCCCGCACACGCCTTATTTTGTGATTACATGCAAGTGAATGCAGTGAAATAGCTGAGCATTCTCTTGAGTTGTTGAACTCAGCAGGGTGAATTGTTGTAGGTCTAACTGAATGTTTGTGTTCCAATAATCTGGTTGACTCCGATCTACTAGTTTGACCTATGTAATTTACCTCACTGACAGTCATTAGATGGTATTTTGTTAATTAGATTCTTTTACTTAATTGGATCTATCGAGCGGGTGCTTAAGCCGAAATGGTGAATATCTGAGAGAGAGAAATAGATTTGGTTGGTTGATCTTAGTGCCACCACAATTCCAGCTTCATTGAGAATCCCACGTGGGGCATCTGAGGTTGCTTGTTTGTGCGGAAGTACTACAGATGCTTTGAATCCCATATTATTCTCCTTATTTCCTTCACTTTTATCACTGATCGTTGTTTCTCTATGGTTCTCCGTACATTTCTGAATCAATTCCGCTGGTGAATGTTAAGTATAAAATAGAACAAGAGAACCAGCATAATTGCGTATACGAGATTTTAACGGATTTTAACGCCGTATATGTGGGAGTAACTTCCAGGAAGGTAAATTCATTCTATAGAAATGGGACACAAAATCGACTTTGATAATACTAAGGTTTTATAAAAAGGTTTTTGTTCATATAAAAAAAGACTGACTGCAGAAGCTTTCCGTATATATAGGTGAATCATAACAGTTTGAACAGACGTGATGGTGTGATCGTAGCTGATGCATGGCGAGTCCTGACTAATAAACAAAATTGGATATGTATCAACAACTAATCACACCTGGTCAAATTCCCGATTATCTTCGTCTTCTTATGAAGAGAACAACAAATGTTTTATGACTGTTCACCCACACATACATACACACACACTCCATTGCATACTGCATATACACACATATTTTAACAAAAGCAGACTAATTTGGAAAGTCAGAGGTCAAATTTTGATCACAATTCATACAATTTTGTTTATCATACATGTTGATGCCTGTTTCATGGCTGATGATTGAACAAAGTTTCAAAAACAAGAGATGTTCCTTTTATATATAAACCTTGTTATAAATCTTGTTATCCTTAAACCTGACAAGTGAGAAGGCGTTGTCATTATGAACACATCGGATTATCAAAATAAAATGAATAATATCCCCACAGATCACTCGAAATTTCTGGTGGACAATGCTACTGATAATGTGCTGCTTGTGGAAAAGCAGATCAATCGTCAGCTTCAGATTTTACTGATGCATGGTGTTTTGAATGAGAAACTTCACAAACAACTTAAAGCAATTGGGTCACATACTCCCCGGCTTTATGGCCTCGTGAAGATCCACAAAACTGGGAACCTACTGAGACCCATCTTAGACATGTCAAATTCTCCTTACCATAAAATCGCCAAATGGATTACAGAGGTCCTTACGCCTGTAAGAGACTCATTATCAAATCATTCTGTAAAACGTTCATTTGATCCTACAGAAATGCTAGACACCTTGAACATCAAGGAAAAGGTTATGCGTTCAATTGACATAGAATCTTTATTCACCAATGTTCCCCTTGATAAAACTGTTGATTTCATCTGCGATTACATCACAAGCAGAGAAATAAACTTACCTATTCCTGCAACTTACATCCAAGATATCATCTTAATGTGTACAGAAAATATTAGATTCACCTTCCAAGAAAAGGCATACAAACAAATCGATGGTGTTGCGATGGGGAGCCCTCTGGGGCCCCTGTTAGCAGATACATCCATGTGGAAATTAGAGAAACAAATGCAAGGTATGCTTGGAGAATTTATGCTGTATAGACGTTATGTAGATGATACTCTCATTATTGGTAATAATAGTAAATCTATTGAAAACGTTGTTACCCTATTTAATCATATTCATCCAAATATTCGAGTGACTTCCTAACTCGAATGGAATAACAAAGTCGGTTTCCTCGTTTTTACAATGACCAGGAGAGATGATGGAACGATTCAGTGATCTATTTTTCGTAAACAGACATGGAGTGGACAATATCTTCATTTTACCAGTTTTGTTACTATCCAGTGTAAACGTTCCCTAGTGAAATGTTTGTTCTCAAGGGCCTGAAAAATATGCAGGAGTGACACAGTCATGGATGAGTTTCGACATATACATTCAGTTTTGTTAGCTAGTGGTTATCCGGAGAACTGTATCACTTGTCACAGTGAAGAAAGACCACATCTCGAAAAGACAGCTACTGTACCAAAGAAAGCCATCTTAATTAACCCTTCCAAATGCCAAACAGTCAATTTCACCTTTAGGCATAAATCCGACCTAAACAAACTGTTTGGCTCTCACGAGGTATGCAAAATAGACGGCACTGAAATAGAAACTAAATCGGAAATTAAATACCTAGGTGTCATTCTATCTGCTGATCTCTCCTGGTCGTCTCATATCTTAGCAATTTCTAAGAAAATATTCCGTCTTGCCTTCTACATTAAGAAGTTAAAACATTCTGGTATAACCCAACCCTTACTCCTACAATTCGTTAATTCTCGCATCCTGCCTATTATTCTCTATTGTTCCCCCTTAGTTTTTCCTGGGCTACTGAAGAAAGACTATAACATACTACGCAGGATGTTAAATGTTGTCAGCAGAGTAAGCAACGTGCCACTTAACCAGCTTGTTAATATTTTGGTTGACAGGCACATGGACTCATGTGAAAAATGGGCCAAATCCATTTTATCTAACTCACACCACCCTCTTCACTCACAACTCTCCCCTTGCATCTCATCAGGTAAAACCAGAAGCCAATATAGAAAACTATATGCTCGCACCAGCAAGTACAAAAACTCAACCATACCCTACTTAGCTCGCGTTCTGTGTGATAAAGAAAGCATTAGGCGTGACACCTATAATTCATTAAATAGTCATTAGTACAACTGGATCTCATCTTTCCAACCCACTTCATCAATAGGTTCAACATTTTCTTTCTTCCTTTTCCTTTTCTCTCTCTTCTTTCTTCGTTATGTGCTGCTTTGTTTCTTTCTCTTGCTTACGCCAGTTAATAAGACAGCTCCCACTTTTCTAACACCTTCAAACACTGTTTCAGCTTTACCTTTGCTACTGAACATGCCAATGTATTGTTGTAATAATGAACTGTGGTTTCCTCAATCTATGTAGAATTCTATTTATTGACAATGTACTAACTGGATGCAATACTGTAGTGAAAATGCTGAGAATTCCATTCTGTATCACATGTACTGTTTTGGAATAAAGCAAATTATTATTATTATTATTATTACCATTCAAGAGTGACCAGATTATGCAGATGACAGCTCACAGACTTCGATCAGCCATCAAACGCACATTTTACGCCACCGCATCTCTTTTTCTCACTTTCCGAACATTTTTGATTCCTGTAACTACGATTAAAGGATAAAATTCTGTGGACTCTACTTCACACTGTATCTACAAGTTCACCTGCAGCTCCAGTGACACCTATATAGGTAGAACCAACAGAATGTTCCGATGTCGTCGAAAGGAACATGTTCCAAAATGGCTGCTAAATCATATAGAAAATCCCAACAAGATTAATCCGAATAGAAATCCAGCATCATCATCCATTGCACAACACTTATTAATGTCAGGTCACAAAATCAATATTAATGACTGTTTCATAATTATTTCATCACATAACTCTAATTCAAGGTTGGTTATTGAAGGTGATGGAAGCACTTTTGTGGATTAATCACATACAGCCTAATTTGTGTGTACAAAAGTCAATAGACTTCAATCTTCGCCTACCCTGGACTACATGACCTATCTAAATATGATTGATCGTTTGTATGTACTTTTGTTCTTTTATTTAACTGAGTAATTGTCATGAACTTTATTTTATTATTGTCAACCATATTAGTTGTAAAGCGGCTGTAATGAAACTACGAATTGATATCATCTCGCGAAATTTGTCTTCTTAATGCTTATTTCAGATACAAAACTTTGTTATATTAATTTCGATTAACTTAGGACCAGATTGCCGAACGAAACGTTGGAATTAATCATTCCAATTTCGCTGAGATTTTACAAATATAATTTCATAAATGTCTACTTCTCACTCGGTGCTCGATTATTTTGCAACTATCCGATCAAATCTTGATCACAATTCATATGAAATATTCGAGAGTTGATTGATGAAAGGAATTTACGACACACAGTCGTATAATATGTGTCCAGTTAGGTCGTTCTGTGGCTTTGCAGCAGTATACACAGTAGTTTGAATGACGCCACAGCATAATCAGAAAGGTTGTTATCGGTAATTCGCTTCAAGATGAACAGTCATTAGTTCATGAATGTTGAAATACAAATTGACAGTGTGGGCAGAGTGACGCGAATACGTCTCCCAGTCATGGGTAACGCCACAGAGATAAATAGGAACAAACCTCACCTTCATCCTTATTATTTGACACGGCCTAACACACGTTGATCAGGGATGCAATCACCTGATATTTCCACGTCTCATTATGCTCATTCTGTATCGTCCTCTTCACAGCACCAATATTTGTATTGTTTGGATCAAGAATTATCCGAAGAAATTGTAGTTCTGAAGAAATTCTTCAGCAAGCCCTACCATTATCAATTCACGTATTTCACATACAATAACAAGCAAAGGCGAATTGAGATTATATCGGAAATTTTGTTGTGAAACAAGGACCAGATGGAGTAGTGGTCAATTAGTTTTGATAATCATTTGGAATATGCATGGTGAGTGTGAGCATGAGATCGAATGAGATGAAATCACTCAATGATTTGTGTGTGTGTGCGTGTCAGATTTGGGCGTTGTCAGTGTTGTGTGAGAGAATATTCCTACTACAGAGAAAGGACCAGCTAACTCGGTGTTATCGCGATTATCGCGTAGTGGCAGAATAAACAAAATGGAGTAAATTGGCCTGAGTGTAAATGAGAAACGGTTTGAAAAGCATCAGGTGAACACAGAGTAATAGAAATAACAACGAAGATCAGCAAGTGTGAGAACGTCTGAAATGTTTGTCAATGAAACTAAGAGAGGAGAGTAAATATGGAAGAGAGATTAGCAGTGTTTAATATTAACGCTTATGGAGGATTTGTCGACCCTGTTGTAGGACAATATTCACAAACTGGTTGGACATGCTTCTTTTGCATACAGACACCAGGTCTTCCGAATTTGATGGCCACCATTTCAGCTGCTGACAGAAGACATAACAAGCAGGTTAGAACGCGTACATTTTTGGTCGAAGACAACTTGCCTCTCATTCATTCCAATCTCAGCAATTGCGTCACACAGACATGCTTTTGTAGGATGATGGATATCATGACTGCTACAGAGTTGAAAGAA
Source organism: Trichobilharzia szidati (assembly GCA_944472155.2). Taxonomy (NCBI): domain Eukaryota; kingdom Metazoa; phylum Platyhelminthes; class Trematoda; order Strigeidida; family Schistosomatidae; genus Trichobilharzia; species Trichobilharzia szidati. The sequence goes on from OX235276.1 coordinate 51,356,164, forward strand.
ACTAGCAAATGTTTCAAGATCCCTGTGTGACCATCATGAGATTTCGTCAAATATCTGTTCAATACGGCGGATCAAGAATCACAAATTAGTGCTCCACTTGAATACTCAGTATCTTTAAAATATAGGTTAATGCAGATGAGTTCCCAAATATCATGAAACATCACACGAGGGCGAATCTCATGACAGACATAGGAGTGCTTCTGCTTAACGAATTCAGAAGGCTGTGTCTAGTGTCACGATCCTCACCTAGAAGGATTTAATGTGTGCTGATTAAATCACACAATAAAGATCTCTCTCCGGTTTCATGTAAATCAGGCAGCCACAAACGTCGATGAATGTAACTTAGAATCTACGAGCGCATTCTCACTGATGTCGATAATCTAGGGAGTGGTATTTCATCGCCAGTATATTAACGAAAAATAAGGGAATATGACATGAGGTCTAGTCAATCATAAAATGAGTGACATTACGAGATGGAATATTCAGCCATTCCATCATGCCATCACACAGTGCCCTCCTATGAAAATATTAATCACACAAATATCAAGAGTATCATCAGAGCATTACTGACGGTTCCAGGAAAAATAAAGCTGAGTGTGATGCTTCTGCCATCACACACACACACCAATTCCAATTTCGAAAATAGAACGCCTACACACTTTCATCGTCACTCGGAAAATAACTATCAACACCAACACTACTTATCACACACTCACAGTCATCATGATAATGCAGCACATCTACATTACTACAAGTGCACGAAAACTGAACTTGGACATCGTAAATCGAAATTCACAACACATCAAGAAGACACAGGATGACAGTTAGAGAATATTATTCACTCTCGAACAGTCAGGACATCGAAAGTGGCCGAAGTCAATCGATCCTCGACAGGTGAGGTGAGTAGGCATGTCGACTAGGCTTCATCATCATCATCACTGCTGTCTGCTTGAACACTGACCGTCAACACATCGACCATAACAACACTGTTCATCATTGTGACAGTAGAACCTGTCCGGATGACATTGAACGCATGTTCCATTTGTCGGTGAGTCCATTCTGCACTTGGCCAACCAACAGCAGTCGTGTACATTTGTGCATGGTCCTCCGTAAGGCGAACAGGCGTGAACGTCAGCTGAAATGTGGAAGATGGAATGGAGAGATAGATACAGAATTACAGATGGCGTTTTGTTGAGTGCGTGAGTGAGTGAGTGCGATGGTGTTGGTTGTGGGTGGATTGAGCGTAGATTAGGATTAGGTGTAGAGCGATGAGAAGTGGTTTCCTTGAGTGGAGTGACACAGCGGTGAGTTGTGAATGTATTCAGAGGTGGTGTCTGATATTCGAGGAAAGGAATAGTGTCACTCACCGAGATTGTGGAGCAGGATGACGAGGGAGAATAACACAGCTGACAGCTTTCCAACCATACTCGATGTGAACTGAGTGATGAGTTGAATTCGCGTTGTGTGTGTGTGTCGCCTTTATATCTGCTATTGCCATCCAGTGTGGATGTGTGCGTGACTACTGCACTGCTCATCAGCTTTGAATTAATCTGTGTTTCGCGTAAAATTTGATCCGCAGGAATTAGGTCAGAGTTTGTGATTTCTGCATCATGTGCTGTTGTGTGGTGTGATTTGAAATCTCGGTCAGTAGGACTGACTTTTTATTTTCTGAATGTATTGTGTGAGTTTGTTGGAAAAATTCGAAGTGGTATGCAAGTGTTTCAGGTCTTGTGGAGTAATGTGTTTATGGAATTGTGAAGTTTAGAACTTGTGTATGGAATGCTTACTACATTATCTTATTTGGCTTTTTCAACATAATCGGTGATATTTTATTTCCTGTGACCTCCATATTATATCCTCAGTTGCTCGATAACCACGTTTAACTAGTCCTGAATGTGTATACTTGTGCTTGGAAGGTGTGTGCATTATTCATGTGAGGATTTCCGCCAGAGTGAAATCAGCATCTTTTGTGACCAGATGAAAACCTGTCTACCGTTTTCTGTCACATTCAAATATTCTTGCAGTTGACGACAGTCGATGGAAATGAGATTGTTACACGAATGATTAATAGAGCAAAGAGACAGTCTTATCAATCTTATGTGTTTAAATAGAACGAGTCGGAAGCCTGTTTTCCTTAGTAGAAATGTTTGATTACCCCCACGAAATGTGTTCATCATCAATAATTCATTCGTTTCAGGTCGAATGGGTGCATTAGTAACCGTATGAGCGAGAAGTACATTACAGTTGCAAAATACTAAATGAAGTACAACATTTCACGTAAACACTTTCACTATTACCTGACTGATGGCTGTGAGAGCACAGTTTATTCCTCTCCTGAAGCTAGCTAGCTATGACTACAATTAGTAACACCACTCAATTTCCTATGATTCAAACTCGACGAAATCGTGATGGAATATCATGCCTCTACTCATCATCAACGAAAATGTGCTAACCATAATCCAATAACTGTTTCCAAGCAGTATTCTACCCGATATCATATGAACAGTTCTCATATCATATCCTGAACTCTTGAGACAGATCTCTTGGTATGTTAGACGTGAGACTAGTTTTTGTCCAATGTAAGTCATGAAGATGATGCTGCAGGACGACTGTGCACGAATTTCCAATTCACAGATGGTGATTGAAGTGATTCAGCGTGTTGACAATTTCATAGATTCGAGGAGTTGCTTCAGTGACAAAACACTAACTGCTGATGATATTGCAGCATTGACAATAAACTTTTGTGGCATAATAGCAGGTTAAGTGAGGATTTAAGATTAAGAAGCTGCATCTATTCAGATAACTAAGATATGTGTAACACGTGGCAAGTCTACACCTCCTCTGACGAGCCGGTTTAGTCGTAATGCGACAAGTTTGGAAAATGGTAGGAGGTATTCAAACGAAAAGTACCATCCATTCAAGAAGATTTCGTCCGTTGTGGTGAGTCACGCTGTGGCTACTCATTTGGAGTCCACGAGAAGCCTAGAACCAAAGGGTGAAGACTTCTGGTGGAACAACTCGAAATCGTTGTCAGTGATGCATGCACCTGCATTGCTTTCGATCTCCCACATCCATTGAATGATCAGTATTCTTCATGTGATTATTATGTCTCTGGTACATTTCCGCTTAGTATGCTTTCTTTGAGGATTTTCTTCTTTGTTTCTTCCTTATTCCCAGCATGAATATTGTGAAATGTTGAAGCTCGAACTGAGAATTTTTGAATGCCAAAGTCGGTCAGACAATTTGGAAGGAAATTCGGAATTCATAATCGTTGAGGTTGGCTTCCGCTTAGATACACACAGTGACTCACTTAACATTCGAACCGTCATTCAGGAATTCCCAGAACTTGGTATATCGGGCATGGAAAATGAATTCCGCATGCGCTATATATCATCTTATTTGATGTCTCCTGCATTTAAAAAACCCCGATAAACTACTGATAATTGCTTCTGCGCTTTGTGAATTGTTGATTACGTGCACGAAACCTGAATCACATGCACACAGCTATACAACAAATTCAAAATATCACAGAATGCATTAAACAAATGAAATGAGACCATCTCCTGATTCACATTTCTCACAACAATGCACAATGTCACATGATGCAGAAATCACAATCTCTCAATCAAACAGATTAATTCAAAGCGGACGAGTAGTGCATTCGTCACGAAATCAGTCGATGACACCAGTATATATAACACCCACAGACAAAGTGAAAGCGAACTCGACTCAATTCTTTGAAGTATACACCGAGCAGATCGAGTATGGTGTTGAAGCTGTCAGCTGTGTTGCTCTCCCTCGTCATCCTGCTACACAATACTGGTAAGTGACACTTCTTCTTTCAAAGCCAACACTCTCAAATTAGCCATCTCATGTATACACACTCACAACTCAACGGTGTCACTTCACTCAAATCAACCAGTTGTTAACCATATCTTCACCTCATCCAACCACCACCACTGACACCATCTCACCCACTCACTCACTCACTCACTCACTCACTCACTCACTCACTCACTCACTCACTCACTCACTCACTCAATCTCTCACTGCATAACTCCCTCACACACTCGCACACGCACACACACATACACATATACATGGACAATTTGTAATTTTGTGTCCATCTCTCCCTCCATCTTCCACATTTCAGCTGATGCTCAAGGCTGTTCGGCTTACGGAGAACCATGCGTAAGTTCACGGGACTGCTGTTGGTCGGGAAAGTGCAGAAGGACACAACTGAGAGGTCCCTTATGTGTCGAATGTTACCTAGAGGGATTCTACTGTCACAGTGATGAACAGTGCTGTTCTGATAAATGTGTCGACGGTCAATGTACACGCGGATTTATGTGATAATTCGCCTACTTGGCATGGCTTCTCACCTGTGGAGCAATGAATACCTTAAGCCACTTTCGATGTTCCGACTGTTCGAATATAAATAATATCTTTTATCGGTGTCATCTTATGTCTTCTTGATGTATTGTGTGTTTCTCGTTTTTCGATGTCGACGGTCAGTTTTCGTGCACTTGTATGAATGTTGATGCGCCTAAATATCATGATGAAATTTCTCTAGTTTCCGTTTCATAGAATAGGATATAGTTAGCCTAGAAATTGAAGTGTCACTGGTGGGACATTAAATATAGCCTAATATCTAGCTGAATCGTACGTCTGGTTGTTCCTAAAGTCAATTTTTGGCGTGATACGTTATCCTCCTATATGAATTTTCATAGTCCTGTATATCCTACAAACACTAACAGTTAGAATCATATGGCTGCACCATATTGACCCATTCGAAAATAACTACATACGGAGTACTGTATCACTAGTAGATTTTTTGAATTTATTTTATTGTCTATGTAATGTGGTTTTTTCATGGCTACTTCTGTTTTACATCTGTCTAACTTCGCAGTCACTGTGATTTTGTCGTCTCTCAAGCTTTATAGACGAGTGGCTATTTCTCTTTCCTTTTTTGATATACCGCTATTTCCATTCTTCTGATGTTTTAGTGTCAAGGCACAGTTTGCTCTGACTAGTTCCAGAGTGGCTTTGTCCACCTCATCTAATGCTACTTTTACACTAGGAGTGATTTTATCCAGATTTTAATCTGTTCACAGCTAAATTGAAGTTTAATATTTTGTCAAGAATTATTGTCTCACCAGAACTTAAGGTTCTCAGTCAGAGGTTAACTATCCACTTTGTTTTATCTACGGCCGACAGCACTTCATTTGTATGGTCTTTTACTTTAGCGAGATAGATTCTTTCAATACGTTTTTGAGCTAAAGTTTACAATTATTGATATAATACTCAATTATCAAAGTTATGAAGGATTCGGGTACTGAAACGACAATTGCTCTGCTGACGAGATGATATTAGGTGTTCGCTTATGCTTAATCTCCCCAGTTTTCAAATTCAACAATGAGTCAAATGTCAGGATAAGGATTGGGTGGTTTTGTGGTCACAAATATTTTCAACAGTAGCAGACATATTTATGGATAGTTGGGAACATAATACTCTTAGAAGGTTGGATGCTACTCCTAAGTTGTGGTGGAAATATGTGGATGAAACATTCACTGTGTCGAAATCTGAACATATCTCTCATTTTTAACACATATCAAATCAATAGTTTGCGGAATTCAATTCACGTCGGAGTTCGAATACTGGCATGTGGAGTTGGCCATGCTCAACTGTAGCATACAACAAAAACAAGATGGTGAGATAGAAACTAGCAGGTTTAGGAAACCGACACACTCTTATGAATACCTAGACTTTAATTTGTCTTTATCCAGGATTGGTTATTTACTCAAGCGTGTATATTCGAGCCAACAGCTTGATTAGTGAACCAGTAGATGTAAATAATGAAATCGAACAAATAAAGGAAGTATTACTAGTGAATAACTACAAATCAGAATTGATTCAGAAATGTATGGAGAACCATAGAGCAATCAGGATCAGTTATAAAAGTGACGGAAATAGGGAGAATAATATGAGATTCAAAGCCTCTGTCGCACAAAAGAAGCAACCTCAGATGCCCCACGTGGAATTGTGGTGGCACTAAGATCAACCAACCAAATCTATTTCTCTCTCTCACATATCAACCTCTTCCGCTTAAGCACCCGCTCGATAGATCCAATTAAGTAAAAGAATCTAATTAACAAAATACCATCTAATGACTGTCAGTGAGGTCAATTACATAGGTCAAACTGATAAATCGGGGTCAACCAGAACATTGAAACACAAACATTCACCTAGACCTAGAACAATTCACCCTACTGAGTTCAACAACCTAAGAGAATGCTCAGCTATTTCACTGCATTCACTTGCATGTAATCACAAAATAAGGCGTGTATGGGACTTGGCGAGAGTATTGAAGTGCCAAATAGTTGGGTGAGGAGAGAAGTTAATCAGTGGAGCTTTGTGTATTGATTCAACACCGCACATGTGTAATCGGAATAACGCAACGTTTATTCAGGGATATGGAGAGTGCAACAAACAACCAAGGGAAGTTGGAGAGACAAAGAGAGAAATATATAAATGACCAATTTGGAAACGTGTGAATAAATTGATAGGATTATGAGGAATAAATTTTGCCTGAAACACCATTTACATGTCAATACTTCATCACTGTGAGATATTTGAAGTAAGTTTCCGCAACATGAGATGCAAATACAAATGACCACTGTGTTCAGTGTTGAGCGAATACATTACCTGGCCTTGCGAAACGTCATTCGGATTAAATTTAACAACTGAACTGAACCTTTGTGCAGAAACAAGTAACATACATCCCCATTGTTCTACTCTTCCTTCCGAAATTTCCGTGGAGACTTCATCGCCTATTCTTTGTAGGTTGGACAGTTTGACTGTTCTTGTGTATTTACATTCACTGGCCAAACACTCAAGCATGTTCGTCACTGTGTTTCCCAACATCGTCATCATTTGTGAATAGAGGAACTGACAAAGTCTGATCTACGTCTTATTTGACACATCTTGTCGAAAATAGTCACCATCAAGTTGATGTTAGTAAGACATTTGAAGTTATCTGTCGTATTCCGTTTATTCCTAGTTCCTTCACAGCTTTATATTCTACATACAGCTGAAATCATCGTAATGCATCTGAAGTAACTGGATTAATGTTCTCAGAAGATTTACATTTGATCATCTTCACCATATCCATTGGCACCATACGAATGTAACACAATCGAAATTCCGCCTTCCTTCCCAACAGCCAACAGGTTATTATTCTTCAATCTTGTCATTCTTACAGCTTCATTTGTCTTTGTTTGTCACGCAATCAATTTCGATACTTCCGTCAGATATTCACCTCGCACTGTACACGGTTCGAGAATATGAAAATTCCACACAGTTTCATTTGTAAACAGAAAATATTTAGATAATAATACTTGATCTGGTTGATTACCTGAAGAGTAATCTAGACGGCAAGAATATATGCGTAATTCTATATACTACTGTTTGAGTGCTATGAGTAGTGTTTAGTTTTATCCAATCTGAATACTCAATCACTTCATACTTACTTCTATTCTTTTGTCAAATTCTAACCAATATCTAATCGACTTGTTTAACCTTTGCAGGCAGCTACACCCTCAATTATTAACACTGTCAAATTCACCTACTAAATAATGATTGTTCAGAAGTCTCCTCACTATTGGATTCGTTCGTCTTTGTATTGAGTTAAAGTTGTGATAAAAAGATAAATAAGACATTGGCAAAACACCATCGATCAATTCTCTCGTTTTCTAGATGTCTACATGGTGACTTTGCTGATTCTCTAATATGCAATCACTTGCATGAGATCATCATCATCCCTGCCTCTATTTACCAATATTAGCTGTCTGTCTATTGTGTTGTATTCGAGCATCGCGTTAACTCACTGTGATGTACATTCTGTGATGACATTCATCGGTCTCAAAATGATTAGAGGCTCACAAAACGTTATTTGAAGCCAGATGACTAACTTGATCATCTGACAGTATGCTGCACACTTGACGAATAAAAAGAATCTCAATGTATTGCGACACAACATTTCTAAATCACAGAAGATTTCAGTTTCCAGATGGATGGAAATCTCTACACTGTGCGGCTGGAAATTGTTGAAATCCGGTACCATGAATTCTTCACCCTTTCACAGATTCTAGAACATAGGCATTCCTACCGGCGTCCGACAATCACTATATTTCTTGACCTAAAGGCGTCATTCGATTTTGTCGACGGAGAGGTTTTCTGGCGATGCTTGGCTGTAAAGGGAATTCCGAGAAAATACATTGCACTGATTAATGCACTCTACTCGTACTCATGCAGCCAGGTGAGCGCTTATGGCGAGTTGTCATCTGAAGTGGTGACGACTAGTGGCGTCCGTCAAGGATGCCCATTATCCCCATTCCTAGTCAACTTCATCATAGACGCAGTAATGGACTTAACCCCAACACACTTCAGCGACCCAGGGATTGACTTGCTACCAGGGAATAATCTCGTCGACTTAGAATATGCGGACGATAAAGTCCTTCTAGGCGAGGACGCTAACAAAATGCAGAGTCTACTGAACACCTTGAGCAATAATCTTCGTATGTTTGGCATGCGATTCACCCCTGTAAAATGTAAGATGATGCTGCAGGATTGGACTTCACCGACCCCTAGATTAGAAATAGGAAGTCAAGTGGTAGAGCACGTTGACCGCTTTACTTACTTGGGAAGTACCATCAGCCCCAACGGGTTGATCTTCGACGAAATCTCAGCACGAATACAGAGGGCTAGGTTCGCATATGCCAGTTTACGCCGTCTATGGCGTAGACGTGATATCCGGCAGCCTGTCGACCAAAGGGCGTGTGTACTGCTCAACAGTCCGCTCCGTCCTCCTTTATGGCTGTGAGACCTGGCCATTGAGAGCAGAGGACATGAAAAGATTAGCTGTCTTCGATCATAGGTGTCTGCGTTCTATCTCCCGTGTGAAGTGGTATAATAAGGTGAGCAATATTGAGGTTAGGCGTCGAGTGCTAGGTAAGGCGGGGAAATCAGTCGACGAAACTGTGAAATTACATCGACCGAGATGGTTAGGACATGTGTTACGAATGCCTAGTCATCCCCTTCCTCGACTGACGGGCAATGTTAGCTGATATAGGGCCAGGCTGGAAAAGAGCTAGCGGCGGTCAAACCAAAACATGGCACCAGTCAATGAAATCCACAACAGTTAGTTTAAGCTACGTAGGAAGATGTAGACTCCCTGGTTGGGGTCCTCGGGACGGTAAAACCAATGGTTGGAAACAATTGGTCACATGGCTCAAAATCGTTCTCAGTGGCTGGCGCAGATGCATACACTCCTTGTGACTTATGATTTCCAATGAAACTGTTTTGTTCTCCGTTATTACTATTCCTTTGTCTCACACCTCTGTTTACTGTCTATATTATGCATTCTTCTACTTTCTTCTTCTACTCTAGCTTTGAGTGCTACATGGAGTGTGGCGACTTGAACTGCCGCGCACATGTGCAAAGTTCTATGTCGAAAACCGACCGACCATGAATTCCTAATCAATATGCAATCCATTGATGTAATTCAGAGAGACCTGCATGGGCAAAACTGCAGCTGAATCACAGATATGACAAATGTGCATTTATAGGAGTTACATGACGAAATAAAGTTTATCGGTACTAATATTTCCCATTCAGTTGAATATTGTTCTCAAGATGAACCCATTAAATATAAGAAAATGTACATTAAGAAGGTCAATATTCTTTAAATAAAATGAAATCCCACTCAATCCTGATTATGGCGTTACAACAAATGACGACAGTCAAGCTAGAAATGTGTCAACAAAACTAAGCGAATCAACATAACCGGGATCACCGAATTCATGTGTGTGTGATTCGAGATGATTCACAAAAAATCAACACGATCAAGACATCGACATATTTTTGAGAAATGGAGAATCCTCTGCAGCCTTTCCACATTCAAAAGACACAACAGAGACTAAACACATAGTTCGCAAAATAACAAAATATGGAAACATTTACACACCTAGAACACTAAACAATGAAGTCAATATTGTATGGTCAGAATAACGCGAATCCCTAGACGACAGAAAACAAGCTGAGAAAGAGAAAAGCCTCAAATTGTCTCGAAACTCAGAAGAATGAGATTTTCAATTGTCAATGTTTCAGATACCACTGACTGTTGATATACGCATTCACCTGACATCTATCTCACATTCAGAATCTTTTAACACATAGTGGACAAGGAAACGGTTATGCAGATGAGACGTCCTAACTTCAGGCATTCAGTCGATGAATAGCAGAGTGATCCTTCGAAAGGTACAAGTTCAGCAAACACCTGACATATAATCACTTGCATACTACTGAAATTTCAAAGTGCAACTCTCCGTTTACTTACTCACCGACAACCACAGGAAGTACTACACGTAATTCATCAACAAACACAAAGCGTATTCGGTCACTATGAATACATTCCATTGGCTATATTGCACACAAACCTGTTGAAAATATCAGTCATTCACAAATATGTCGTCAGAGAGAAGCAGTCAGTTTGTAAACGTAGTCAGCTTTATTTATTTATGAAGTATAAGAGTTGACACCGGGTGGGGCAAAATGAAGTCGTAAACCACAAACACATGCACCAACAAGATTGAGTCTCAGTGAAATCTGATCGGCTTCGTGTCACAGTTGTCACAGTTGCAGACACCAAGCATATTTATATGCAGACGTGGATGAGAGAGCTATGGAGTGAAATCTGGATTAGTGAGTCGATCACTCGAATGTCAATTATGCAATGAGGATTAGGGTGTGGCGAATTATTAGTCGACGCTGGTCGACGACTGTCATTCGGTGGTGGATTTGTGGATGGGCGTGTACAGATTATTGTCTCAATGAGTGGTCTCGATTGCTTTCGACGCACTCCTACTACACCGTGTTGGTAGAGGTGAGCGAACACTTGACCAAGGGATTAGTGACACTCGAATGAGATTATATTCTGTAGGGCGTGAGTCAATAATAATGAATGGAAGATAGAATGACAGAGCGTATGTGTATAATCCGTCTCATGAATTGTTGGGTGTGTTCTTTGGGAAGGAGTGAGTGAATGATTGATTGAGCGAGTGAGTTGGGTAACTCGATCCTCTCGTGTTTGTGAGTGACGTGCTTCTTCTTTATGTCAATGGAAAATATATCTGTAATATCGTGTGTGTGATATTCAGAGATGGCAGAGAACAAGTCAAGAGATCCCTCTTGATGAGTCGACCACTTTACATGATCTAGTAAGGCACCAATCACTGAGTATTAAACACATTCGCTTGAGCTCTGTGCAGGATCAGTTGTGGCATACCATGATATCGTCTAGTATTGGCAATAGCTGGGAGATTGCTGAAAACTTAGGGTTTCTGGGCCTCAGTAATAACCATTGTTGTTGACGGGCTTCTAACACAGTGTCTTTTGATTTCTCAGTGACCACTGAGATGTAATTCCATTGCTGGTCAAGCACAAATTTCGGCCATTCACCTACCCATCTATTACTGATATCCAAATTTGATGAGTACTACCCAGAATATAAAGAAGAGTTCTACAGGTAACGATGGACAATACTCCAAATGTCTCTACCAGCCACTTCATGACGTAGTGAAGGTCAAGCCAACGAGACAAAATCTGCGGATCACACACATTTGCTTCGACTATGTTCAAGAATGTGAATCTGTTTGATACAAGAATGATCTCTTTAGAGACTGTTTCTCCAATCATCTCCAATGTTTCACTGACAGGAAACATTGGTTTGTCATATTCTTTCATTAAATACCATAATATCTATATTCACATACTGGTTCACTACCTAAGATTGGTCTTACTACGATTTATATACAGTGAGTGCTTCAGATTGAACAATGAAGCCTACGCGGAAAACAAATAGTCTAGCATTTGTTCCCTCTGTGACGCCCATCTTGACAAGTCTGGGAAACAACTTCTTAATGAAAACACCCGGTGGGCTTCATTTCACACATTGATGATACACTCACGATTTCTGATGCTAATTCGATTCTCGAGAACTTGCTTCAAACCTTCGATCATGCCTTTCCATACATCAACTTCATTCTGCCAGTAGAATTTATCTCAGTGTTACATTTCCTTAGTGTTGAATTTCTAAGTGACGATGATCGCTGACTGTGCAGATATATTGATGAATAGCCTACGTGGAGCAGACAGGTTATCAATTTCAAAATTCTTACCTTCTGAGGAGAAAGAGGAATTTCATCGATATACATTTCTTAAAGATCTGAAAAATAGGTCACGAGGAATCCATTGACGAAGAACTGTACTATCTTCATAGAATCTTGCCTGTGAATGACTTCCCAAACAGACTCATAGAAAGCAACCTGAAATAAAAGGACACGCTGCACAATGTCCAGGTTATGCTATAGATGATTTCAACTCTGAAGTTGGGACTGAAATGTTAAGCAGAAGATAACCGAAAATGGACAGTTCTTGCATTGACCTCCGTGGCATATTTGATTCTCTCCAGGATCATGCAGCTTAGGATTTTGATTAGGATAGACAGGAACATGATGCGTCGCAGTTCTTTCATTGACTTAAATCTCGTTTCTCCGGTGGTTTGAATAAATGGCCTTTCTTCCAATCCTCAGATATCTTGCCCTTTTTCCACATCTTCTTTAGTAGTGGTGGCGTCGAGTCCACCGATGTCTGTGGGTCCATTTCCAATGCTTCTACAGGGACTCCGTATAGTCCTGCTGCTTTTCCAGATTTTAGCATTTTATGGCCTTCAGGATCTCTGCTTTCGTCTGAGGGTTGGTATTCATTGTTAGTTTTGCTTCCTCTGTTGGTATTATTGAACACTTTGTAGGTGACGGTCGATTTAGAAGTCTTTGAATTGTTCTGTCCAATGTTACCTTGGCTCCAACGCTTTGATAATTGACTTCCCATTGTCATCCCTCACTGGCTTAATTTGTGTATATCTCTTCCTAGATGGCAACCTAGTTGTTGGAAAGGGTGTTGTGAGGTCTCCTTTGCCTGCAGCTACTTCTGATTTACCTGCCATAGCATCAAAATATTGTCATTTGTCTTCCCTGACACTTTTATTTACTCTGTTGTCCAGTGTATTGAAGCTTGCATTCAGCTCTTGTTTTTGTTGCTCATCGACGCACTGTATGCTCTCTCGTTTCACCACCCTTCTCCCTTCCATCAGTCTCCATGTGTGTGTAGTGGGCAACTGTTTGTTCTGTCTCTTCTTTCTGCCTAGAACTTCCACGCAGGTTTGAATCAACACCAATTTCAACTTGTTGCAGTGCTTTTCGACGCTGATCTCTTCGCTAGTGTTGATTTGTGTCTCCGTCGTTTTCCTTCTGATTGCAGTGAGGGTTGTGTTTTCTGGCTTGATCCTTCAAATTTCGAGTATTGAACTTGTCCTCTGGTCTATCTTCAGCTCCTGTTTCCTTGAAAGCTTGGATTTTATTTGGAGTGTTCCTTGCACGAGATAGTGGTCTGAGCCGACACCTGCTCGTCTTCCTATTATTTTGTGTCCAGTGAGCTGCGTCCCCACTTCCTTCAGCACTAATTAGATGAGGTCAATTTAGTCGTCGGTTCACCAGCCTGGAGACAACCATGTATCCTTTTGGATATCCTTGTGCTTGTATGCGCTGCAATCAATCACTATTTCATTGAAAGCACAGAATTCAGCAAAGAGTTCTCTGATCCAATTCGTCTCTCTGAGAGCTTTTCTATCCGCAGTGCGACCTCTCCCTGCGTAGTCAGGCCCTAGTTTGGCGTTCATGTCGGCCATTAGGATCTTAATATCATTGACTGACTTATTCGCCATTGTTGCATGTAGAACTCTTCTTTCTTTTCTAGGTAGTACTCATCAAATTTGGATATCAGTAATAGATGGGTAAGTAAATAGTCGAAATTTGTGCTTGACCAGCAATGGAATTACATCTCAGTGGTCACTGAGAAATCAAAAGACACTGTGTTAGAAGCCCGTCAACAACAATGGTTATTACTGAGGCCCAGAAACCCTAAGTTTTCAGCAATCTCCCAGCTATTGCCAATACTAGACGATATCATGGTATGCCACAACTGATCCTGCACAGAGCTCAAGCGAATGTGTTTAATACTCAGTGATTGGTGCCTTACTAGATCATGTAAAGTGGTCGACTCATCAAGAGGGATCTCTTGACTTGTTCTCTGCCATCTCTGAATATCACACACACGATATTACAGATATATTTTCCATTGACATAAAGAAGAAGCACGTCACTCACAAACACGAGAGGTTCGAGTTTCAATACTCACACGCTGACTATCACAGAACACACCCAACAATAAATGAATCGGATTATCCACATATGCTCTGTCATTCTTTCTTCCATTCACTAATATTGACTCACACCCTACAGAATATAATCTCATTCGAGTGTCACTAATCCCTTGGTCAAGTGTTCGCTAACCTCTACCAACACGCTGTAGTAGGAGTGAGTCGATAGCAATCGAGACCACTCATTGAGACAATAATCTGTACACGCCCATCCACAAATCCACCACCGAATGACAGTCGTCGACCAGCGTCGACTAATAATTCGCCACACCCTAATCCTCATTGCATAATTGACATTCGAGTGATCGACTCACTAATCCAGATTTCACTCCATAGCTCTCTCATCCACGTCTGCATATAAATATGCTTGGTGTCTGCAACTGTGACAACTGTGACACGAAGCCGATCAGATTTCACTGAGACTGAATCTTGCTGGTGTGGAAATGCGCTGGGAATCCGATTTGCTTCTGCTGGTGCTCTCCTCCTTATGCGTATCACTGATTTCAACACATGTCCGTGGACAGATGGACGACAACATGAGAAACAAATTGCTGGCTCTGCACAACAACGCCAGACAAGCAGTTCAGAATGGACAGTTGAGTGGACAACCGATGGCCGCGTCTATCAAACCACTGGTGAGAGGAACATTTTGTTTGAAATGGAGCACTTGAAATGATAAATCGGGCGACTGGCTAGTATGAATCCGTGCTTATTTCTCCTGTTTATTTTGCAATGGTCAGATGAGTCACACAGGGTGAATTTTTGGTATTTTATTTTGTTGTGTTAACACCTTCATGATGTTGTGATCGAGTGTGTTGCGTGTTCTTTGTATTTCTAGAGTAAGCTTTCGTTTGTAGGTAATTTTCTGATGGATGGACTGATGGTAGTTGTTGGATATTGTCAGACGGATAATTGTTGGGAACAGATTTTCGATTGGAAAGTGCTTCATGCCACATTCAGTGATTCGATCAACGTGAGATGGTGTGAACATGTCGCTGTCATCAACTCATCCTCCTCCGTAGCACAAGAATGGCGGAGTTGAATTCGACCAACTTGTATCATATCTGCATAGTGTTCCCTAATGCATTTTGTGTCGCTCATGGTGTTGCTGATTGTTCGAAGAGATTATGTGCAGATTTCCTCGAAGTCTGTTACTACTGAGATTTGTTTTGTCAACCATGAGCATTCCACTCAAACACTGTCTGTCCAGTTATTCATTCACTGTATATCGCTGGAATGAGTTGACGGTTTGTGTTGTCTTTCAATGTCTCCATTTATCCATGCATTGTTTCTAATTTCAACCAATGTATTTTGTTTTGCATTTGCACATATGCGCAGAGATGGAACATGGAGTTGGAAAGGAAAGCACAAATCTTATCTGACCAGTGTCGTGTTGGACACGACACAGCTGACGAGCGGAAAATACCGGGATTCGATTATGTTGGACAGAATTGGGCGGGATCCACAGATGTCGAAACGTAAGTTTCTCTCAGTTCTAACTACTTAAACACATGCAACACTGAGTAAGACTGGAGGATTTTGTAGAACTTTGGAACGGAACATGATGATAATGTTTCGGTATGAGTGATATGGGAGTCCACTTGAAAGTCTAATATACCGCACATTCGATAGACATGACATAGAGACTTCGATTGTTGTTTTGAGCCACACTGGTAGATGTAGACTACATGGTTAGTGTTTTTTATATGATGAGAACCAATGACTGCACACACAGACGACTAAAATATACTGAATTGACCTCTCAACGCACTGTTGTGTCAGATGGCGGAAATTTCGGACTTCTCTTTTGAACATTCTCGGAATATGCGGAAACAGATGAGTCTTGCCTCTCTCTTTGAGAAGACGAAAAATTTAACATTCTTGGTGTCGTACAGTGCAACCTCTTTACGCATCAACTTGTCACTCTGTTAAATCATGGACATAAATTACAGAGATTCTGGTTGTCTGCCTATGCTTAAGAGTTCATGCGCATTCTATCGAAATTCGCCAGTCACATCTGATGTAAGTTCAACAATGAATTCTCTCATTATGTTGATAACGGGTGCCATAAGAAGTGCATTGTGTCAAATGTTCGCAAAGAAGATTAATAGTAACCTGAAGAAGACTAAACTGGAAGATAGACTCGAACGAACAGCACTAATTTTCCTGTTTTGTTATTGCTTCTGTGTGAGGAATAAGTTAATAGCAAACCTTCCACTGACTTCTAAACCGGCATCTTCATTGCCAACTCTAACAAGAAGTGAGTTTTGAGGATTTCTCACAGATGTTATGTTCCTCATTCATTGATTTGTTCACCAGACTTACAGAAATTCTCTGTCACTCTTTTCACTTCTTCACTGTCAAGTGGTTTCCAGATGTGGTTGGATGAATACAAGAACTACGACTTCGCCAGCCAAACATGTCGTCTGGGTCAATGTGGTCATTACACTCAGGTGAGTAGTGGACAGATGCTTATGGTTGATCAATATTCTACTGTTATATCTCTTGCATGGATTGCTTCCTCAGAGTGGATCTGTAGTTAGACGGACAGGAGTAGATAATGTGTCACAACATGTTATTAATAGTAATACCATTGCAGTTATGATTGTGGAAAACCCGAGTGTTAAACTGCCAACAGATTCATTGAGGCTGTTCGCATCATGGAGAGCAGTGAAGAGGCAGATTTTATGTTATTGCCTGTCTATGAGAGTAGAGTGGAAACTGCTACATTCAACATAATATCGACTGAGTGATTCGATAACAGCTCAGTGAATTGAACTGTTCATTTCGTTGATGAATTCCTCAATAATTTTGGATTATATTTGTACCAGTGTAATTTCTTAACTTTAACTCAATAGCTTTTATGACAACATGATTTCGTGACTTTTCTTTTTCTCCCGACATGTGATCATTGATGTGACTGATGACAGTCGATGGAATCGAGACTGTCACATTTATGATTACTGCAGCAACCAGATAGCTACATCAAACATATATGTTGACATGGAACGATTTGAATGAATGCTGTCACTGGTAGACGTTTTACATCTATTCAATGAATGATATGCATTACTTATGCTCTTCATACGTTTCAGGTCGTCTGGGAGTCGACCACCGATGTTGGATGTGGTGTCACTAAATGTCCAAACTTCCCCTATGGTCTGAGTATTGTATGCAATTATGGTCCAGGGTAAGTGAGTAGTGGAGAGCATTTTCCAATTCGGTGTACTAAAGCAATACGTGCCTGGTCTTTTGGTTAGCTAACGCTGAGAGCAATCAATAACCTGTTAAATGACGTAAACAGAACAATATCGATTGGGTTTTCTACCATGCTTACATACTTCTCTGATGGTAAGCCACTGGGGATATCTCACATTTCATTGATCGTCAAAGATGTTTGCTGTTCATGGAAGGGACTTAGACATTCGTGATGCAAACTATCGTTTCGTTTCGTTTTGTAGGGTACTTACTGCTCAGTAGACAATGATTGGAACTGTTATATTTTCGTTGTCATTGCAAATAGACACGATTGTCACATACATGAAATCTGACTTCAGTTTTCCCCTTCAATGTGAGGTGTCACCATGCATCATCACAAGTGTGTTAAGTAAGTCAGTAGTTTGAGAGGTGTCAGGTGAGTTATTTATATTACGGTGGGTGTTATGCAGCCAATCTGTGGTTGTCTAACCTACATTTATGCGAAAAAGGACAAGTGAAGATGAAAGTTGCTCGGGAACGTTGATTGTTGGTGGTGAGTGTTCATTTATCAATATGGCTGTCATGAGATCACATCGAGGCACAAATACACGAATCAGTATGTGAGAAATACTGAGTCTGCATCTCTTCTGTATCGTGACACGCTGTGATCATCAATAGTGTTGTGTTATTTCACTGAAAGTACATGCTACCACGAGGAAACTACATCAGGTGTGCAATAAGGAATTTCAAATTACGGAATATACACAATGAGTCATAGGAGTTAATAAAAAGACAATTGCAGCGAAGAGAATTTTCTTTTCGACGAAGTCCAAATTTTCAAATTGCTAGCTTCAGTTTGTCTGTCTAATAGGATGGTATTTGACTTTGTTTGTTGTGGTGTGAATGCAGTCAGTGAGCATGAAGGATGTAGCAGGGAGCACTTCACATGCACACATACACACACAAATTGGCAGCATATTTTCATGTTGTGCACACTCATCACCATTTCACCACATAGTTTTCCCTCTCATCCACTCAATCAATTTCAGAGGAAACTACGCTGGTCGTCCACCATATTCAACATCATCATCAACATTACAGCAACAAGCGACCAACACAAACTCACAACAACACATGACTGGAACCACTAACTACAACAATGGATACAACGCAAACACAGACACAAACACAAACACCCAACAATCACAATACAACACCAACACATACGCTCAACAATCGAATTACGGACAAGTGAATTCAAATCAGGTGCCATCCTACTCGTCATATTCGTATTCTGGCTCTCCGAAAATCGTTCCCAGTGGGCAATGCTATGCTCTGTGAGGATAGATTGGTTGGAAGTGACTGTGAATGTGTGTGGTTTACGAGTTCATTTTGGCCCACCTGGTGTCAACTCTCATACTTCATAAATAAATAAAGCCGACTACGTTTTAAAACTGACAACTTCTCTCTGACTACATATTTGTGAATGACTGATATTTTCGACAGGTTTGTGTGCAATATAGCCAATGGAATGTATTCATAGTGACCGAATACGCTTTGTGTTTGTTGATGAATTACGTGTAGTACTTCCTGTGGTTGTCGGTGAGTAAGTAAACGGAGAGTTGCACTTTGAAATTTCAGTGGTATGTGAGTCATTATATGTTAGGAGTTTACAGATCTTGCACATTTTGAAGCATCACTCAGCCCTTCATCGACTGAATGTCTGATGGTAGGACGTCTCATCTGCATGACTGGTTCCTTGTCCACTATGTTTTGAAAGATTCTGAATGTGAGATAGATATCAGGTGAATGCGTATATCAAGAGTCAGTGGTATCTGAAACATTGACAATTGAAAATCTCATTCTTCTGAGTTTCGAGACAATTTGAGGCTTTTCTCTTTCTCAGCTTGTTTTCTGTCGTCTAGGGATTCGCGTTATTCTGACCACACAATATTGACTTCATTGTTTCGTGTTCCAGGTGAATCAACGTGTCCATGTTTTACGTTTTTTGCGAACTCTGTGTGTAGTCTCTGTTGTGTCTTTTGAATGTGGAAATGCTACAGAGGATTCTCGATTTCTCAAAAATATGTCACCATCGTGATCATGTTGATTTTTTGTCAATCATCAGGAATTACACCCACATGAATTCGGTGATCATCCTTCTGATGATTCGGTTAGTTTTGTTGACACATTTCTTGCTTGACTCTCATCATTTTGTGTAAAGCCAAAATCAGGAGTGAGGGACATTTCATCTTATTCAAAGCATATTGAACTTATCAATATGTACTCACACATAATTAGTGGATTCGTCTTGTGAATAATATTCACTTGAATGAGGATTATTAATATCGATACACTTTATTTCTTCATGTATTCAATTGAATGGCAAATGTTACCATCGATAAACTTTGTTTCATCATGTAACTCTCATTAATGCTTCTTGAGCATACATTTGTGATGTCTGTGGTTCAGCTGCAGTTTTTCGCACGCATGACTCTCTGAATTATGTTGAAGGATTTCATAGTGATCAAGAAGTTATGATACCGGCTTTCGACAAAGTCAACTGTCACAGAGTAGAGATTTCCATCTATCTGTAAACGCAAATCTTCTGTGGTTTACAAATGTTGTGTCATAAAAAACTGAGATTCTTTTGATTCATGAATTGTGCAGTATAGTGTCAGATGATCAAGTTAGTCATCTGACTTCAAATAATCTTTGGTTAAAATCTGGTCATTGTGTAACCAATGACTGTCATCACAGAATGTTCATCACAGTGAATACTGGGATACACTACAATAGACAGATAATTGATGGTTTAATTACTTTGAAATTGAACAGGTGATAAGTTGACATCAGATTCACAGGACTTAGTGTGTAGTTTTACACAATTTCGTTCAAAAGGTTGATGGTTATTCACTGAAATTCCGTATTTATGTTAGGAAAAGTAAAACTACTTTCTGATTTTGCATCAACTGATATCCCTTAGTGTCATTATTGTGTTTAATTCTGTATAGTCTTATGTCCTCAATGACTAGGATGCACAGTAAAGCATTGGCTGATAGAAATTTCCTGTTAATGCTCATCAAGATTCTAAATTGAATATGAAAATGATTCAACACAGATGTTACACGTCATTGTAGATAGTTGAAATGAAGTTGACTTTTGTTAATTTGTGTAAGATAATCAAAGGAGTAATGTTAATATTGATGAATAGAGGCAGTGATCATGACAATCTCATGCAAGTGATTGCATATTAGAGAATAAGCAAAGTCACCATGTACATATCTAGAAAACGGGAGGAGTGACCGAATAACTGTCCACCTTTCAGTTAGATGTTAGATGGTGTTTTGTCATGCTCTAATGTTCCTTTTTATCACAGCTTTAACTCAATACAAAATGAACGTTTCTAATAGTGAGGAGATTTCTGAACAATCATTGTTTAGTAGCTGAAATTGACAATGGTAATAATTGAGGGAGTACATGTCTGCAAAGGTTAAACAAGTGGATTAGATTTGGGTAGTATTTGACAAAATAAGAGGATTGAGTTCGGAGTGATTGATTGTTCAGATTGGATAAAACTAAACACTACTCATAGCATTCAAACAGTAGTATATAGAATTACGCATATATTCTTGCCGTCTAGATTACTCTTCAGGTAATCAACCAGATCAAGTATTATTATCTAAATATTTTCTGTTTACAAATGAAACTGTGTGGAAATTTCATATTCTCGAACTTTGTACAGCGCGAGGTGAATATCTGACCGAAGTATCGAAACTGATTGCGTGACAAACAAATACAAATGAAGCAGTATGAATGACAAGATTGAAGAATAAAAACATGTTGGTTGTTGGGAAGAAAGGCGGAGATTTCGTTGTATTACATTCGTATGATGCCGATAGTTATTAGGAAGATGGCCAAATGTAAATCTTCTGAGAACACTAATCCAGATACTTCAGATGCATTACGATGACTTCAGCTGTATGTAGAATATACAGCTGTGAAGGAACTAGGAATAAACGGGATACGAAGGGTAACTTCAAATGTCTTACTAACACCAAATCGCTGGTGACTACTTTTTACAAGATGAGTCAAATAAGACGTAGATCAGACTTTGTCAGTTCCTCTATTCACAAATGATGACGATGTTGGGAAACACAGTGACGAACATGCTTGAGTGTTTGGCCAGTGAATGTAAATACACAAGAACAGTCAAACTGTCCAACCTACAAAGAATAGGCGATGAAGTCTCCACGGAAATTTCGGAAGGAAGAGTAGAACAATGGGGATGAATGTTATTTGTTTCTGCACATAGGTTAAGTTCAGTTGTTAAATTTAATCACAGTGGCGTTTCGTAAGGCCAGGAGAAGTAGTCGCTCAACACTGAACGCAGAGGCTATTTGTATTTTTATTTCATATGGCGGAAGGTTACTTCAAATATAACACAGTGATGAAGTATTGACATGTAAATGGTGTTTCAGGCAAAATTTATTCCTCATAATCCTATCAATTTATTCACACGTTTCAAAATTGGTCATTTATATATTTCTCTCTTTGTCTCTCCAACTTCCCTTGGTTGTTTATTGCACTCTCCATATCCCTAAGTAGACGTTGCGGTATTCCGATTGCACGTATGCGGTGTTGAATCAATACACAAAGCTCCAGTGATGAATTTCTCTCTCCACCCAACTATTTGGCATTCCAATACTCTCGCCAAGTTCCATACACGCCCGATTTTGTGATTACATGCAAGTGAATGCAGTGGAATGGCTGAGCATTCTCTTAGGTTGTTGAACTCAGCAGGGTGAATTGTTGTAGGTCTAACTGAATGTTTGTGTTCCAATAATCTGGTTGACTCCGATCTACTAGTTTGACCTATGTAATTTACCTCACTGACAGTCATTAGATGGTATTTTGTTAATTAGATTCTTTTACTTAATTGGATCTATCGAGCGGGTGCTTAAGCCGAAATGGTGAATATCTGAGAGAGAGAAATAGATTTGGTTGGTTGATCTTAGTGCCACCACAATTCCAGCTTCATTGAGAATCCCACGTGAGTCCTCTGAGGTTGCTTGTTTGTGCGGAAGTACTACAGAGGCTTTGAATCTCATATTATTCTCCCTATTTCCGTCACCTTTACCACTGATCGTTGTTTCTCGATGGTTCTCCGTACATTTCTGAATGAATTCTGGTGGTGAATGGTAAGGATGAAATAGAACAAGAGAACCTGCATAATTTCGTATACGAGATCAATTGTGGGGATTTTAACGCCGTATATGTGGGAGTAACTTCCAGGCAGGTAAATGCACTCGATAGAAATTGGACACAAAATCCACTTCGATAAGACTAAGGTTTTACAAAAAGGTTTTTGTTCATATAAAGAAAGACTGACTACAGAAGCTTTCCATATATATACAGGTGAATCCCAACAGTTTGAACAGACGTGAAGGTGTCATCGTAGCTGATGCATGGCAAATCCTGACTAATAAATAAAATTGGATATGTATCAACAACTTGGTCAAATTCCCGATTATCTACGTCTTTTTATGGAGAAAATAACAAATGTTTAATTACCGTTCACCTACACATACATACACACACACTCCATTGTATACTGCATATACACAAAAGTAGACTAATTTTGAAACTCTGAGGTCAAATTTTGATCACAGTTCATACAATTTTGTTTATGATACCTGTTGATACCTGTTTCATGGCTGATGATTGAACAAAGTTTCAAAAACAAGAGATGTTCTTTTTATATATACACCTTGTTATAAATCTTGTTATCCTTAAGCCTGACAAGTGAGAAGACGTTGTCATTATGAGCACATCGGATTATCAAAATAAAATGAATAATATCCCCACAGATCAGTCGAAATTTCTGGTGGACAATGCTACTGATAATGTGCTGCTTGTGGAAAAGCAGATCAATCGTCAGCTTCAGATTTTACTGATGCATGGTGTTTTGAATGAGAAACTTCACAAACAACTTAAAGCAATTGGGTCACATACTCCCCGGCTTTATGGCCTCGTGAAGATCCACAAAACTGGGAACCTACTGAGACCCATCTTAGACATGTCAAATTCTCCTTACCATAAAATCGCCAAATGGATTACAGAGGTCCTTACGCCTGTAAGAGACTCATTATCAAATCATTCTGTAAAACGTTCATTTGATCCTACAGAAATGCTAGACACCTTGAACATCAAGGAAGAGGTTATGCGTTCAATTGACATAGAATCTTTATTCACCAATGTTCCCCTTGATAAAACTGTTGATTTCATCTGCGATTACATCACAAGCAGAGAAATAAACTTACCTATTCCTGCAACTTACATCCAAGATATCATCTTAATGTGTACAGAAAATATTAGATTCACCTTCCAAGAAAAGGCATACAAACAAATCGATGGTGTTGCGATGGGGAGCCCTCTGGAGCCCCTGTTAGCACCTATATTCATGTCGAAATTAGAGAAACAAATGCAAGATATGCTTGGAGAATTCATGCTGTATAAACGTTATGTAGATAATGCTCTTATTATTGATAATAACTGCAAATCTATTGAAAACTTTATTACCGTATTTAATCATATTCATCCAAATATTCGAGTGACTTCCGAACTAGAATCGAATAGCGAACTCGGTTTCCTGGATATTACTTTGACCAGGAGAGATGATGGTACGATTCAGCGATCTATTTTTCGTAAACAGACATGGAGTGGACAATATCTTCATTTTACCAGTTTTGTTCCTATCCAGTGTAAACGTTCCCTAGTGAAATGTTTGTTCTCAAGGGCCCAAAAAATATGCACGAGTGACACAGTCATGGATGAGTTTCGACATATACATTCAGTTTTATTAGCTAGTGGTTATCCGGAAAACTCTATCACTTGTCACAGTAAAGAAAGACCACATCTCGAAAAGACAGCTTCTGTACCAAAGAAAGCTATCTTTATTAACCTACCATTCAGGAGCAACCAGATTATGCATTTGTCAGCTCAACGACTTCGGTCAGCCATCAAACGCACATTTTACGCCACCGCGTCTTTTTTTCTCACTTGACGAACATTTTCGATTCCTGTAACTACGATTAAAGGATAAAATTCTGTGGACTCTACTTCACACTGTATCTACAAGTTCACCTGCAGCTGCGGTGACACCTATATAGGTAAAACAAACAGAATGTTCCGATGTCGTCGAAAGGAACATGTTCCAAAATGGTAACTTAATCATATAGAAAATCGCAACGTGATTAATCTGAATAGAAATCCAGCATCATCATCCATTGCACAACACTTAATAATGTCATGTCACAAAATCAATATTAATGACTGTTTCACAGTTATTCCATCACTTAACTCTAATTCAAGGTTGGTTATTGAAGGTGATGGAAGCACTTTTGTGGATTAATCACATACAGCCTAATTTGTGTGTACAAAAGTCAATAGACTTCAATCTTCGCCTACCCTGGACTACATGACCTATCTAAATATGATTGATCGTTTGTATGTAATTTTGTGTTTTTTTTATTTAACTGAGTAATTGTCATGAACTTTATTTTATTATTGTTAACCATGTTAGTTGTAAAGCGGCTGTAATGAAACTACGAATTGATATCATCTCGCGAAATTTGTCTTCTTAATGCTTATTTCAGATACAAAACTTTGTTATATTAATTTCGATTAATTTCGGAGCAGATTGCCGAACGAAACGTTAGAATTAGTCATTCCAAATTCGCTGAGATTGTATAAATAAAATTTCATAAATGTCTACTTCTCACTCGGCGCTCGATTATTTTGCAACTATCCCATCAAATCTTGATCAAAATTCATATGAAATATTCGAGAGTTGATTGATGAAAGGAATTTACCACACACAGGCGTATACTATGTTTCCAGTTAGGTCGTTCTGTGGATTTACAGCAGTATACACCGTAGTTTGTTAGTCCATACTGTTTCAACTCCTCTTCACACGATCTCCTCCATGTCACCATTGCACTGACGTCCCACTCGCCGCTTCCCTTTCGGGTTACACTCGAGCATTGGCCTGACGCGCGATGTCACCCAGCGGCCTCCTCAGCGAGTGTCCAATCCATCTCCCCTTTCTCCTGCATATTTGTTGGGCGGCGATTGGTTCTTGTTTTGTTTGTTCCCATAGCTTCTTGTTGGTGACTCCTTTCTGGCCATCTGATATTCAGTATAGAACGAAGACAGTTGTTGATAAGGGTCTGCAACAGGCTGTTAGAAATATTATTTGTGACCCGCCAAGATTCTGATCCGTATAGAAGAACCGACTGACTTGACGTTTGTATTGAAAATCCGAATTTTGTTGTTGGTGGTGAGTGACGAAGATTTTCAGATTGGTTTCAGGTTGATGAATGTGTTTCTCGCCTTCCCGATTCTCGATTTGACATCCTCGTCCGTTCCGTGCGCCTGTAGTTGAGACAATGTTTCCTAGATAAGTGAATGAAGTAACCTCTTTCAAATCCCTCTCGTTGATGGTGATTGGCGCTGGATGTTTCTGCTGTTGGTGTTGTTGTTGGTTGGTTATTTTCATAACCTCCGTCTTGTCTATGTTCACCTGGAGTCCTGTCTTTGCTGCTTCTTTGACCAGTTCGTCGGTTTTCGCTTGTAAGTCTTCGATCTTGTGTGACATCAAACATAAATCATCCACGCGCGAAATCTAGGTCTTTTAGGTTCTCAACGCTGGTCCAGGATATCCCTGTCTTCTCGTTTCCCACCGTCTGACGCATTATCCAGTCCACCACAATTAGGAATATCATTGGTGACAATAAGCACCCTTGTCTGACTCCTGTGTTTACTCCAAACGCTTCGCTGAGTTTTCCGTTGTGGATCATTTGACATGTGCCGTTGTCGTACAGCTGTTGAATAAGGTTGATGAATATTTGGGGTACGCCATAGTACTCAAGTAGTTTCCAAATTACTTCTCGGTCAACGCTGTCAAAGGCCTTCTCAAAGTCTATGAAGTTGAGGTAGGGGTTTGATTGCCATTCCATGCTTTGTTCGATGATAATGCGTAGAGTTGCAATTTGGTCAGAACATGATTTGCCTTTCCTGAATCCAGCTTGTTCTGGTCGGAGTTCTGTGTCCAGTGCGTCCTGTATTCTCTCCAGGATGATGCGACTCAGGATTTTACTTGGCGTCGACAGCAGCATGATTCCTCGCCAGTTCTTGCAGAGTCCTACGTCGCCCTTTTTTGTTAGTTTCACGAGGTAACCTTTCTTCCAGTCAGTAGGCACCTTTCCCTCTTTCCAGACCTTTTGCAATAATGGAGTCAGCATATCTGCTGTCGTCTCTGGGTCCGCTTTCAGTGCTTCCGGGGGTATTCCATCTGGTCCAGCTGCTTTTCCAGCTTTCAGAAGCTTGATTGCATTCAAGACTTCAGTTTTCGTTGGGGGATTGGTGTCAACTTGCAGTTGTGTACGTGCTGTTGCTGGTGTTTCTGGACGGGTTGCAGGTGGTGGTCGGTTCAAGAGTCCTTTGAAGTGTTCCGCTCATTGTTTAATCTGTCTTTCTTCTTTGGTAATTGGGGTTCTCTTGGCTGTCTTTTATAGGTTTCACTTGTGTTGATCTCTTCCCGTATAGAGACTTGGTTATCCGATATAGTGTCTTCAGGTCCCTTTTGCCTGCTGCCTTCTCAGCTTCAGTAGCCAGGTTGTCGTAGAATTGTCTTTTGTCCTTCCTGGCACTCTTCTTCATTTCTTTGTCCAGTGCTGTGTAAGTTGAGCTCAGCTTCTCTGTCTCTTGTTCATCTTTGCATTGAATCACTTTCCCTTTCACTATATTTCTCTCCTCTATTAGCTTCCAAGTGTCCGTTGAGAGCCATACCTTGTCTTGTTTCTTCTTTCTTCCTAAAACCGTTTAACACGTTTCGTTTAAAATTACCTTCAGAGAGTTCCAATGGTCTTCCACGGATGATTTCTCAGTAGTGCCACGTAATGTTTCTTGTTTTGCTTTGACAGTTGCAGTGAAAGTGCCTTTTGTTGTTGTGTCTTTCAATTTTGCGTGTTGAACTTGCATTGTGGCCTATCTCCCGGTATCCTCGAGGCTTTTAGCTTCATCTTGAAAGTCCCATGTACTAGATAGTGGTCTGAACCCACATCTGCTCCTTTTCTCGACCTTGTGTCCAGTAGGCTCCGTCTCCACTTCCTTGAGATTGAAATGAAGTCTATCTGGTTTTTGGTGTGTCCATCTGGTGAAATCCATGTCGCCTTGTGTATATCCCTGTGTTTTAACATACTGCCACCAATCACCAAATCATTGGAGGCGCAGAAGTCTGAGAAGAGTTCACCATTTTCATTCATTTCACCGAGGGCCTCGCGACTCATGGTGAGTTCTCTTCCTGTATTGTCTCCTCCCAGTTTCACATTCAAAAGGGTTACAATCATACAATGCTACGAATGATTGTAACCTTTTTTCTTTTGAGTTGAACCTGGCTGTCATTATCCTGGAGGAGATTGGTTCCCACTGCATGAGAGCTTTAGCCGCTGTTGGTGACATCATGATGGCTACTCCCTGGGTGTGCTCGTGATCGGTCTCTGGGTGACCGGAGTGGATTATTGTCTCTCCAGTTGGCAGTTGACACTTTCCGCATCCGTTCCATCTGCTCTCACAGATTCCCAACACTTCTATTTTATATCTCCTCATTTCTGCGGCTACCTGAGCAGCCTTCCCAGCTTCGTACATTGTACGAACATTCCACGTCCCCATCCTTATTTTTGCTTTCCTCGAAAGAAGGCACATCGGCTGACTGGCTTTCCGAATTCTTTCACCAGCTTGCGTCATTTCACTTCCCCGATTCCAGCGAAAAATAAGGTCATTGTTTGTATTTTTAGAATTTTGAATATATTTGTGCGTTGAAGTTCTAGTAGCAATTTGGTTAAGTTTTTGGGGTGGAGTTGCTAGCACCACTCCCCAACCCTCCCTCATTATCCGGGCTTGGGACCGGCTAGAATACTAGTGACCTAGTAATCTAGGCGAGGTTAGGAAGATATTAGCAAGGAATTAAAATTGGTTTAATCCACTCTTGAATCAAATAATTATCCTAAAGACTTCATAAATAGATATTTAAAATGTGAAGATAAGGATGGATCGAAACCTGTTGCTAAGAATTGGGCTAGTACAGCGATGATTCCTTACCACAAAGAAACATCTGATGAAATAAAGCGAATCCCAAACGATCATAGTATAAGAGTATATTTTCGTGCAACGAACACATTACGCTCATTACTGGTGAAGGTTAAGGATAAAATAGAACAAGAAAACCAGCAGAATTGCGCATACTAGATCAATTGTGGGGATTGAACACCGTACATGTGGGAGAAACTTCCAGACAGGTAAATGTAAGAGTGGAAGAGAACAAACAATGTCTAGAGGTGGTTCCAAAGACCTCTGCAGACTTGAAGAAGCTAGAAAACAACTCAGCGATTGCACTGCATTCGATAGAAATTGGACACAAAATCCACTTCGATAATACTAAGGTTTTACAAAAAGGTTTTTGTTCATATAAAGAAAGACTGACTACAGAAGCTTTCCATATATATATAGGTGAATCCCAACAGTTTGAACAGACGTGAAGGTGTCATCGTAGCTGATGCATGGCAAATCCTGACTAATAAATAAAATTGGATATGTATCAACAACTTGGTCAAATTCCCGATTATCTACGTCTTTTTATGGAGAAAATAACAAATGTTTAATTACCGTTCACCTACACATACATACACACACACTCCATTGTATACTGCATATACACAAAAGTAGACTAATTTTGAAACTCTGAGGTCAAATTTTGATCACAGTTCATACAATTTTGTTTATGATACCTGTTGATACCTGTTTCATGGCTGATGATTGAACAAAGTTTCAAAAACAAGAGATGTTCTTTTTATATATACACCTTGTTATAAATCTTGTTATCCTTAAGCCTGACAAGTGAGAAGACGTTGTCATTATGAGCACATCGGATTATCAAAATAAAATGAATAATATCCCCACAGATCAGTCGAAATTTCTGGTGGACAATGCTACTGATAATGTGCTGCTTGTGGAAAAGCAGATCAATCGTCAGCTTCAGATTTTACTGATGCATGGTGTTTTGAATGAGAAACTTCACAAACAACTTAAAGCAATTGGGTCACATACTCCCCGGCTTTATGGCCTCGTGAAGATCCACAAAACTGGGAACCTACTGAGACCCATCTTAGACATGTCAAATTCTCCTTACCATAAAATCGCCAAATGGATTACAGAGGTCCTTACGCCTGTAAGAGACTCATTATCAAATCATTCTGTAAAACGTTCATTTGATCCTACAGAAATGCTAGACACCTTGAACATCAAGGAAGAGGTTATGCGTTCAATTGACATAGAATCTTTATTCACCAATGTTCCCCTTGATAACACTGTTGATTTCATCTGCGATTACATCACAAGCAATGGAATAAACTTACCTATTCCTGCAACTTACATCCAAGATATCATCTTAATGTGTACAGAAAATATTAGATTCACCTTCCAAGAAAAGGCATACAAACAAATTGATGGTGTTGCGATGGGGAGCCCTCTGGGGCCCCTGTTAGCAGATACATCCATGTGGAAATTAGAGAAACAAATGCAAGGTATGCTTGGAGAATTTGTGCTGTATAGACGTTATGTAGATGATACTCTTATTATTGATAATAATAGTAAATCAATTGAAAACTTTATTACCCTATTTAATCATATTCATCCAAATATTCGAGTGACTTCCAAACTACAATCGAATAGCAAACTCGGTTTCCTGGATATTACTTTGACCAGGAGAGATAATGCTACGATTCAGCGATCTATTTTTCGTAAACAGACATGGAGTGGACAATATCTTCATTTTACCAGTTTTGTTCTTATCCAGTATAAACGTTCCCTAGTGAAATGTTTGTTCTCAAGGGCCCGAAAAATATGCACGAGTGACACAGTCATGGATGAGTTTCGACATATACATTCAGTTTTATTAGCTAGTGGTTATCCGGAAAACTCTATCACTTGTCACAGTAAAGAAAGACCACATCTCGAAAAGACAGCTTCTGTACCAAAGAAAGCTATCTTTATTAACCTACCATTCAGGAGCAACCAGATTATGCATTTGTCAGCTCAACGACTTCGGTCAGCCATCAAACGCACATTTTACGCCACCGCGTCTTTTTTTCTCACTTGACGAACATTTTCGATTCCTGTAACTACGATTAAAGGATAAAATTCTGTGGACTCTACTTCACACTGTATCTACAAGTTCACCTGCAGCTGCGGTGACACCTATATAGGTAAAACAAACAGAATGTTCCGATGTCGTCGAAAGGAACATGTTCCAAAATGGTAACTTAATCATATAGAAAATCGCAACGTGATTAATCTGAATAGAAATCCAGCATCATCATCCATTGCACAACACTTAATAATGTCATGTCACAAAATCAATATTAATGACTGTTTCACAGTTATTCCATCACTTAACTCTAATTCAAGGTTGGTTATTGAAGGTGATGGAAGTACTTATATGGATTAATCACATACAGCCTAAACTGTGTGTACAAAAATCAATAGACTTCAATCTTCGCCTACTTTGGACTACATGACCTATTTAAATATGATTGATCGTTTGTATGTAATTTTGTGTTTTTTTTATATAACTGAGTAATTGTCATGAACTTTATTTTATTATTGTTAACCATGTTAGTTGTAAAGCGGCTGTAATGAAACTACGAATTGATATCATCTCGCGAAATTTGTCTTCTTAATGCCTATTTCAGATACAAAACTTTGTTTTATAAATTTCGATTAATTTCGGAGCAGATTGCCGAACGAAACGTTAGAATTAATCATTCCAAATTCGCTGAGATTGTATAAATAAAATTTCATAAACGTCTACTTCTCACTCGGCGCTCGATTATTTTGCGACTATCCCATCAAATCTTGATCAAAATTCATATGAAATATTCGAGAGTTGATTGATGAAAGGAATTTACCACACACAGGCGTATACTATGTTTCCAGTTAGGTCGTTCTGTTGATTTACAGCAGTATACACCGTAGTTTGTTAGTCCATACTGTTTCAACTCCTCTTCACACGATCTCCTCCATGTCACCATTGCACTGACGTCCCACTCGCCGCTTCCCTTTCGGGTTACACTCGAGCATTGGCCTGACGCGCGATGTCACCCAGCGGCCTCCTCAGCGAGTGTCCAATCCATCTCCAGTTTCTCCTGCATATTTGTTGGGCGGCGATTGGTTCTTGTTTTGTTTGTTCCCATGGTTTCTTGTTGGTGACTCCTTTCTGGCCATCTGATATTCAGTATAGAACGAAGACAGTTGTTGATAAGGGTCTGCAACAGGCTGTTGGAAATATTCTTTGTGGCCCGCCAAGTTTCTGATCCGTATAGAAGAACCGACTGACTTGACGTTTGTATTGAAAATCCGAATTTTGTTGTTGGTGGTGAGTGACGAAGATTTTCAGATTGGTTTCAGGTTGATGAATGTGTTTCTCGCCTTCCCGATTCTCGATTTGACATCCTCGTCCGTTCCGTGTGCCTGTAGTTGAGACAATGCTTCCTAGATAAGTGAATGAAGTAACCTCTTTCAAATCCCTCTCGTTGATGGTGATTGGCGCTGGATGTTTCTGCTGTTGGTGTTGTTGTTGGTTGGTTATTTTCATAACCTCCGTCTTGTCTATGTTCACCTGGAGTCCTGTCTTTGCTGCTTCTTTGACCAGTTCGTCGGTTTTCGCTTGTAAGTCTTCGATCTTGTGTGACATCAAACATAACTCATCCACGCGCGAAATCTAGGTCTTTTAGGTTCTCAACGCTGGTCCAGGATATCCCTGTCTTCTCGTTTCCCACCGTCTGACGCATAATCCAGTCCACCACAATTAGGAATATCATTGGTGACAATAAGCACCCTTGTCTGACTCCTGTGTTTACTCCAAACGCTTCGCTGAGTTTTCCGTTGTGGATCATTTGACATGTGCCGTTGTCGTACAGCTGTTGAATAAGGTTGATGAATATTTGGGGTACGCCATAGTACTCAAGTAGTTTCCAAATTACTTCTCGGTCAACGCTGTCAAAGGCCTTCTCAAAGTCTATGAAGTTGAGGTAGAGGTTTGATTGCCATTCCATGCTTTGTTCGATGATAATGCGTAGAGTTGCAATTTGGTCAGAACATGATTTGCCTTTCCTGAATCCAGCTTGTTCTGGTCGGAGTTCTGTGTCCAGTGCGTCCTGTATTCTCTCCAGGATGATGCGACTCAGGATTTTACTTGGCGTCGACAGCAGCATGATTCCTCGCCAGTTCTTGCAGAGTCCTACGTCGCCCTTTTTTGTTAGTTTCACGAGGTAACCTTTCTTCCAGTCAGTAGGCACCTTTCCCTCTTTCCAGACCTTTTGCAATAATGGAGTCAGCATATCTGCTGTCGTCTCTGGGTCTGCTTTCAGTGCTTCCGGGGGTATTCCATCTGGTCCAGCTGCTTTTCCAGCTTTCAGAAGCTTGATTGCATTCAAGACTACAGTTTTCGTTGGGGGATTGGTGTCAACTTGCAGTTGTGTACGTGCTGTTGCTGGTGTTTCTGGACGGGTTGCAGGTGGTGGTCGGTTCAAGAGTCCTTTGAAGTGTTCCGCTCATTGTTTAATCTGTCTTTCTTCTTTGGTAATTGGGGTTCTCTTGGCTGTCTTTTATAGGTTTCACTTGTGTTGATCTCTTCCCGGATAGAGACTTGGTTATCTGATATAGTGTCTTCAGGTCCTTTTTGCCTGCTGCCTTCTCAGCTTCAGTAGCCAGGTTGTCGTAGAATTGTCTTTTGTCCTTCCTGGCACTCTTCTTCATTTCTTTGTCCAGTGCTGTGTAAGTTGAGCTCAGCTTCTCTGTCTCTTGTTCATCTTTGCATTGAATCACTTTCCCTTTCACTATATTTCTCTCCTCTATTAGCTTCCAAGTGTCCGTTGAGAGCCATACCTTGTCTTGTTTCTTCTTTCTTCCTAAAACCGTTTAACACGTTTCGTTTAAAATTACCTTCAGAGAGTTCCAATGGTCTTCCACGGATGATTTCTCAGTAGTGCCACGTAATGTTTCTTGTTTTGCTTTGACAGTTGCAGTGAAAGTGCCTTTTGTTGTTGTGTCTTTCAATTTTGCGTGTTGAACTTGCATTGTGGCCTATCTCCCGGTATCCTCGAGGCTTTTAGCTTCATCTTGAAAGTCCCATGTACTAGATAGTGGTCTGAACCCACATCTGCTCCTTTTCTCGACCTTGTGTCCAGTAGGCTCCGTCTCCACTTCCTTGAGATTGAAATGAAGTCTATCTGGTTTTTGGTGTGTCCATCTGGTGAAATCCATGTCGCCTTGTGTATATCCCTGTGTTTTAACATACTGCCACCAATCACCAAATCATTGGAGGCGCAGAAGTCTGAGAAGAGTTCACCATTTTCATTCATTTCACCGAGGGCCTCGCGACTCATGGTGAGTTCTCTTCCTGTATTGTCTCCTCCCAGTTTCACATTCAAAAAGGTTACAATCATACAATGCTACGAATGATTGTAACCTTTTTTCTTTTGAGTTGAACCTGGCTGTCATTATCCTGGAGGAGATTGGTTCCCACTGCATGAGAGCTTTAGCCGCTGTTGGTGACATCATGATGGCTACTCCCTGGGTGTGCTCGTGATCGGTCTCTGGGTGACCGGAGTGGATTATTGTCTCTCCAGTTGGCAGTTGACACTTTCCGCATCCGTTCCATCTGCTCTCACAGATTCCCAACACTTCTATTTTATATCTCCTCATTTCTGCGGCTACCTGAGCAGCCTTCCCAGCTTCGTACATTGTACGAACATTCCACGTCCCCATCCTTATTT
Source organism: Trichobilharzia szidati (assembly GCA_944472155.2). NCBI lineage: Eukaryota > Metazoa > Platyhelminthes > Trematoda > Strigeidida > Schistosomatidae > Trichobilharzia > Trichobilharzia szidati. The sequence continues at coordinate 51,390,592 of OX235276.1, forward strand.
TTGCTTTCCTCGAAAGAAGGCACATCGGCTGACTGGCTTTCCGAATTCTTTCACCAGCTTGCGTCATTTCACTTCCCCGATTCCAGCGAAAAATAAGGTCATTGTTTGTATTTTTAGAATTTTGAATATATTTGTGCGTTGAAGTTCTAGTAGCAATTTGGTTAAGTTTTTGGGGTGGAGTTGCTAGCACCACTCCCCAACCCTCCCTCATTATCCGGGCTTGGGACCGGCTAGAATACTAGTGACCTAGTAATCTAGGCGAGGTTAGGAAGATATTAGCAAGGAATTAAAATTGGTTTAATCCACTCTTGAATCAAATAATTATCCTAAAGACTTCATAAATAGATATTTAAAATGTGAAGATAAGGATGGATCGAAACCTGTTGCTAAGAATTGGGCTAGTACAGCGATGATTCCTTACCACAAAGAAACATCTGATGAAATAAAGCGAATCCCAAACGATCATAGTATAAGAGTATATTTTCGTGCAACGAACACATTACGCTCATTACTGGTGAAGGTTAAGGATAAAATAGAACAAGAAAACCAGCAGAATTGCGCATACTAGATCAATTGTGGGGATTGAACACCGTACATGTGGGAGAAACTTCCAGACAGGTAAATGTAAGAGTGGAAGAGAACAAACAATGTCTAGAGGTGGTTCCAAAGACCTCTGCAGACTTGAAGAAGCTAGAAAACAACTCAGCGATTGCACTGCATTCGATAGAAACGGGACACAAAATCCACTTCGATAATACTAAGGTTTTACAAAAAGGTTTTTGTTCATATAAAGAAAGACTGACTACAGAAGCTTTCCATATATATATAGGTGAATCCCAACAGTTTGAACAGACGTGAAGGTGTCATCGTAGCTGATGCATGGCAAATCCTGACTAATAAATAAAATTGGATATGTATCAACAACTTGGTCAAATTCCCGATTATCTACGTCTTTTTATGGAGAAAATAACAAATGTTTAATTACCGTTCACCTACACATACATACACACACGCTCCATTGTATACTGCATATACACAAAAGTAGACTAATTTTGAAACTCTGAGGTCAAATTTTGATCACAGTTCATACAATTTTGTTTATGATACCTGTTGATACCTGTTTCATGATTCATATGACAGGACAAAAATTTAAAAATAAGAGATGTCCTTTTATATAAAAACATACAATTTCGTTTCCAATTTTGAACGTCTGACGTCAATTTTTGATCACAGTTCATACAATTTTCTTGATGCCTGTTTCATGGCTCATGATTGGAAAAAGTTTCAAAAAACAACAGAGGTTCATTTTATATATAAACAACTGTTATGTAAATTTCGATTAAATTCCGTGAAGACGTTCGGACCAGATTGCCGAACGAAACTTGGGAATTAATCATTCCAATTTCGCTGAGATTGTATAAATATAATTTTATAAATGTCTACTTCTCACTCGGCGCTCAATTATTTTGCAACTATCCGATCAAATCTTGATCACAGTTCATATGAAATATTCGAGAGTTCATTGATGAAATGAATTTACGGCAGACAGCCGTATAATATGTTTCCAGTTAGGTCGTTCTTTGGCTTTTCAGCAGTATACACAGTAGTTTGAATATCGCCATAGCATAATCAGAATGGTTGTTATCGGTAATTCGCTTCAAGATGAACAGTCATTAGTTCATGAATGTTGAAATACAAATTGACAGTGTAGACAGAGTGACGCGAATACGTCTCCCAGTCATGGGTAACGCCACAGAGATAAATAGGAACAAACCTCACCTGTGTTAGCAGACGAAGCACATTCATCCTTATTATTTGCCATGGCCTAACACACGTTGATCAAGGATGGAATCACCTGATATTTCCATGTCCCATGATGCTCATTCTGTATCGTCCTCTTCACGGCACCAATAATTTTTTGTTTGGAACAAGAATTATCCGAAGAAATTGTAGTTCTGAAGAAATTCTTCTGCATGCCATACCATTATCAATTCACGCATTTCACATACAATAACCAGCAAAGGCGAATTTGGATAATATCGGAAATTTTGTTGTGAAACAAGGACCAGATGGAGTAGTGGTCAATTAGTTTTGATAATCATTTGGAATATCCATGATGAATGTGAGCATGAGATCGAAGGAGATTAAATCACTCAATGATTTGTGTGTGTGCGTGTCAGATTTGGGCGTTGTCAGTGTTGTGTGAGAGAATATTCCTACTACAGAGAAAGGACCAGCTAACTCGGTGTTATAGACGTGGGTTCATCGTTGACATATTACAGAACTAGAGAAGATGATATGATAACTGTGGTGCACTTTAGACATAATATTTAATACTTCTGCTGAACGATTATCGCGTAGTGGCAAAATAAACAAAATGGAGTAAATTCGCCTGGGTATATATGAGAAACGGTTTGAAAAGCATCAGGTGAACACAGAGTAATAGAAATAACAAAGAAGATCAGCAAGTGTGAGAACGTCTGAAATGTTTGTCAATGAAACTAAGAGAGGAGAGTAAACATGGTAGAGAGATTAGCAGTGTTTAATATTAACGCTTATGGAGGATTTGTCGACCCTGTTGTAGGACAATATTCACAAACTGGTTGGACATGCTTCTTTTGCATACAGACACCAGGTCTTCCGAATTTGATGGCCACCATTTCAGCTGCTGACAGAAGACATAACAAGCAGGTTAGAACGCGTACATTTTTGGTCGAAGACAACTTGCCTCTCATTCATTCCAATCTCAGCAATTGCGTCACACAGACATGCTTTTGTAGGATGATGGATATCATGACTGCTACAGAGTTGAAAGAAACTAGCAAATGTTTCAAGATCCCTGTGTGACCATCATGAGATTTCGTCAAATATCTGTTCAATACGGCGGATCAAGAATCACAAATTAGTGCTCCACTTGAATACTCAGTATCTTTAAAATATAGGTTAATGCAGATGAGTTCCCAAATATCATGAAACATCACACGAGGGCGAATCTCATGACAGACATAGGAGTGCTTCTGCTTAACGAATTCAGAAGGCTGTGTCTAGTGTCACGATCCTCACCTAGAAGGATTTAATGTGTGCTGATTAAATCACACAATAAAGATCTCTCTCCGGTATCATGTAATAACGGGCAGCCACAAACGTCGATGAATGTAACTTAGAATCTACGAGCGCATTCTCACTGATGTCGATAATCTAAGGAGTGATATTTCATCAACCATATCTAATTGAAAAATAGAAGCATATGACATGAGGTCTAGTCAATAATGAAATGAGTGACATTACGAGATGGGACATTCAGTCATTTCATCATGCCATCACAGTGCCCTCCTACGAAATTATTAATAACGTTAATATCAAGAGTATCATCAGAGCATTACTGACAGTTCCACGAATAAAAACAGTGAATGTGATACTTCTACCATCACCCCCACACCAATTCCTATTTCGAAAATAGAACACCTACACACTTTCATCGTCACTCGGAAAATAACTATCAACACCAACACTACTTATCACACTCTCACAGTCATCATGATAATGCAGCACATCTACATTCCTACAAGTGCACGAAAACTGAACGTGGACATGGTAAATCAAAATCCGCAACACATCAAGAAGACACAGGATGACAGTTAGAGAATATTATTCACTCTCGAACAGTCGGGACATCGAAAGTGGCCGAAGTCAATCGATCCTCGACAGGTGAGGTGAGTAGGCATGTCGACTAGGCTTCATCATCATCTCTGCTGTCTGCTTGAACACTGACCGTCAACACATCGACCATAACAACACTGTTCATCATTGTGACAGTAGAACCTGTCCGGTTGACATTGAACGCATGTTCCATTTGTCGGTGAGTCCATTCTGCACTTGGCCAACCAACAGCAGTCGTGTACATTTGTGCATGGTCCTCCGTAAGGCGAACAGGCGTGAACGTCAGCTGAAATGTGGAAGATGGAATGGAGAGATAGATACAGAATAACAGATTGCGTGTGTGTGTGTGTGAGTTGGTGAGTTGTTGAGTGAGTGATAGTGTGAGTGAGTGAGTGAGTGCGATGGTGTAGATTGTGGGTGGATTGTGTGTAGATTGGGATTAGGTGTAAAGAGAAAACAAGTGGTTTCCTTGAGTGAAGTGACACAGCGATGAGTTGTGAATGTATTCAGAGGTGGTGTCTGATATTCGAGGAAAGGAATAGTGTCACTCACCGAGATTGTGGAGCAGGAGGACGAGGGAGAGTAACACAGCTGACAGCTTTCCAACCATACTCGATGTATGCTTCAGTGAACTGAGTGATGAGTTGAATTCGCGTTGACTGTGTGTGTCGCCTTTATATCTGCTATTGTCATCCAGTGTGTGTGTGTGTGGGTGTGTACGTGACTACTGCACTGCTCATCAGCTTTGAATTAATCTGTGTTTCGCGTACAATTTGATCCGCAGGAATTAGGTCAGAGTTTGTGATTTCTGCATCATGTGCTGTTGTGTGGTGTGATTTGAAATCTCGGTCGGTAGCACTGACTTTTTTATTTTCTGAATGTAATCTGTGAGTTTGTTGGAAAAATTCGAAGTGGTATGCAAGTGTTTCAGGTCTTGAGGAGTAATGTGTTTATGGAATTGTGAACTTTAGAACTTGTGTATCGAGTGCCTACTACATTATCCTATTTGGCTTTTTCAACATAATCGGTGATATTTTATTTGCTGTGACCTCCATATTATATCCACAGATGCTGAATAACTTCGTTTAACGAGTTCTCAGTATGTATGCTTGTGCTTGGAAGGTGTGTGCACTATTCATGTATGGATTTCCGTCAGAGTGAAATCAGCTTCTTTTGTGACCAGATGACAACCTGTCTGGTGTTTTCTGTCACATTCAAATATTCTTGCAACTGACGACAGCCTATGGAAATGAGATTGTTACACGAATGATTAGTAGAGCAAAGAGACAGTCTTATCAATCATATATGTTTCCATAGAACGAGTAGGAAGCCTGTTTTCCTTAGTAGAAATGTTTGATTACCCCTACGAAATATGTTCATCATCAATAATTCATTCGTTTCAGGTCGAATGGGTGCATTAGTAACCGCAAGAGCGAGAAGTATATTACAATAGCAAAATACTAAATGAAGTACAACATTTCACGTTAACACTTTCACTATTACCTGACTGATGGCTGTGAGAGCACAGTTTATTCCTCTCCTGAAGCTAGCTAGCTATGACTACAATTAGTAACACCAGTCAATTTCCTATGATTCAAACTCGACGAAATCATGATAGAATATCATGCCTCTACTCATCATCAACGAAAATGTGCTAACCATAATTCAGTAACTGTTTCCAAGCAGTATTCTACCGGATATCATATGAACAGTTCATATATCCTTTTGAAGAGAAAACGGTTTACATATCCTGAACTCTTGAGACAGATATCTTGGTATGTTGGGCATGAGACTAGTCTTTGTCCAATGTAAGTCATGAAGATGATGATGCAGGAGGACTGTGCACGAAATTCTAATTCACAGATGGCGGTTGAATTGATTGAGCGTGTTGACAATTTCATAGATTCGAAGAGTTGCTTCAGTGACAATACACTAACTATTGACGATATCGCAGCATTGACAATAAAATTCTGTGTGACATTTGCCAACGTATTTCATATTAGGCGTATACTGAATATCAGATCATCGATGGGAGTAAGTGCGTGCTGCTGGTTGTTTGATGTGTTCATTGAAAAGTTGATATTCATGAGACTCCGTTTGAGCACGGGTGTTATAGTTCCGAATCTTGTGTCAGGTTGCATAATGGCAGGTTGAGTAAGGAGGTATATCAGTATTACGGATTAGGAAGATGCATCGATTCAGATGGCTGATTTATGTGTAACAAGTGCCAAGTCTTCACATTTTCCGACGAGCAGGTATAGACATCATGGGTGATGGTCGGAAAGTGGTAGGATGTTTAGCAAGCCAAAAAGTACTATCCACTCACCAAGATTTCGTCCGTTGCTGTGAGTCACGTAGATACGTGGTAACTGCTCATTTGGCGTCACCGAGAAGCTTAGTACCAAAAAATGAAGACTTCTGGTGAAACAACTCGAAATCGTTGTCAGTGATACAGGTGCATGCATTGCTTTGGATCTCTCACATCCATTGAATGATCAGTATTCTTCATGTGATTATTATGTCTCTGGAACATTTCCGCTTAGTATGCTTTCTTTGAGGATTTTCTTCTTTGCTTCTTCCTTATTCCCAGCATGAACATTGTAGAATGTTGAAGGTCGAACTGAGAATTTTCGTATACAAAAGTCGGTCAAACAATTTGGCAGGAAAATTGTGATTCTGAATCGCTGCGGTTGGATTCCGCTTCGATACACACTGTGACTCACTCAACGTTTAAACAATCATTCAGGACTGTCCAGAACTTGGTGTGTTGGGCATGGAAAATTAATTCTGTATGCACTTTGACACATCTTATTGGATGTCTCCTGGATTTGAAAAAACCCCGATAAACTGCTGATAATTGCTTCTACGCTTTGTGAAGTTTAATAAGGAATTGTTGATCACATACACGAAAGGTGAACCAGTTACACACAGCTATAGAATAAATTCAAAATGTCACAGAATGCATTAAACAAATGAAATGAGACCATCTCCTTATTCAGATTTCTCACAATAATGCACAACGTCACATGATGCAGAAATCACAATCTCTCAATTAATCCTCGCGCATTAAAGGTAACACGGAAACACAGATTAATTCAAAGCGGACGAGTAGTGCACTCGTCACGAAATCAGTCAATGACACCAGTATAAATAACACCCACAGACAAAGTTAAAGCAAATTCAACTCAATTCTTTGAAGTATACACCGAGCAGATCGAATATGGTGTTGAAGCTGTCAGCTGTGTTACTCTCCCTCGTCATCCTGCTACACAATACTGGTAAGTGACACTTCGCACTTCAAAGCCAACACTCTTAAATTAGCTATCTCATCTGTACACATTCACAACTCATAACACTGTCACTTCACTCAAATCAACCAGTTGTTAACCATATCTTCACCTCATCCAACCACAACCACTGACACCGTCTCACCCACTCACTCACTCACTCAATCTCTCACTGCATAACTCCCTCACACACTCGCACACGCACACACACATACACATATACATGGACAATTTGTAATTTTGTGTCTGTCTCTCTCTTCCATCTTCCACATTTCAGCTGATGCTCAAGGCTGTTCGGCTTACGGAGAACCATGCGTAAGTTCACGGGACTGCTGTTGGTCGGGAAAGTGCAGAAGGACACAACTGAGAGGTCCCTTATGTGTCGAATGTTATCTAGAGGGGTTCTACTGTCACAGTGATGAACAGTGTTGTTCTGATAAATGTGTCGACGGTCAATGTACACGCGGATTTATGTGATAATTCGCCTACTTGGCATGGCTTCTCACCTGTGGAGCAATGAATACCTTAAGCCACTTTCGATGTTCCGACTGTTGGAATATAAATAATATTCTATCGGTGTAATCTTGTGTCTTCTTGATGTGTTGTGTGTTTCTCGTTTTTCGATGTCGACGGTCAGTTTTCGTGCACTTGTATGATTGTTGATGCGCCTAAATATCATGATGAAATTTCTCTAGTTTCTGTTTCACAGAATAGGATATAGTTAGCCTAGAAATTGAAGTGTCACTGGTGGGACATTAAATATAGCCTAATATCTAGCTGAATCCTACGTCTGGTTGTTCCTAAAGTCAATTTTTGGCGTGATACGTTATCCTCCTATATGAATTTTCATAGTCCCGTATACCCTGTGAGCACTAATAGTTAGATGCATCAGATTGAATCATTTCGACACCCCGAAAGATAACTACATACGGAGTACTATACCAGTATCAGCAGACTTTCTGACTTCATTCATAATAGTGTGTAAATGTATTCTAATTTCATCATATGATCCTGTTTCAATATGTTGATTTACCTTGTCTATGTAATCTGATTTGTCCATGGCTACTTCAATATTACGTCTGTCGAACTTTACAGTCACTGTGATTTTGTCGTTTCTCAAGCTTTATAGAGTAGCGACTATTTCTCTTTCCTTTTTTGATATGCTGCTATTTCCATTCTTGTGATGTTTCGGCCTAAAAGCACAGTTTGCTCTGACTAGTTCCAGAGTGGCTTTGTCCATCTCACCTAATGCTACTTTTACACTAGGAGTGATTTTATCCAGATTTCAATCTGTTCATAGCTAAATTGAAGTTTAATATTTTGTCAAGAATTATGGTTTCATCAGAACTTAAAGTTCTCGTTGAGAGGTTAACTATCCACTTTGTTTTATCTACGGCCGACAGCACTTCATTTGTATGGTCTTTTACTTTATCGAGATATATTCTTTCAATACGTTTTTGAGCTAAAGTGTACAATTTATGATATAATACTCAATTATCACAGTAATGAAGGCATTGTGTATTGAAACGACAATTGCTCGGCTGACGAAATAATATTAGGTGTTTCGTTATGTTTAATCTCCACAGTTTTCAAATTCAACGATCAGCTGTATGTGAGGAAAAGGATTGAGTGATGATATGGTCTCCGATATTCACTACAGTAGCAGACATATTTATGGATAGTTGGGAACATAATCCTCTTAGAAGGTTGGATGCTACTCCTAGGTTATGGTGGAAATATGTGGATGAAACATTCACTGTGTTGAAATCTGAACATATCTCTCATTTTTAACACATATCAAATCAATAGTTGACGGAATTCAATTCACGTCGGAGTTCGAATACTGGCATGTGGAGTTGGCCATGCTCGACTGTAGCATACAACAAAAACAAGATGGTGAGATAGAAACTAGCAGGTTTAGGAAACCGACACACTCTTATGAATACCTAGACTTTAATTTGTCTTTATCCAGGATCAGTTATTTACTCAAGCGTGTATATTCGAGCCAACAGCCTGACTAGTGAACCAGAAGATCTAAATAATGAAATCGAAAAAGTAAAGGAAGTATTACTAGTGCATAACTAGAAATCAGAATTGATTCAGAAATGTACATAAAACCATAGAGAAACAACGATCAGTGATAAAAGTGACAGAAATAGGGAGAATAATTTAGGGTTCAAAGCCTCTGAACTACTGTCGCACAAAAGAAGCAACCTCAGATGTCTCACGTGGGATTCTCGATGGACCTGGAATTGTGGTGGAACTAAGATTAACCAACCAAATCTATTTCTCTCTCTCAGATATCAACCTTTGCGGCTTAAGCACCCACTCGATAGATCCAATTAAGTAAAACAGTCTAATTTACAAAATACCATCTAATGAATGTCGGTAAGGTCAATTACATAGGTCAAACTAGTGGATCAGAGTCAACCAGATCATTGGAACACAAACATTCAGCTAGACAATGAACCATTAACCCTGCTGAGTTCAAGAACCTAAGAGAATGCTCAGCTATTTCACTGCATTCACTTGCATGTTATCACAAAATAAGGCGTGTATGGGACTTGGCGAGAGTATTGAAGTGCCAAATAGTTGGGTGGAGAGAGAAGTTTATCACTGGAGCTTTGTTTATTGATTCAACACCGCACACATGCAATCGGAATAATGCAACGTCTACTCAGGGATATGGAGAGTGCAACAAACAACCAAGGGAAGTTGGAGAGACCAAGAGAGAAAAATATATAAATGACCAATTTGGAAACCGTTCACTTGTCAATACTTCATCGCTGTTTGATATTTGAAGTAAGTTTCCGCAACAAGAGATACAATACAATTGGCCACTGTGTTCAGTGTTGAGCGACTACTTCTCCTGGCCTTACGAAATGCCACTGGGATGAAATTCAACCACTGAACTTCACCTATGTGCAGAAACAAATATAATACATCCCCATTGTTCTACTCTTCCCTACCAAAATTTTAGTAGGAACTTCATCACAGATTCTTTGTGAGTTGGTCAGTTAGACTGTTCTTGTGTATTTACATTCACTGGTCAAACAGCCAAGCATGTTCATCGTCGTAAATCCTTACATCGTCATCATTTGTGAATCGAGGAACTGACAAAGTCTGATCTGCGTCTTATTTGAATAATCTTGTTAAAAATAGTCACCATCAAGTTGATGTTAGTAAGACATTTGAAGTTATCTGTCGTATTCCGTTTATTCCTAGTTCCTTCACAACGTTATATTCCACATACAACTGCAATCGTTGTAATGCATCTGAAGTATCTGGATTAGTGTTCTCAGAAGATTTACATTTGGCCATCTTCCTTATATCTATCCGCATCATACGAATGCAATACAATGAAATCTCCGCCTTTCTTCCCAACAACCAACATGTTTTTATTCTTCAATCTTGTCATTCATACTGCTTCATTTGTATTTGTTTGTCACGCAATCAGTTTCGATACTTCGGTCAGATATTCACCTCGCGCTGTACACAGTTCAAGAATATGAAATTTCCACACAGTTTCATTTGTAAACAGAAAATATTTAGATAATAATACTTGATCTGGTCGATTACATGAAGAGTAATCTAGACGGCAAGAATATATGCGTTATTCTATATACTACTGATTGAATGCTATGAGTAGTGTTTAGTTTTATCCAATTTCAATACTCAATCACTTCATACTTACTTCTATTCTTTTGTCAAATTCTAACCAATATCTAATCGACTTGTTTAACCTTTGCAGGCAGCTACACCCTCAATTATTAACACTGTCAAATTCACCTACTAAATAATGATTGTTCAGAAATCTCCTCATTATTGGATTCGTTCGTCTTTGTATTGAGTTAAAGTTGTGATAAAAAGATAAATAAGACATTGGCAAAACACCATCGGTCACTCCTCTCGTTTTCTAGATGTCCACATGAGGACTTTGCTGATTCTCTAATATGCAATCACTTGCATGAGATCGTCATCATCCCTGCCTCTATTTACCAATATTAGCTATCTGTCTATTGTGTTGTATTCGAGCATCGCGTTAACTCACTGTGATGTACATTCTGTGATGACATTCATCGGTTACACAATGATTAGAGGCTCACAAAACGTTATTTGAAGCCAGATGACTGACTTGATCATCTGACAGTATGCTGCACACTTGACGAATAAAAAGAATCTCAATGTATTGCGACACAACATTTCTAAATCACAGAAGATTTCAGTTTCCAGATGGATGGAAATCTCTACACTGTGACGCTGGAAATTGTTGAAATCCGGTACCATGAATTCTTCACCCTTTGACAGATTCTAGAACATAGGCATTCCTACCGGCGTCCGACAATCACTATATTTCTTGACCTAAAGGCGTCATTCGATTTTGTCGACGGAGAGGTTTTGTGGCGATGCTTGGCTGTAAAGGGAATGCCAAGAAAATACGTCGCGCTGATTAAGGCACTCTACTCGTACTCATGCAGCCAGGTGAGCGCTTATGGCGAGTTGTCATCTTAATTGGTGACGACGAGTGGCGTCCGTCAAGGATGCCCATTATCCTTATTCCTATTCAACTTCATCATAGACGTACTAATGGACTTAACCCTAACTCACTTCAGCAACTCAGGGATTGACTTGCTACCAGGGAATAATCTCGTCGACTTAGAATATGCGGACGATAAAGTCCTTCTAGGCGAGGACGCTGACAAAATTCAGAATCTCCTGAACACTTTGAGCAATAATCTTCGTATGTTTGGTATGCGATTCGCCCCTGTAAAATGTAAGATGATGCTGCAGGATTGGACTTCACCGACCCCTATTTTAGAAGTAGGAAGTCAAGTGGTAGAGCACGTTGACCACTTCACTTGCTTGGGAAGTACCATCAGCCCCAACGGGTTGATCTTCGACGAAATCTCAGCACGAATACAGAGGGCTGGGTTCGATTTTGCCAGTTTACGCCGTCTCTGGCTTAGTAGACGTGATATCCGGTTGGCTATCGACCAAAGGGCGTGTGTACTGCTCAACAGTCCGCTCCGTCCTCCTTTATGGCTGTGAGACGTGACCATTGAGAGCAGAGGACATGAAAAGATTAGCTGTCTTAGATCAAAGGTGTCCGCGTACTATCTCCCGCGTGAAGTGGTATAATAAGGTGAGCAATATTGAGGTTAGGCCATCGGTCGAGTGCTAGGTAAGGCGGGGAAATCAGTCGACGAAACTGTGAAATTACATCGACCGAGACGGTTAGGACATGTGTTACGTATGCCTAGTCATTGCCTTCCTCGACTGACGGGCAATGTTAGCTGATATAGGGCCAGGCTGGAAAAGAGCTAGCGGCGGTCAAACGAAAACATGGCACCAGTCAATGAAATCCACAACAGTTAGTTTAAGCTACGTAGGAAGATGTAGACTCCCTGGTTGGGGTCCTCGGGACGGTAAAACCAATGGTTGGAAACAATTGGTCACATGGCTCAAAATCGTTCTCAGTGGCTGGCGCAGATGCATACACTCCTTGTGACTTATGATTTCCAATGAAACTGTTTTGTTCTCCGTTATTACTATTCCTTTGTATCACACCTCTGTTTACTGTCTATATTATGCATTCTTCTACTTTCTTCTCTAGCTTTGAGTGCTACATGGAGTGTGGCGACTTGAACTGCCGCGCACATGTGCAAAGTTCTATGTCGAAAACCGACCGACCATGAATTCCTAATCAATATGCAATCCATTGATGTAATTCAGAGAGACCTGCATGGGCAAAACCGCAGCTGAATCACAGATATGACAAATGTGCATTTATAGGAGTTACATGACGAAACAAAGTTAATTGGTTGTAATATTTCCTATTCAGTTGAATATTGTTCTCAAGATGAACCCATTAAATATAAGAAAATGTACATTAAGAAGGTCAATATTCCTTAAACAAAATGAAATGCTCCACCTCCCTGATTATGGCGTTACAACAAATGACGACAGTCAAGCTAGAAATGTGTCAACAAAACTAAGCGAATCAACATAACCGGGATCACCGAATTCATGTGTGTGTGATTCGAGATGATTCACTGGAAATCACCATGATCACGATGGTGACATATTTTTGAGAAATCGAGAATCCTCTATAGCATTTCCACATTCAAAAACACAACGGAGACTACACACATAGTATGCGAAAAACATAATATGGAAAAATTGACACACGTGTAACACGAAACAATGAAGTCAATATTGTATGGTCAGAATAACGCAAATCCCTAGACGACAGAAAACAAGATCAGAAAGAGAGAAGCCTTAAAGTGTCTTAAAACACGGAAGAATGAGATTTTCAATTGTCAATGTTTCAGATACCACTGACTGTTAATATATATGCATTTACCTGATATTTATTCACACATAGTGGACAAGGAAACAGTCATGCAGATGAGACGTCCTACCCTCAGATATTCAGTGGATGAATGGTGAACCGATACTTCCCACTGCACAATACATTAAGCTCCTGATATATAATCACTCACATACTACTGAAATTTCAAAGTGCAACTCTCCGTTTCCTTACTCACCGACAACCACAGGAAGTACTACACGTAATTCATCAACAAACACAAATCGTATTCGGTCACTATGAATACATTCCATTGGCTATATTGCACACAAACCTGCTGAAAATATCAGTCATTCACAAATATGTCGTCAGAGAGAAGTTGTCAGTTTTAAAACGTAGTCGGCTTTATTTATTTATGAAGTATGAGAGTTGACACCGGGTGGGCTAAAATGAACTCGTAAACCACACACATGCACAGGCACTTCCAATTATTCTATCCTCACAGAGCGTAGTATTGCCTACTGGGAACGATTTTCGGAGAGCCAGAATACGAATATGACGAGTAGGATGGCACCTGGTTTGAATTCACTGGTCCGTAATTCGATTGTTGAGCGTATGTGTTGGTGTTGTATTGTGATTGTTGGGTGTTTGTGTTTGTGTTTGTGTTTGCGTTGTATCCATTGTCGTAGTTAGTGGTTCCAGTCATGTGTTGTTGTGAGTTTGTGTTGGTCGCTTGTTGCTGTAATGTTGATGATGATGTTGAATATGGTGGACGACCAGCGTAGTTCCCTCTGAAATTGATTGAGTGGATGAGAGTGACAGTTATGTGGTGAAATGGTGATGAGTGTGCATAACATGAGAATATACTGGCAATTTGTGTGTGTATGGTGCATGTGACGTGCTCCCTGCTACATCCTTCATGCTAACTGACTACATTCACACCACAACAAACAAAGTAAATTTAAATCTCATAAGATAGACAAACTGAAGCTAGCGATTTGAAATTCCTTATTGCACACGTGATGTCGTTTCCTCGTGGCAGCATCTACTTGGAGTGAAATAACACAACCTTATTGATGATCACAGCGTATCACGATATAGAAGAGGTGCAGACCCAGTATTTCTCACATACTGATTCGAGAGTAATGTACCTACTTTTAATTTTGTCTCCATGTGATCGAAAGGAAGGCATATAGATAAATGAAAACTTACCACCAACAACCAACTTTTGCGAGTAACTTTCATCTTCACTTGTCACTTTTCACATAAATGTAGGTTAGACCACCACAGATTGGCTGCATAACACCCACCGTATTATCGGATAACACACCTGATACCTCTTAACTTACTGACTGCCTCAACACAGTCGTGATGATGCATGGTGACACCTCACATGGAAGGGGAAAACTGAAGTCATATTTCATGTATGTGACAATCGTGTCTATTTACATTGACAACGAAAATATAACAGTTCCAATCATTGTCTGCTGAGCAGTAACTTCCCGAAACAAAACGAAATTATACTTTGCACCACTAATATCTAATTTAATTCCATAAACAGCAAACATCTTTGACGATCAATGAAATGTGAGATAGTGAGTGCAGTTTATCATCAGCGATGTATATGTGCATAGTACAAAAACCGATCGATATTGTTCTGTTCACGTTAATTAACAGGTTATTGATTGCTCTCAGCGTTACCTAACCAAAAGACCAGGCACATGTTGCGATAGTACACCGAATAGAAAAATGTACTCCACTACTCACTTACCCTGGACCATAATTGCACACAATACTCAGACCATAGGGGAAGTTTGGACATTTGGTGACACCACATCCAACATCGGTGGTCGACTCCCAGACGACCTGGAACGTATGAAGAGCATAAGTTATGCATATCATTCATTGAATAGATGCGGAACGTCTACCACTGACAGCAGTCATTCAAATCGTTCCATGTCAACATATATGTTTGATGCAGCTATCCGGTTGCTGCAGTAATCATACGTGAGACAGTCTCGATTCCATCGACTGTCATCAGTCACATCAATGATCGCATGTCGGGAAAAAAGTGGAGTCCCGAAACCATATTGTCATAAAAGCTAATGAAATTTCACAGGTACAAACATAATGCAAACTTAATGAGGAATTAATCAACGAAATGAACAGTTCAATTCACTGAGCTTCTATCGAATCACTCAGTCGATATTATGTTTAATGTGGCAGTTTCCACTCTACTCTCATAGACAAGCAATAACCTTGAGAACTACCACTTCACTGCTCTCCATGATGGAAACAGCCTCAATGAATCTGTTGGCAGTATTCCACTCAGGTCTTTTCTCAATCATAACTGTGAAGATATCTAAATTAAATAAACATGTTGTGGCACATTATCTACTCCGGTCCGACAAACTACAAATCCATCACGAGCATGCATTCCATGCAAGAGATATAAGAGAGGAATATTGATCAGTCATAAGCATCTGTCCACTACTCACCTGAGTGTAATGACCACATTGACCCAGACGACATGTTTGGCTGGCGAAGTCGTAGTTCTTGTATTCATCCAACCACAACTGGAAACCACTTGACAGTGAAGAAGTGAAAAGAGTGACAGAGAATTTCTGTAAGTCTGGTGAACAAATCAATGAATGAGGAACATCACATCTGTGAGAAATCCTCAAAACTCACTTCTTGTTAGAGTTGGCAATGAAGATGCCGGTTTAGAAGTCAGTGGAAGGTTTGCTATTAACTTATTCCTCACACAGAAGCAATAACAAAACAGGAAAATTAGTGCTGTTCGTTCGAGTCTATCTTCCAGTTTAGTCTTCTTCAGGTTACTATTAATCTTCTTTGCGAACATTTGACACAATGCACTTCTTATCGCACCCGTTATCAACATAATGAGAGAATTCATTGTCGAAATAGCATCAGATGTGACTGGCGAATTTCGATAGAATGCGCATGAACGCGTAAGACAACCAGAATTGCTGTAATTTATGTCCATGATTTCACAGAGTGACAAGTTGATGCCTAAAGAGGTTGCACTGTACGACACCAAGAATGTTAATTTATTCACCTTCTCAAAGAGAGAGGCAAGACTCACCTGTTTCCGCATATTCCGCTGACTGTTGAAAAGAGAAGTCCGAAATATCTGCCATCTCACACAACAGTGGGTGGAGAGGTCAATACTGTATATAAATTGTAGTCGTATGTGTGTTCAGTAATTGGTTGTCGTCATCCAAAGAACACTAACCAATTAGTCTACATCTACCTGTGTGACTCAAAACAACAATCGAAGTCTCTATGTCATGTCTATCGAATGTGCGGTATATTAGACTTTCAAGTGGACTCCCATATCACTCATACCGAAACATTATCATCTAGTTCCGTTCCAAAGTTCTACAAAATCCTCCAGTCTTACTCAGTGTTGCATGTGTTTAAGTAGTCAGAACTGAGAGAAACTTACGTTTCGACATCTGCGGATCCCGCCCAATTCTGTCCAACATAATCGAATCCCTGTATTTTCCGCTCGTCAGCTGTGTCGTGTCCAACACGACACTGGTCAGATAAGATTTGTGCTTTCCTTTCCAACTCCATGTTCCATCTCTGCGCATGTGTGCAAATGCAACACAAAATACATTGGTTGAAATTAGAAACAATGCATGGATAAATGGAGACATTGAAAGACAACACAAACCGTCAACTCATTCCAGCGATATACAATGAATGAATAACTGGACAGACAGTGTTTGAGTAGAATGCTCATGGTTGACAAAACAAATCTCAATAGTAACAGACTTCAAGGAAATCTGCACATATTCTCTATGAACAATAATCAAAACCATAATCGACGCAAAATGCATTGAGGAACACTATGCAGAGATGATACAAGTTGGTCGAATTCAACTCCGCCATTCTTGTACTACGGAGGAGGATGAGTAGTTGACACTGATATGTTCACACAATCTCGCGTTAATCGAATCACCGAATGTGGCATGAAGCACATTCCAATCGAAAATCTGTTCCCAACAATTATCCGTCTGACAATATCCAACAACTACCATCAGTCCATCCATCAGAAAATTACCTACAAACGAAAGCATATTCTAGAAATACAAAGAACACGCAACACACTCGATCACAACATCATGAAGGTGTTACCACAACAAAATAAAAGACCAAAAATTCACCCTGTGTGACTCATCTGACCATTGCAAAACAAACAGAAGAAATAAGCACGGATTCATACTAGCCAGTCGCCCGATTTATCATTTCAAGTGCCCCATTTCAAACTAAATGTTCCTCTCACCAGTGGTTTGATAGACACGGCCATCGGTTGTCCACTCAACTGTCCATTCTGAACTGCTTCTCTGGCGTTGTTGTGCAGAGCCAGCAATTTGTTTCTCATGTTGTCGTCCATCTGTCCACGGACATGTGTTGAAATCAGTGATACGCATAAGGAGGAGAACACCAGCAGAAGCAAATCTGATTCCCAGCGCATTTCCACACCAGCAAGATTCAGTCGAGGTGAAATCTGATCGCCTTCGTGTTACAGTTGTTATTTCTGCAGTCACCAAGCATATTTATATGCAGACGTGGATGAGAGACGTGGAGTGAAATCTGGATTATTGAGTCGCTCACTCGAATGTCAATTATGCAATGAGGATTAGGGTGTGGTGTTATTAGTCGACGCTGGTCGACGAGTGTCATTCGGTGGTGGATTTGTGGATGGGCGTGTACAGATTATTGTCTCAATGAGTGGTCTCGATTGCTTTCGACTCACTTCTCCTACACCCTGTTGGTAGAAGTGAGCAAACACTTGACCATGAAATCAGTGATACTTGAATGAGATTATATTCTGTAGGGTGTGAGTCAATAATAATGAATGGAATGGAATGAATGAGCGAATGTGTATAATCCGTCTCATGAATTGTTGGGTGTGTTCTTTGGGAAGGAGTGAGTGAATGATTGATTGAGCGAGTGAGTTGGGTAACTCGATCCTCTCGTGTTTGTGAGTGACGTGCTTCTTCTTTATGTCAATGGAAAATATATCTGTAATATCGTGTGTGTGATATTCAGAGATGGCAGAGAACAAGTCAAGAGATCCCACTTAATGAGTCGACCACTTTACATGATCTAGTAAGGCACCAATCACTGAGTATTAAACACATTCGCTTGAGCTCTGTGCAGGATCAGTTGTGGCATACCATGATATCGTCTAGTATTGTCAATAGCTGGGAGATTGCTGAAAACTTAGGGTTTCTGGGCCTCAGTAATAACCATTGTTGTTGACGGGCTTCGAACACAGTGTCTTTTGATTTCTCAGTGACCACTGAGATGTAATTCCATTGCTGGTCAAGCACAAATTTCGGCCATTCACTTACCCATCTATTACTGATATCCAAATTTGAAGAGTACTACCTAGAAAAGAAAGAAGAGTTCTACAGGTAACGATGGACAATACTCCAAATGTCTCTACCAGCCACTTCATGACTTAGTGAAGGTCAAGCCAACGAGGAAAAATCTGCGGATCACACACATTTGCTTCGCCTCAGTTTAAGAATGTGAAACTGTTTGATACAAGAATGATCTCTTTAGAGACTGTTTCTCCAATCACGAATGTTTCACTGATAGGAAACATCGGTTTGTCACACGCTTTCATTCAATACCATAATATCTATATTCACATACTGGTTCACTACTTAAGATGGGTCTTACTACGATTTATATACAGTGATTGCTTCAGATTGGACAATGAAGCCTACGCGGAAAACAAATATTCTAGCATTTGGCTCCCCTCTGACGCCCAACTTGACAAGTCTGGGAAACAACTTCCTAATGAAAACACCCGGTGGGCTTCATTTCACACATTGACGATACACTCGCTACTTCTGATGTTAATTCGATTCTCGAGAACTTGCTTCAAACCTTCGATCATGCCTTTCCATACATCAACTTCATTCTGCCAGTAGAATTTATCTCAGTGTTACATTTCCTTAGTGTTGAATTTCTAAGAAAGGATGATCGCTGACTGTGCAGATATATTGGTGAAAAGCCTACGTGGAGCAGACAGGTTATCAATTTCAAAATTCTTACCTTCTGAGGAGAAAGAGGAATTTCATCGATATACATTTCTTAAAGATCTGAAAAATAGGTCACGAGGAATCCGTTGACGAAGAACTGTACTATCTTCATAGAATCTTGCCTGTGAATGACTTCCCAAACAGACTCATAGAAAGCAACCTGAAATAAAAGGACACGCTGCACAATGTCCAGGTTATGCTATAGATCATTTCAACTCTGAAGTTGGGACTGAAATGTTAAGCAGAAGATAACCGAAAATGGACAGTTCTTGCATTGACCTCCGTGGCATATTTGATTCTCTCCAGGATCATGCAGCTTAGGATTTTGATTAGGATAGACAGGAACATGATGCGTCGCAGTTCTTTCATTGACTTAAATCTCGTTTCTCCGGTGGTTTGAATAAATGGCCATTCTTCCAATCCTCAGATATCTTGCCCTTTTTCCACATCTTCTTTAGTAGTGGTGGCGTCGAGTCCACCGATGTCTCTGGGTCCATTTCCAATGCTTCTACAGGGACTCCGTATAGTCCTGCTGCTTTTCCAGATTTAAGCATTTTATGGCCTTCAGGATCTCTGCTTTCGTCTGAGGGTTGGTATTCATTGTTAGTTTTGCTTCCTCTGTTGGTATTATTGAACACTTTGTAGGTGACGGTCGATTTAGAAGTCTTTGAATTGTTCTGTCCAATGTTACCTTGGCTCCAACGCTTTGATAATTGACTTCCCATTGTCATCCCTCACTGGCTTAATTTGTGTATATCTATTCCTAGATGGCAACCTAGTTGTTGGAAAGGGTGTTGTGAGGTCTCCTTTGCCTGCAGCTACTTCTGATTTACCTGCCATAGCATCAAAATATTGTCATTTGTCTTCCCTGACACTTTTATTTACTCTGTTGTCCAGTGTATTGAAGCTTGCATTCAGCTCTTGTTTTTGTTGCTCATCGACGCACTGTATGCTCTTTTGTTTCACCACCCTTCTCCCTTCCATCAGTCTCCATGTGTGTGTAGTGGGCAACTGTTTGTTCTGTCTCTTCTTTCTGCCTAGAACTTCCACGCAGGTTTGAATCAACACCAATTTCAACTTGTTGCAGTGCTTTTCGACGCTGATCTCTTCGCTAGTGTTGATTTGTGTCTCCGTCGTTTTCCTTCTGATTGCAGTGAGGGTTGTGTTTTCTGGCTTGATCCTTCAAATTTCGAGTATTGAACTTGTCCTCTGGTCTATCTTCATCTCCTGTTTCCTTGAAAGCTTGGATTTTATTTGGAGTGTTCCTTGCACGAGATAGTGGTCTGAGCCGACACCTGCTCGTCTTCCTATTATTTTGTGTCCAGTGAGCTGCGTCCCCACTTCCTTCAGCACTAATTAGATGAGGTCAATTTAGTCGTCGGTTCACCAGCCTGGAGACAACCATGTATCCTTTTGGATATCCTTGTGCTTGTATGCGCTGCAATCAATCACCAGTTCATTGAAAGCACAGAATTCAGCAAAGAGTTCTCTGATCCAATTCGTCTCTCTGAGAGCTTTTCTATCCGCAGTTAGATCTCTCCCTGCGTAGTCAGGCCCTAGTTTGGCGTTCATGTCGGCCATTAGGATCTTAATATCATTGACTGACTTATTCGCCATCGTTGCATGTAGAACTCTTCTTTCTTTTCTAGGTAGTACTCATCAAATTTGGATATCAGTAATAGATGGGTAAGTAAATAGTCGAAATTTGTGCTTGACCAGCAATGGAATTACATCTCAGTGGTCACTGAGAAATCAAAAGACACTGTGTTCGAAGCCCGTCAACAACAATGGTTATTACTGAGGCCCAGAAACCCTAAGTTTTCAGCAATCTCCCAGCTATTGACAATACTAGACGATATCATGGTATGCCACAACTGATCCTGCACAGAGCTCAAGCGAATGTGTTTAATACTCAGTGATTGGTGCCTTACTAGATCATGTAAAGTGGTCGACTCATTAAGTGGGATCTCTTGACTTGTTCTCTGCCATCTCTGAATATCACACACACGATATTACAGATATATTTTCCATTGACATAAAGAAGAAGCACGTCACTCACAAACACGAGAGGTTCGAGTTTCACAACACACACGCCGACTATCACAGAACACACCCAACAATAAATGAATCGGATTATCCACATATGCTCTGTCATTCTTTCTTCCATTCATTAATAATGACTCACACCCTACAGAATATAATCTCATTCAAGTGTCACTAATCCCTTGGTCAAGTGTTCGCTCACCTTTACCAACAGGGTGTAGGAGGAGTGAGTCGAAAGCAATCGAGACCACTCATTGAGACAATAATCTGTACACGCCCATCCACAAATCCACCACCGAATGACACTCGTCGACCAGCGTCGACTAATAACACCACACCCTAATCCTCATTGCATAATTGACATTCGAGTGAGCGACTCAATAATCCAGATTTCACTCCATAGCTCTCTCATCCACGTCTGCATATAAATATGCTTGGTGACTGCAGAAATAACAACTGTAACACGAAGGCGATCAGATTTCACCTCGACTGAATCTTGCTGGTGTGGAAATGCGCTGGGAATCCAATTCGCTTCTGATTGTGCTCTCCTCCTTATGCGTATCACTGATTTCAACACATGTCCGTGGACAAATGGATGACAACATGAGAAACAAATTGCTGGCTCTGCACAACAACGCCAGAGAAGCAGTTCAGAATGGACAGTTGAGTGGACAACCGATGGCCGTGTCTATTAAACCACTGGTGAGAGGAACATTTAGTTTGAAATGGGGCACTTGAAATGATAAATCGGGCGACTGGCTAGTATGAATCCGTGCTTATTTCTTCTGTTTGTTTTGCAATGGTCAGATGAGTCACACAGGGTGAATTTTTGGTCTTTTATTTTGTTGTGTTAACACCTTCATGATGTTGTGATCGAGTGTGTTACGTGTTCTTTGTATTTCTAGAATATGCTTTCGTTTGTAGGTAATTTTCTGATGGATGGACTGATGGTAGTTGTTGGATATTGTCAGACGGATGATTGTTGGGAACAGATTTTCGATTGGAATGTGCTTCATGCCACATTCGGTGATTCGATTAACACGAGATGGTTTGAGTATGTCAGTGTCGTCTACTGATCCTTCGTAGCACAAGAATGGCGGAGTTGAATTCGAACAACTTGTATCATTTCTTAATATGTTCTCTAGTGCATTTTGTGTCGCTCATGGTGTTGCTGATTGTTGATAGAGAATATGTGCAGATTTCCTCGAAGTCTGTTACTATTGAGATTTGTTTTGTCAACCATGAGCATTCTACTCAAACACTGTCTGTCCAGTTATTCATTCATTGTATATCGCTGGAATGAGTTGACGGTTTGTGTTGTCTTTCAATGTCTCCATTTATCCATGCATTGTTTCTAATTTCAACCAATGTATTTTGTGTTGCATTTGCACACATGCGCAGAGATGGAACATGGAGTTGGAAAGGAAAGCACAAATCTTATCTGACCAGTGTCGTGTTGGACACGACACAGCTGACGAGCGGAAAATACAGGGATTCGATTATGTTGGACAGAATTGGGCGGGATCCGCAGATGTCGAAACGTAAGTTTCTCTCAGTTCTGACTACTTAAACACATGCAACACTGAGTAAGACTGGAGGATTTTGTAGAACTTTGGAACGGAACTAGATGATAATGTTTCGGTATGAGTGATATGGGAGTCCACTTGAAAGTCTAATATACCACACATTCGATAGACGTGACACAGAGACTTCGATTGTTGTTTTGAGTCACACAGGTAGATGTAGACTACTTGGTTAGTGTTCTTTGGATGACGACAACCAATTACTGAACACACATACGACTACAATTTATATACAGTATTGACCTCTCCACCCACTGTTGTGTGAGATGGCAGAAATTTCGGACTTCTCTTTTCAACAGTCAGCGGAATATGCGGAAACAGGTGAGTCTTGCCTCTCTCTTTGAGAAGGCGAATAAATTAACATTCTTGGTGTCGTACAGTGCAACCTCTTTAGGCATCAACGTGTCACTCTGTGAAATCATGGACATAAATTACAGCAATTCTGGTTGTCTTACGCGTTCATGCGCATTCTATCGAAATTCGCCAGTCACATCTGATGCTATTTCGACAATGAATTCTCTCATTATGTTGATAACGGGTGCGATAAGAAGTGCATTGTGTCAAATGTTCGCAAAGAAGATTAATAGTAACCTGAAGAAGACTAAACTGGAAGATAGACTCGAACGAACAGCACTAATTTTCCTGTTTTGTTATTGCTTCTGTGTGAGGAATAAGTTAATAGCAAACCTTCCACTGACTTCTAAACCGGCATCTTCATTGCCAACTCTAACAAGAAGTGAGTTTTGAGGATTTCTCACAGATGTGATGTTCCTCATTCATTGATTTGTTCACCAGACTTACAGAAATTCTCTGTCACTCTTTTCACTTCTTCACTGTCAAGTGGTTTCCAGTTGTGGTTGGATGAATACAAGAACTACGACTTTGCCAGCCAAACATGTCGTCTGGGTCAATGTGGTCATTACACTCAGGTGAGTAGTGGACAGATGCTTATGACTGATCAATATTCCTCTTTTATATCTCTTGCATGGAATGCATGCTCGTGATGGATCTGTAGTTAGACGGACCGGAGTAGATAATGTGCCACAACATGTTTATTTAATTTAGATATCTTCACAGTTATGATTGAGAAAAGACCTGAGTGGAATACTGCCAACGGATTCATTGAGGCTGTTCGCATCATGGAGAGCAGTGAAGAGATAGTTCTCAAGGTTATTGCTTGTCTATGAGAGTAGAGTGGAAACTGCCACATTAAACATAATATCGACTGAGTGATTCGATAAAAGCTCAGTGAATTGAACTGTTCATTTCGTTGATTAATTCCTCATTAAGTTTGCATTATGTTTGTACCTGTGAAATTTCATTAGCTTTTATGACAATATGGTTTCGGGACTCCACTTTTTTCCCGACATGTGATCATTGATGTGACTGATGACAGTCGATGGAATCGAGACTGTCTCACGTATGATTACTGCAGCAACCAGATAGCTGCATCAAACATATATGTTGACATGGAACGATTTGAATGACTGCTGTCAGTGGTAGACGTTCCGCATCTATTCAATGAATGATATGCATAACTTATGCTCTTCATACGTTCCAGGTCGTCTGGGAGTCGACCACCGATGTTGGATGTGGTGTCACCAAATGTCCAAACTTCCCCTATGGTCTGAGTATTGTGTGCAATTATGGTCCAGGGTAAGTGAGTAGTGGAGTACATTTTTCTATTCGGTGTACTATCGCAACATGTGCCTGGTCTTTTGGTTAGGTAACGCTGAGAGCAATCAATAACCTGTTAATTAACGTGAACAGAACAATGTCGATCGGTTTTTGTGTTATGCACATATACATCGCTGATGATAAACTGCACTCACTATCTCACATTTCATTGATCGTCAAAGATGTTTGCTGTTTATGGAATTAAATTAGATATTAGTGGTGCAAAGTATAATTTCGTTTTGTTTCGGGAAGTTACTGCCCAGCAGACAATGATTGGAACTGTTATATTTTCGTTGTCAATGTAAATAGACACGATTGTCACATACATGAAATATGACTTCAGTTTTCCCCTTCCATGTGAGGTGTCACCATGCATCATCACGACTGTGTTGAGGCAGTCAGTAAGTTAAGAGGTATCAGGTGTGTTATCCGATAATACGGTGGGTGTTATGCAGCCAATCTGTGGTGGTCTAACCTACATTTATGTGAAAAGTGACAAGTGAAGATGAAAGTTACTCGCAAAAGTTGGTTGTTGGTGGTAAGTTTTCATTTATCTATATGCCTTCCTTTCGATCACATGGAGACAAAAATACAAGTGAGTACATTAGTCTCTAATCAATAGGTGAGAAACACTGATTTTGCACCTCTTCTATATCGCGATACGCTGTGATCATCAATAGTGTTGTGTTATTTCACTCCAAGTAGATGCTGCCACGAGGAAACGACATCACGTGTGCAATAAGGAATTTCAAATCGCTAGCTTCAGTTTGTCTGTCTAATAGGATGGTATTTGACTTTGTTTGTTGTGGTGTGAATGTAGTCAGTGAGCATGAAGGATGTAGCAGGGAGCACGTCACATGCACCATACACACACAAATTGCCAGTATATTCTCATGTTATGCACACTCATCACCATTTCACCACATAACTGTCACTCTCATCCACTCAATCAATTTCAGAGGGAACTACGCTGGTCGTCCACCATATTCAACATCATCATCAACATCACAGCAACAAGCGACCAACACAAACTCACAACAACACATGACTGGAACCACTAACTACGACAATGGATACAACGCAAACACAAACACAAACAGCCAACAATCACAATACAACACCAACACATACGCTCAACAATCGAATTACGGACCAGTGAATTCAAACCAGGTGCCATCCTACTCGTCATATTCGTATTCTGGCTCTCCGAAAATCGTTCCCAGTAGGCAATACTACGCTCTGTGAGGATAGAATAATTGGAAGTGCCTGTGCATGTGTGTGGTTTACGAGTTCATTTTAGCCCACCCGGTGTCAACTCTCATACTTCATAAATAAATAAAGCCGACTACGTTTTAAAACTGACAACTTCTCTCTGACGACATATTTGTGAATGACTGATATTTTCAGCAGGTTTGTGTGCAATATAGCCAATGGAATGTATTCATAGTGACCGAATACGATTTGTGTTTGTTGATGAATTACGTGTAGTACTTCCTGTGGTTGTCGGTGAGTAAGGAAACGGAGAGTTGCACTTTGAAATTTCAGTAGTATGTGAGTGATTATATATCAGGAGCTTAATGTATTGTGCAGTGGGAAGTATCGGTTCACCATTCATCCACTGAATATCTGAGGGTAGGACGTCTCATCTGCATGACTGTTTCCTTGTCCACTATGTGTGAATAAATATCAGGTAAATGCATATATATTAACAGTCAGTGGTATCTGAAACATTGACAATTGAAAATCTCATTCTTCCGTGTTTTAAGACACTTTAAGGCTTCTCTCTTTCTGATCTTGTTTTCTGTCGTCTAGGGATTTGCGTTATTCTGACCATACAATATTGACTTCATTGTTTCGTGTTACACGTGTGTCAATTTTTCCATATTATGTTTTTCGCATACTATGTGTGTAGTCTCCGTTGTGTTTTTGAATGTGGAAATGCTATAGAGGATTCTCGATTTCTCAAAAATATGTCACCATCGTGATCATGGTGATTTCCAGTGAATCATCTCGAATCACACACACATGAATTCAGTGGTCACCGTTATTTTGCTTCGCTTAGTTTTGTTGACACATTTCTCGCTTGACTGTCGTCATTTTGTGGAACACCATAATCAGGACTGAAGGAAATTTCATTTTATTTAAAGAATATTGACTTTTTCGATGTACATTTACACATATTCAGTAGCTTTGTCCTGAGAACATTATTCAATTGAATGGGAAATAATACTATAGATAAACTTTGTTTCTTCATGTAACTCTCGTTAATGCTTCCTGAGCATACATTTGGGATGTCTGTGATTCAGCTGCAGTTATGCGCACGCATGACTCTCTTAATTACATCGAAGTATTTCATAGTGTTCAATAAGTTATGGTACAATTTCAAGCGTCACAGTGTAGAGATTTCCATCCATCTGGAAACTGAAATCTTCTGTGATTTAGAAATGTTGTGTCGCAATACATTGAGATTCTTTTGATTCGTCAAGTGTGCAGCATACTGTCAGATGATCAAGTTAGTCATCTGGCTTCAAATAACGTTTTGTGAACCTCTAATCATTTTGAGACCGATGAATGTCATCACAGAATGTACATCACAGTGAGTTAACGCGATGCTCGAATACAACACAATAGACAGACAGCTAATATTGGTATATACAGGCAGGGATGATGATGATCTCATGCAAGTGATTGCATATTAGAGAATCAGCAAAGTCATCATGTAGACATCTAGAAAACGAGAGGAGTGACCGATGGTGTTTTGCCAATGTCTTATTTATCTTTTTATCACAACTTTAACTCAATACAAAGACGAACGAATCCAATAATGAGGAGATTTCTGAACAATCATTATTTAGTAGGTGAATTTGACAGTGGTAATAATTGAGGGTGTAGCTGCCTGCAAAGGTTAAACAAGTCGATTAGATATTGGTTAGAATTTGACAAAAGAATAGAAGTAAGTATGAAGTGATTGAGTATTCAGATTGGATAAAACTAAACACTACTCATGGCATTCAATCAGTAGTATATTGAATTACGCATATATTCTTCCTATATACATTACTCTTCATGTGATCGACCAGATCAAGTATTATTATCTAAATATTTTCTGATTACAAATGAAACTGTGTGGAATTTTCATATTCCCGAACCGTGTACAGTGCGAGGTGAATATCTGACCGAAGTATCGAAAATGATTGCGTGACAAACAAATACAAATGAAGCAGTAAGAATGACAAGATTGAAGAATAAAAACCTGTTGGTTGTAGGGAAGGTAGGCGGAATTTTCAATGTATTACATTGTTTGAATGCCGATAGATATGAAGCATATGGCCAAGTGCAAATCTTCTGAGAACCTTAATCCAGTTACTTCAGATGAATCACGATGATTTCAGCTGTATGTAGAATATAACGTTGTGAAGGAACTAGGAATAAATGGAATACGACAAATAACTTCAAATGTCTTACTAACATCAACTTGATAGTGACTACTTTTTACAAGATGAGTCAAATAAGACGCAGACCAGACGTTCTCAGTCCCTGGCTTCACAAATGATGACGATGTTGGGAAATACAATGACGAACATGCTTGATTGTCTGACCAGTGAATGTACATACACCAGAACTGTCAAACTGACCAAATCACAAATAAAAGGCGATGAAGTCCCTACCAAAATTTCGGTTTGAAATATTAGAACAATGAGGATGCATGTTATTTGTTTTTGCACATAGGTTAAGTTCAGTTGTTAAATTTAATCACAGTGGCGTTTCGGAAGGCCAGGAGAAGCAGTCACTCAACACTGAACACAGAGGCTATTTGTATTTCGATTTCATATTGCGGAAGGTTACTTCAAATATCACACAGCGATGAAGTATTTATATGTGAATGGCGTTTCAGGCAAAATTCATTGCTGATAATCATATCAATTGATTCACACGATTTCAAAATTGGTCTTTTATATATTTTTCTCTCTTTGTCTCTCCAACGTCCCTTGGTTGTTTGTCGCACTCTCCATATCCCTAAGTAGACGTTGCGTTATTCCGATTGCACGTGTGCGATGTTGAATCAATAAACGTCTCTCTCCACCCAACTATTTGGCACTTCAATACTCTCGCCAAGTCTCACACACGCCCGATTTTGTGATAACATGCAAGTGAATGCAGTGAAATAGCTGACCATTTTCTTAGGTTTTTGAACCTAGGAGAGTGAATTGTTCAATTTCCAGCAGAATGTTTGTGTTCAAATGACCTGGTTGACTCCAATCTACTTGTT
Organism: Trichobilharzia szidati; assembly: GCA_944472155.2. NCBI lineage: Eukaryota > Metazoa > Platyhelminthes > Trematoda > Strigeidida > Schistosomatidae > Trichobilharzia > Trichobilharzia szidati. The sequence goes on from OX235276.1 coordinate 51,419,508, forward strand.
TGACCTATGTAACTGACCTCACTGACAGTCATTAGATGGTATTTTGTAAATTAGATTCTTTTACCTTATTGGATCTATCGAGCGGGTGCTTAGGCCGAAATGGTGAATATCTGATAGATTTGGTTGGTTGATCTTAGTGCCACCACAATTCCTGCTTCATTGAGAATCCAATGTGAGTCCTCTGAGGTTGCTTGTTTTTGCGGGTAAATGCATTCGATAGAAACGGGACACAAAATCGACTTTGATAAGACTAAGGTTTTCCAAAAAGGTTTTTGTTCATATAAAGAAAGACTGACTACAGAAGCTTTCCATATATATACAGGTGAATCCCAACAGTTTGAACAGACGTGAAGGTGTGATCGTAGCTGATGCATGGCGAGTCCTGACTAATAAATAAAATTGGATATGTATCAACAATAATCACACTTGGTCAAATTCCCGATTATCTTCGTCTTCTTATGGAGAGAATTACAAATGTTTTGTGACTGTTCGCCCACACATACATACACACACACTCCATTGTATACTGCATATACACATATATCTTAACAAAAGTAGACTAATTTGGAAAGTCTGAGGTCAAATTTTGATCACAGTTCATACAATTTTGTTTAATATACATGTTGATGCCTGTTTCATGGCTGATGATTGGACAAAGTTTCAAAAACAAGAGATGTTCCTTTTATATATAAACCTTGTTATAAATCTTGTTATCCTTAAACCTGACAAGTGAGAAGGCGTTGTCATTATGAACACATCGGATTATCAAAATAAAATGAATAATATCCTCAAAGATCAGTCGAAATTTCTGGTGGACAATGCCACTGATAATGTGCTGCTTGTGGAAAAGCAGATCAATCGTCAGCTTCAGATTTTACTGATGCATGGTGTTTTGAATGAGAAACTTCACAAACAACTTGAAGCAATTGTGTCACATACTCCCTGGCTTTATGGCCTTCCGAAGATCCACAAAACTGGGAACCTACTAAGACCCATCTTAGACATGTCAAATTCTCCTTACCATAAAATCGCCAAATGGATAACAGAGGTCCTTACGCCTGTAAGAGACTCATTATCAAATAATTCTGTAAAACGTTCATTTGATCTTACAGAAATGCTAGACACCTTGAACATCAAGGAAGAGGTTATGTGTTCAATTGACATAGAATCTTTATTCACCAATGTTTCCCTTCACCAAAATGTTGATTTCATCTGCGATTACATCACAAGCAATGGAATAAACTTACCTATTCCTGTAACTTACATCAAAGACATTATCTTAATGTGTACAGAAAATATTAGATTCACCTTCCAAGAAAAGGCATACAAACAAATCGATGGTGTTGCGATGGGGAGCCCTCTGAGGCCCCTGTTAGCAGATACATCCATGTGGAAATTAGAGAAACAAATGCAAGGTATGCTTGGAGAATTTATGCTGTATAGACGTTATGTAGATGATACTCTCATTATTGGTAATAATAGTAAATCTATTGAAAACGTTGTTACCCTATTTAATCATATTTAGCGAAATATTCGAGTGACTTCCGAACTCGAATGGAATAACAAAGTCGGTTTCCTGGATATTACTATGAACAGGAGAGATGATGGTACGATTCAGTGATCTATTTTTCGTAAAAAGACATGGAGTGAACAATATCTTTATTTTACCAGTTTTGTTACTATCCAGTGTAAACGTTCCCTAGTGAAATGTTTGTTCTCAAGGGCCCGAAAAATATGCACGAGTGACACAGTCATGGATGAGTTTCGACATATACATTCAGTTTTATTAGCTAGTGGTTATCCGGAAAACTCTATCACTTGTCACAGTAAAGAAAGACCACATCTCGAAAAGACAGCTTCTGTACCAAAGAAAGCCATCTTAATTAAACTACCATTCAAGAGTGACCAGATTATGCAGATGACAGCTCACAGACTTCGATCAGCCATCAAACGCACATTTTACGCCACCGCATCTCTTTTTCTCACTTTCCGAACATTTTTGATTCCTGTAACTACGATTAAAGGATAAAATTCTGTGGACTCTACTTCAAACTGTATCTACAAGTTCACCTGCAGCTGCAGTGACACCTATATAGGTAGAACCAACAGAATGTTCCGATGTCGTCGAAAGGAACATGTTCCAAAATGGCTGCTAAATCATATAGAAAATCGCAACGTGATTAATCTGAATAGAAATCCAGCATCATCATCCATTGCACAACACTTATTAATGTCAGGTCACAAAATCAATATTAATGACTGTTTGACAGTTATTTCATCACATAACTCTACTTCAAGGTTGGTTATTGAAGGTGATGGCAGCACTTTTGTGGATTGATCACATACAGCCTAATTTGTGTGTACAAAAAACAATAGACTTCAATCTTCGTTTACCCTGGACTACATGACCTATCTAAATATGATTGATCGTTTGTATGTACTTTTGTTCTTTTATTTAACTGAGTAATTGTCATGAACTTTATTTTATTATTGTCAACCATATTAGTTGTAAAGCGGCTGTAATGAAACTACGAATTGATATCATCTCGCGAAATTTGTCTTCTTAATGCTTATTTCAGATACAAAACTTTGTTATATTAATTTTGATTAACTTAGGACCAGATTGCCGAACGAAACGTTGGAATTAATCATTCCAAATTCGCTGAGATTTTACAAATAAAATTTCATAAATATATGTGTAAAACTTGGGCACTGTGGTAGTAAGTAATTCCATATTAGTTTGTTTATTAGGTATATCACACAGTGAAACAGTATTATTTACTGGATGACGTTTCGAACAAAATTTATTGTTCATAATCATATCAATTGATATGATTATGAACAATAAATTTTGTTCGAAACGTCATCCAGTAAATAATACTGTTTCACTGTGTGATATACCTAATAAACAAACTAATATGGAAAATTTCATAAATGTCTACTTCTCACTCGGTGCCCGATTATTTTGCAACTATCCGATCAAATCTTGATCAAAATTCATATGAAATATTCGAGAGTTGATTGATGAAAGGAATTTACGACACACAGGCGTATAATATGTTTCCAGTTAGGTCGTTCTTTGCCTTTTCAGCAGTATACACAGTAGTTTGATTATCGCCACAGCATAATCAGAAAGGTTGTTATCGGTAATTCGCTTCAACATGAACAGTCATTAGTTCATGAATGTTGAAATACAAATTGACAGTGTGGGCAGAGTGACGCGAATACGTCTCCCAGTCATGGGTAATGCCACAGAGATAAATAGGAACAAACCTCACCTTCATCCTTATTATTTGACATGGCCTAACACACGTTGATCAGGGATGCAATCACCTGATATTTCCACGTCTCATTATGCTCATTCTGTATCGTCCTCTTCACAGCACCAATAATTTTTTGTTTGGATCAAGAATTATCTGAAGAAATTGTAGTTCTGAAGAAATTCTTCAGCAAGCCCTACCATTATCAATCGACGTATTTAACCATACAATAACAAACAAAGGCGAATTGAGATTATATCGGAAACTTTGTTGTGAAACAAGGACCAGATGGAGTAGTGGTCAATTAGTTTTGATAATCATTTGGAATATCCATGATGAATGTGAGCATGAGATCGAATGAGATGAAATCACTCAATGATTTGTGTGTGTGTGTGCGTGTCAGATTTGGGCGTTGTCAGTGTTGTGTGAGAGAATATTCCTTCTACAGAGAAATGACCAGCTAACCGGGTGTTATAGACGTGGGTTCATCGTTGACATATGACAGAACTAGTGAAGATGATATGATAACTGTGGTGCACTTTAGACATAATATTTAATACTTCTGCTGAACGATTATCGCGTAGTGGCAAAATAAACAAAATGGAGTAAATTCGCCTGAGTGTAAATGAGAAACGGTTTGAAAAGCATCAGGTGAACACAGAGTAACAGAAATAACAACGAAGATCAGCAACTGTGAGAACGTCTGAAATGTTTGTCAATGAAACTAAGAGAGGAGAGTAAACATGGAAGAGAGATTAGCAGTGTTTAATATTGATGCTTATGGAGGATTTGTCGACCCTGTTGTAGGACAATATTCACAAACTGGTTGGACATGCTTCTTTTGCATACAGACACCAGGTCTTCCGAATTTGATGGCCACCAGTTCAGCTGCTGACAGAAGACATAACAAGCAGGATAGAACGCGTACATCTTCGGTCGAAGACAACTTGCCTCTCATTCAATCCAATCTCAGCAATTGCGTCACACAGACATGCTTTTATAGGATGATGGATATCATGACTGCTACAGAGTTGAAAGAAACTAGCAAATGTTTCAAGATCCCTGTGTGACCATCATGAGATTTCGTCAAATATCTGTTCAATACGACGGATCAAGAATCACAAATTAGTGCTCCACTTGAATACTCAGTATCTTTAAAATATAGGTTAATGCAGATGAGTTCCCAAATATCATGAAACATCACACGAGGGCGAATCGCATGATAGACATAGGAGTGTTTCTGCTTAACGAATTCAGAAGGCTGTGTCTAGTGTCACGATCCTCACCTAGAAGGATTTAATGTGTGCTGATTAAATCACACAATAAAGATCTCTCTCCGGTATCATGTAAATCAGGCAGCCACAAACGTCGATGAATGTAACTTAGAATCTACGAGCGCATTCTCACTGATGTCGATAATCTAGGGAGTGGTTTTTCATCACCAGTATATTAACGAAAAATAAAGGAATATGACATGAGGTCTAGTCAATCATAAAATGAGTGACATTACGAGATGGAATATTCAGCCATTCCATCATGCCATCACACAGTGCCCTCCTATGAAAATATTAATCACACAATTATCAAGAGTATCACCAGAGCATTACTGACGGTTCCAGGAAAAATAAAGCTGAGTGTGATGCTTCTGCCATCACACACACACACCAATTCCGATTTCGAAAATAGAATACCTACACACTGTCATCGTCACTCGGAAAATAACTATCAACACCAACACTACTTATCACACACTCACAGTCATCATGATAATGCAGCACATCTACATTCCTACAAGTGCACGAAAACTGAACTTGGACATCGTAAATCAAAATTCGCGACACATCAAGAAGACGCAGGATGACAGTTAGAGTATATTATTCACTCTCGAACAGTCGGGACATCGAAAGTGGCCGAAGTCAATCGATCCTCGACAGGTGAGGTGAGTAGGCATGTCGACTAGGCTTCATCATCATCATCATCTCTGCTGTCTGCTTGAACACTGACCGTCAACACATCGACCATAACAACACTGTTCATCATTGTGACAGTAGAACCTGTCCGGATGACATTGAACGCATGTTCCATTTGTCGGTGAGTCCATTCTGCACTTGGCCAACCAACAGCAGTCGTGTACATTTGTGCATGGTCCTCCGTAAGGCGAACAGGCGTGAACGTCAGCTGAAATGTGGAAGATGGAATGGAGAGATAGATACAGAATTACAGATGGCGTTTTGTTGAGTGCGTGAGTGAGTGAGTGCGATGGTGTTGGTTGTGGGTGGATTGAGCGTAGATTAGGATTAGGTGTAGAGCGATGAGAAGTGGTTTCCTTGAGTGAAGTGACACAGCGATGAGTTGTGAATGTATTCAGAGGTGGTGTCTGATATTCGAGGAAAGGAATAGTGTCACTCACCGAGATTGTGGAGCAGGATGACGAGGGAGAGTAACACAGCTGACAGCTTTCCAACCATACTCGATGTATGCTTTAGTGAACTGAGTGATGAGTTGAATTCGCGTTGACTGTGTGTGTCGCCTTTATATCTGCTATTGCCATCCAGTGTGGATGTGTGCGTGACTACTGCACTGCTCATCAGCTTTGAATTAATCTGTGTTTCGCGTAAGATTTGATCCGCAGGAATTAGGTCAGTGTTTGTGATTTCTGCATCATGTGCTGTTGTGTGGTGTGATTTGAAATCTCGGTCAGTAGCACTGACTTTTTTATTTTCTGAATGTATTCTGTGAGTTTGTTGGAAAAATTCGAAGTGGTATGCAAGTGTTTCAGGTCTTGAGGAGTAATGTGTTTATGTAATTGGGAAGTTTAGAACTTGTGTATCGAGTGCCTACTACATTATCCTATTTGGCTTTTTCAACATAATCGGTGATATTTTATTTGCTGTGACTCCCATATTACATCCACAGATGCTCGATAACCTCGTTTAACTACTCCTGAATGTGTATGCTTGTGTTTGGAAGGTGTGTGCATTATTCATGTGAGGATTTCCGCCAGAGTGAAATCAGCATCTTTTGTGACCAGATGAAAACCTGTCTACCGTTTTCTGTCACATTCAAATATTCTTGCAACTGACGACAGCCTATGGAAATGAGATTGTTACACGAATGATTAGTAGAGCAAAGAGACAGTCTTATCAATCATATATGTTTACATAGAACGAGTCGGAAGCCTGTTTTCCTTAGTAGAAATGTTTGATTACCCCCACGAAATGTGTTCATCATCAATAATTCATTCGTTTCAGGTCGAATGGGTGCATTAGTAACCGCATGAGCGAGAAGTATATTACAATAGCAAAATACTAAATGAAGTACAAAATTTCACGTTAACACTTTCACTATTACCTGACTGATGGTTGCGAGAGCACAGTTTATTCCTCTCCTGAAGCTAGCTAGCTATGACTACAATTAGTAACACCAGTCAATTTCCTATGATTCAAACTCGACGAAATCATGATGGAATATCATGCCTCTGCTCATCATCAACGAAAATGTGCTAACCATAATCCAATAACTGTTTCCAAGCAGTATTCTACCCGATATCATATGAACAGTTCATATATCCTTTTGAAGAGAAAACGGTTTACATATCCTGAACTCTTGAGACAGATCTCTTGGTATGTTAGACGTGAGACTAGTTTTTGTCCAATGTAAGTCATGAAGATGATGCTGCAGGAGGACTGTGCACGAATTTCCAATTCACAGATGGTGATTGAATTGATTGAGCGTGTTGACAATTTCATAGATTCGAGGAGTTGCTTCAGTGACAAAACACTAACTGCTGATGATATCGCAGCATTGACAATAAACTTTTGTGGCATAATAGCAGGTTAAGTGAGGATTTAAGATTAAGAAGCTGCATCTATTCAGATGACTAAGATATGTGTAACACGTGGCAAGTCTACACCTCCTCTGACGAGCCGGTTTAGTCGTAATGCGACAAGTTTGGAAAATGGTAGGAGGTATTCAAACGAAAAGTACCATCCATTCAAGAAGATTTCGTCCGTTGTGGTGAGTCACGCTGTGACTACTCATTTGGAGTCCACGAGAAGCCTAGAACCAAAGGGTGAAGACTTCTGTTGGAACAACTCGATATCGTTGTCAGTGATGCATGCACCTGCATTGCTTTCGATCTCCCACATCCATTGAATGATCAGTATTCTTCATGTGATTATTATGTCTCTCGTACATTTCCGCTTAGTATGCTTTCTTTGAGGATTTTCTTCTTTGTTTCTTCCTTATTCCCAGCATGAATATTGTGAAATGTTGAAGCTCGAACTGAGAATTTTTGAATGCCAAAGTCGGTCAGACAATTTGGAAGGAAATTCGGAATTCATAATCGTTGAGGTTGGCTTCCGCTTACATACACACAGTGACTCACTTAACATTCGAACCGTCATTCAGGACTTCCCAGAACTTGGTATATCGGGCATGGAAAATGAATTCCGCATGCGCTATACATCATCTTATTTGATGTCTCCTGGATTTAAAAAACCCCGATAAACTACTGATAATTGCTTCTGCGCTTTGTGAATTGTTGATTACGTGCACGAAACCTGAATCACATGCACACAGCTATACAACAAATTCAAAATATCACAGAATGCATTAAACAAATGAAATGAGACCATCTCCTGATTCACATTTCTCACAACGATGCACAATGTCACATGATGCAGAAATCACAATCTCTCAATTAAACAGATTAATTCAAAGCGGACGAGTAGTGCACTCGTCACGTAATCAGTCAATGACACCAGTATATATAACACCCACAAACAAAGTGAAAGCGAACTCAACTGAATTCTTGGAAATATACACCGAGAAGATCGAGTATGGTGTTGAAGCTGTCAGCTGTGTTACTCTCCCTCGTCATCCTGCTACACAATACTGGTAAGTGACACTTCGCACTTCAAAGCCAACACTCTTAAATTAGCTATCTCATCTGTACACATTCACAACTCATAACACTGTCACTTCACTCAAATCAACCAGTTGTTAACCATATCTTCACCTCATCCAACCACCACCACTGACACCGTCTCACCCACTCACTCACTCACTCAATCTTTCACTGCATAACTCCCTCACACACTCGCACACGCACACACACATACACATATACACGGACAATTTGTAATTTTGTGTGTGTCTCTCTCTTCCATCTTCCACATTTCAGCTGATGCTCAAGGCTGTTCGGCTTACGGAGAACCATGCGTAAGTTCACGGGACTGCTGTTGGTCGGGAAAGTGCAGAAGGACACAACTGAGAGGTCCCTTATGTGTCGAATGTTACCTAGAGGGATTCTACTGTCACAGTGATGAACAGTGCTGTTCTGATAAATGTGTCGACGGTCAATGTACACGCGGATTTATGTGATAATTCGCCTACTTGGCATGGCTTCTCACCTGTGGAGCAATGAATACCTTAAGCCACTTTCGATGTTCCGACTGTTCAAATATAAATAATATATTTTATCGGTGTCATCTTATGTCTTCTTGATGTGTTGTGTGTTTCTCGTTTTTCGATGTCGACGGTCAGTTTTCGTGCACTTGTATGATTGTTGATGCGCCTAAATATCATGATGAAATTTCTCTAGTTTCTGTTTCACAGAATAGGATATAGTTAGCCTAGAAATTGAAGTGTCACTGGTGGGACATTAAATATAGCCTAATATCTAGCTGAATCCTACGTCTGGTTGTTCCTAAAGTCAATTTTTGGCGTGATACGTTATCCTCCTATATGAATTTTCATAGTCCTGTATATCCTACAAACACTAACAGTTAGAATCATATGGCTGCACCATATTGACCCATTCAAAAATAACTACATACGGAGTACTGTATCACTAGTAGATTTTTTGAATTTATTTTATTGTCTATGTAATGTGGTTTTTTCATGGCTACTTCTGTTTTACATCTGTCTAACTTCGCAGTCACTGTGATTTTGTCGTCTCTCAAGCTTTATAGACGAGTGGCTATTTCTCTTTCCTTTTTTGATATACCGCTATTTCCATTCTTCTGATGTTTTAGTGTCAAGGCACAGTTTGCTCTGACTAGTTCCAGAGTGGCTTTGTCCACCTCATCTAATGCTACTTTTATACTAGGAGTGATTTTTTCCAGGTTTTAATCTGTTAACAGCTAAATTGAAGTTTAATATTTTGTCAAGAATTATTGTCTCATCAGAACTTAAGGTTCTCAGTCAGAGGTTAACTATCCACTTTGTTTTATCTACGGCCGACAGCACTTCATTTGTATGGTCTTTTACTTTAGCGAGATAGATTCTTTCAATACGTTTTTGAGCTAAAGTTTACAATTATTGATATAATACTCAATTATCAAAGTTATGAAGGATTCGGGTACTGAAACGACAATTGCTCTGCTGACGAGATGATATTAGGTGTTTCGTTATGCTTAATCTCCCCAGTTTTCAAATTCAACAATGAGTCAAATGTCAGGATAAGGATTGGGTGGTTTTGTGGTCACAAATATTTTCAACAGTAGCAGACATATTTATGGATAGTTGGGAACATAATACTCTTAGAAGGTTGGATGCTACTCCTAAGTTGTGGTGGAAATATGTGGATGAAACATTCACTGTGTTCAAATCTGAACATATCTCTCATTTTTAACACATATCAAATCAATAGTTGACGGAATTCAATTCACGTCGGAGTTCGAATACTGGCATGTGGAGTTGGCCATGCTCGACTGTAGCATACAACAAAAACAAGATGGTGAGATAGAAACTAGCAGGTTTAGGAAACCGACACACTCTTATGAATACCTAGACTTTAATTTGTCTTTAACCAGGATCGGTTATTTACTCAAGCGTGTATATTCGAGCCAACAGCTTGATTAGTGAACCAGTAGATGTAAATAATGGAATCGAACAAATAAAGGAAGTATTACTAGTGAATAACTACAAATCAGAATTGATTCAGAAATGTATGGAGAACCATAGAGCAATCAGGATCAGTTATAAAAGTGACGGAAATAGGGAGAATAATATGAGATTCAAAGCCTCTGTACTACTGTCGCACAAAAGAAGCAACCTCAGATGCCCCACGTGGAATTGTGGTGGCACTAAGATCAACCAACCAAATCTATTTCTCTCTCTCACATATCAACCTCTTCCGCTTAAGCACCCGCTCGATAGATCCAATTAAGTAAAAGAATCTAATTAACAAAATACCATCTAATGACTGTCAGTGAGGTCAATTACATAGGTCAAACTGATAAATCGGGGTCAACCAGAACATTGAAACACAAACATTCACCTAGACCTAGAACAATCCACCCTACTGAGTTCAACAACCTAAGAGAATGCTCAGCTATTTCACTGCATTCACTTGCATGTAATCACAAAATAAGGCGTGTATGGGACTTGGCGAGAGTATTGAAGTGCCAAATAGTTGGGTGAGGAGAGAAGTTAATCAGTGGAGCTTTGTTTATTGATTCAACACCGCACATGTGTAATCGGAATAACGCAACGTTTACTCAGGGATATGGAGAGTGCAACAAACAACCAAGGGAAGTTGGAGAGACAAAGAGAGAAATATATTAATGACCAATTTGGAAACGTGTGAATAAATTGATAGGATTATGAGCAATGAGTTTTGCCGAAAACGCCATTCAGTTGTGAATACTTCATCACTGTGAGATATTTGAAGTAAGTTTCCGCAACATGAGATGCAAATACAAATGACCACTGTGTTCAGTGTTGAGCTAATAAATTACCTGGCCTTGCGAAACGTCATTCGGATTAAATTTAACAACTGAACTGAACCTTTGTGCAGAAACAAGTAACATACATCCCCATTGTTCTACTCTTCCTTCCGAAATTTCCGTGGAGACTTCATCGCCTATTCTTTGTAGGTTGGACAGTTTGACTGTTCTTGTGTATTTACATTCACTGGCCAAACACTCAAGCATGTTCGTCACTGTGTTTCCCAACATCGTCATCATTTGTGAAGCAGGTGACTGACAAAGTCTGATCTACGTCTTATTTGACTCATCTTGTTAAAAATAGTCACTATCAAGTTGATGTTAGTAAGACATTTGAAGTTATCTGTCGTATTCCGTTTATTCCTAGTTCCTTCACAACGTTATATTCTACATACAGCTGAAATCATCGTAATGCATCTGAAGTAACTGGATTAGTGTTCTCAGAAGATTTACATTTGGCCATCTTCCTAATAACTATCGGCATCATACGAATGTAACCCAATCGAAATTCCGCCTTCCTTCCCTACAACCAACAGGTTATTATTCTTCAATCTTGTCATTCTTACAGCTTCATTTGTCTTTGTTTGTCACGCAATCAATTTCGATACTTCGGTCAGATATTCACCTCGCACTGTACACGGTTCGGGAATATGAAAATTCCACACAGTTTCATTTGTAATCAGAAAATATTTAGATAATAATACTTGATCTGGTCGATCACATGAAGAGTAATGTATATAGGAAGAATATATGCGTAATTCAATATACTACTGATTGAATGCCATGAGTAGTGTTTAGTTTTATCCAATCTGAATACTCAATCACTTCATACTTACTTCTATTCTTTTGTCAAATTCTAACCAATATCTAATCGACTTGTTTAACCTTTGCAGGCAGCTACACCCTCAATTATTACCACTGTCAAATTCACCTACTAAATAATGATTGTTCAGAAGTCTCCTCACTATTGGATTCGTTCGTCTTTGTATTGAGTTAAAGTTGTGATAAAAAGATAAATAAGACATTGGCAAAACACCATCGATCAATTCTCTCGTTTTCTAGATGTCTACATGGTGACTTTGCTGATTCTCTAATATGCAATCACTTGCATGAGATCATCATCATCCCTGCCTCTATTTACCAATATTAGCTGTCTGTCTATTGTGTTGTATTCGAGCATCGCGTTAACTCACTGTGATGTACATTCTGTGATGACATTCATCGGTCTCAAAATGATTAGAGGCTCACAAAACGTTATTTGAAGCCAGATGACTAACTTGATCATCTGACACTGTGCTGCACAATTCACGAATCAAAAGAATCTCAATGTATTGCGACACAACATTTCTAAATCACAGAAGATTTCAGTTTCCAGATGGATGGAAATCTCTACACTGTGGCGCTGGAAATTGTTGAAATCCGGTACCATGAATTCTTCACCCTTTGACAGATTCTAGAACATAGGCATTCCTACCGGCGTCCGACAGTCACTATATTTCTTGACCTAAAGGCGTCATTCGATTTTGTCGACGGAGAGGTTTTCTGGCGATGCTTGGCTGTAAAGGGAATGCCAAGAAAATACATCACGCTGATTAAGGCACTCTACTCGTACTCATGCCATCAGCGAGGTGAGGGCTTATGGTGAGTTGTCATCTGAAGTGGTGACGACTAGTGGCGTCCGTCAAGGATGCCCATTATCCCCATTCCTAGTCAACTTCATCATAGACGCAGTAATGGACTTAACCCTAACACACTTCAGCGACCCAGGGATTGACTTGCTACCAGGGAATAATCTCGTCGACTTAGAATATGCGGACGATATAGTCCTTCTAGGCGAGGACGCTAACAAAATGCAGAGTCTACTGAACACCTTGAGCAATAATCTTCGTATGTTTGGCATGCGGTTTGACCCTGTAAAATGTAAGATGATGCTGCAGGATTGGACTTCACCGACCCCTAGATTAGAAATAGGAAGTCAAGTGGTAGAGCACGTTGACCGCTTTACTTACTTGGGAAGTACCATCAGCCCCAACGGGTTGATCTCCGACGAAGTCTCAGCACGAATACAGAGGGCTAGCTTCACATTTGCCAGTTCACGCCGTCTCTGGCGTAGACGTGATATCCGGTTGGCTATCGACCAAAGGGCGTGTGTACTGCTCAACAGTCCGCTCCGTCCTCCTTTATGGCTGTGAGACCTGGCCATTGAGAGCAGAAGACATGAAAAGATTAGCTGTCTTCGATCATAGGTGTCTGCAATCTATCTCCCGTGTGAAGTGGTATAATAAGGTGAGCAATATTGAGGTTAGGCGTCGAGTGCTAGGTAAGGCGGGGAAATCAGTCGACGAAACTGTGAAATTACATCGACCGAGATGAATGAGACATGTGTTACGAATGCCTAGTCATCCCCTTCCTCGACAATGGGCAATGTTAGCTGATATAGGGCCAGACTGGAAAAGAGCTAGCGGTGGTCAAACCAAAACATGGCACCAGTCAATGAAATCCACAACAGTTAGTTTAAGCTACGTAGGAAGATGTAGACTCCCTGGTTGGGGTCCTCGGGACGGTAAAACCAATGGTTGGAAACAATTGGTCACATGGCTCAAAATCGTTCTCAGTGGCTGGCGCAGATGCATACACTCCTTGTGACTTATGATTTCCAATGAAACTGTTTTGTTCTCCGTTATTACTATTCCTTTGTCTCACACCTCTGTTTACTGTCTATATTATGCATTCTTCTACTTTCTACTCTAGCTTTGAGTGCTACATGGAGTGTGGCGACTTGAACTGCCGCGCACATGTGCAAAGTTCTATGTCGAAAACCGACCGACCATGAATTCCTAATCAATATGCAATCCATTGATATAATTCAGAGAGACCTGCATGGGCAAAACTGCAGCTGAATCACAGATATGACAAATGTGCATTTATAGGAGTTACATGACGAAACAAAGTTAATTGGTTGTAATATTTCCCATTCAGTTGAATATTGTTCTCAAGATGAACCCATTAAATATAAGAAAATGTACATTAAGAAGGTCAATATTCCTTAAACAAAATGAAATGTTCCACCTCCCTGATTATGGCGTTACAAAAAATGACGACAGTCAAGCTAGAAATGTGTCAACAAAACTAAGCGAATCAACATAACCGGGATCACCGAATTCATGTGTGTGTGATTCGAGATGATTCACAAAAAATCAACACGATCAAGACGTCGACATATTTTTGAGAAATGGAGAATCCTCTGTAGCCTTTCCACATTCAAAAGACACAACAGAGACTAAACACATAGTTCGCAAAATAACAAAATATGGAAACATTTACACACCTAGAACACTAAACAATGAAGTCAATATTGTATGGTCAGAATAACGCGAATCACTAGACGACAGAAAACAAGCTGAGAAAGAGAAAAGCCTCAAATTGTCTCAAAATTCAGAAGAATGAGATTTTCAATTGTCAATGTTTCAGATACCACTGACTGTTGATATACGCATTCACCTGATATCGATCTCACATTCAGAATCTTTTAACACATAGTGGACAAGGAAACGGTTATGCAGATGAGACGTCCTAACTTCAGGCATTCAGTCGATGAATAGCAGAGTGATCCTTCGAAAGGTACAAGTTCAGCAAACTCCTGACATATAATCACTTGCATACTACTGAAATTTCAAAGTGCAACTCTCCGTTTACTTACTCACCGACAACCACAGGAAGTACTACATGTAATTCATCAACAAACACAAATCGTATTCGGTCACTATGAATACATTCCATTGGCTATATTGCACACAAACCTGTTGAAAATATCAGTCATTCACAAATATGTAGTCAGAGAGAAGTTGTCAGTTTGAAAACGTAGTCGGCTTTATTTATTTATGAATTATGAGAGTTGACACCGGGTAGGCTGAAATGAACTCGTAAACCACACACATGCACAGGCACTTCCTACCATTCTTTCCTCACAGGGCGTAGTACTGCCCATTGGGAACGATTTTCGGAGAGCCAGAATACGAATATGACGAGTAGGATGGCACCTGGTTTGAATTCACTGGTCCGTAATTCGATTGTTGAGCGTATGTGTTGGTGTTGTATTGTGATTGTTGGGTGTTTGTGTTTGTGTTTGTGTTTGCGTTGTATCCATTGTTGTAGTTAGTGGTTCGAGTCATGTGTTGTTGTGAGTTTGTGTTGGTCGCTTGTTGTTGTGGTGATGATGATGTTGATGATGATGTTGAATATGGTGGACGACCAGCGTAGTTCCCTCTGAAATTGTTTGAGTGGATGAGAGGGAAAACTATGTGGTGAAATGGTGATGAGCGTGAACAACATGAAAATATCCTGGCAATTTGTGTGTGTATGGTGCATGTGACGTGCTCCCTGATACATCCTTCATGCTCACTGACTACATTCACACCACAACAAACAAAGTCAATTTAAATCTGATAAGATGGACAAACTCAAACTAGCGATTTGAAATACCTTATTGCACACCTGATGTCTTTTCCTCGTGGTAGCATCTACTTTCAGTGAAATAACACAACACTATTGATGATCACAGCGTATCACGATATAGAAGAGGTGCGGACTCAGTGTTTCTCACATACTGATTAGAGACTAACGTACTCACTTGTATTTTTGGCTCGATGTGATCGCATGACAGCCATATTGATAAATGAACACTCACCGCCAACAGCCAACGTTCGCGAGTAACTTTCATCCTCAATTGTCACATTTCCCATAAATTAAGGTTAGACCACCACAGAATGCCTGCATAACACCCACCGTTATATCAAATAACTCACCTGACACTTCTCAACCTACTGGCTTCCTCAACACAATTGTGATGATGCATGGTGACAACACACATGGAAGATGAAAACTGAAGTCAGATTTCATGTATATGACAATCGTCTCTATTTACAATGACAACGAAAATATTACAGTTCTAATCATTGTCTACTGAGCATTAAGTACCCAATAAAAAGAAACGAAACGATACTTTCCACCACTAATGTCTAAGATCGTTCCATAAACAGCAAATATCTTTGACGATCAATGAAATGTGAGATATCGCCAGTGGCTTACCACCAGAGAAGTATGTAAGCATGGTAGAAAAAGCTATCGATATTGTTCTGTTTACGTTAATTTACAGGTTATTGATTGCTCTAAGCGTTACCTAACCAAAAGACTGCACATATATTGCTATAGTACACCGAATTGAAAAATGCACTCCACTACTCACTTACCCTGGACCATAATTGCATACAATACTCAGACCATAGGGGAAGTTTGGACATTTGGTGACACCACATCCAACATCGGTGGTCGACTCCCAGACGACCTGGAACAAATGAAGAGCATAAGTTATGCATATCATTAATTGAATAGATGCGAAACTTCTACCAGTGACAGCATTCATTCAAATCGTTCCATGTCAACATATATGTTTGATGTAGCTATCTGTCATCACATCAATGATCATATGTCGGGAGAAATGTAGAGTCTCGAAACCATCTTCTCATAAAGGCAATTGAATTAAAGCTAACGAAATTTCACAGTTACAAACATAGTGCAAATATATTGTGGAATTCATAAACGAAATGAACAGTTCAATTCACTGAGCTTCTATCGAATCACTCAGTCGATATTATGTTTAATGTGGCAGTTCTCACTCTACTCTCATAGACAAGCAATAACCTTGAGAACTATCTCTTCACTGCTCTCCATGATGCGAACAGCCTCAATGAATCCGTTGCCAGTTTAACACTCAGGTCTTTTCTCAATCATAACTGTGAAGATATCTAAATTAAATAAACATGTTGTGGCACATTATCTACTCCGGTCCGACAAACTACAGATCCATCACGAGCATGCATTCCATGCAAGAGATATAAGAGAGGAATATTGATCAGTCATAAGCATCTGTCCACTACTCACCTGAGTGTAATGACCACATTGACCCAGACGACATGTTTGGCTGGCGAAGTCGTAGTTCTTGTATTCATCCAACCACATCTGGAAACCACTTGACAGTGAAGAAGTGAAAAGAGTGACAGAGAATTTCTGTAATTCTGGTGAACAAATCAATGAATGAGGAACATCACATCTGTGAGAAATCCTCAAAACTCACTTCTTGTTAGAGTTGGCAATGAAGATGCCGGTTATGAAGTCAGTGGAAGGTTTGCTATTAACTTATTCCTCACACAGAAAGCAATAACAAAACAGGAAAATTAGTGCTGTTCGTTCGAGTCTAACTTTCAGTTTAGTATTCTTCAGCTTCCTATTAAACATATTTGCGAACATTCGACACAGTTCACTTCTTATCGCACCACTTATCAACATAGGGAGGGCATTCACTATTGAACTGGCATCAGATGTGACTGGCGAATTTCGATAGAATGCGCATGAACTATTAGGCATAGGAAGACAAACAAAACCACTGCAATTTATCCCCATGATTTCACGAAGAGACACGTTGATGAGTAAAGAAGTTGCACTGTACGACACCAAGAAAGTTAAATTTCTCGCCTTCTCAAAGAGAGAGGTAAGACGCATCTGTTTCCGCATATTCTGCTGACTGTTGGAAAGAGATGTCCGAAATTTCTGCGATCTGAAACAACAGTGGGCTTAGAGGGAAATTCTGTATATTTTAGTCGTCTGTTAGTGTAGTTATTGGTTCTCATCATATAAAGAACACTAACCACGTAGTCTACATCTACCTGTGTGCCTAAAAACAACAATCGAAGTCTCTATGTCATGTCTATCGAATGTGCGGTATATTAGACTTTCAAGTGGACTCCCATATCACTCATACCGAAACATTATCATCTAGTTCCGTTCCAAAGTTCTACAAAATCCTCCAGTCTTACTCAGTGTTGCATGTGTTTAAGTAGTCAGAACTGAGAGAAACTTACGTTTCGACATCTGCGGATCCCGCCCAATTCTGTCCAACATAATCGAATCCCTGTATTTTCCGCTCGTCAGCTGTGTCGTGTCCAACACGACACTGGTCAGATAAGATTTGTGCTTTCCTTTCCAACTCCATGTTCCATCTCTGCGCATGTGTGCAAATGCAACACAAAATACATTGGTTGAAATTAGAAACAATGCATGGATAAATGGAGACATTGAAAGACAACACAAACCGTCAACTCATTCCAGCGATATACAGTGAATGAATAACTGGACAGACAGTGTTTGAGTAGAATGCTCATGGTTGACAAAACAAATCTCAATAGTAACAGACTTCAAGGAAATCTGCACATATTCTCTTCGAACAATCAGCAACACCATGAGCGACACAAAATGCATTAGGGAACACTATGCAGATATGATACATGTTGGTCGAATTCAACTCAGCCATTCTTGTGCTACGAAGGATCAGTAGACGACACTGACATACTCACACCATCTCGTGTTAATCGAATCACCGAATGTGGCATGAAGCACATTCCAATCGAAAATCTGTTCCCAACAATTATCCGTCTGACAATATCCAACAGCTACCATCAGTCCATCCATCAGAAAATTACCTACAAACGAAAGCTTATTCTAGAAATACAAAGAACACGCAACACACTCGATCACAACATCATGAAGGTGTTAACACAACAAAATGAAAGACCAAAAATTCACCCTGTGTGACTCATCTGACCATTGCAAAACAAACAGAAGAAATAAGCACGGATTCATACTAGCCAGTCGCCCCATTTATCATTTCAAGTGACCCATTTCAAACTAAATGTTGCTCTCACCAGTGGTTTGATAGACACGGCCATCGGTTGTCCACTCAACTGTCCATTCTGAACTGCTTGTCTGGCGTTGTTGTGCAGAGCCAGCAATTTGTTTCTCATATTGTCGTCCATCTGTCCACGGACATGTGTTAAAATCAGTGATACGCATAAGGAGGAGAGCACCAGCAGAAGCAAATCTGATTCCCAGCGCATTTCCACACCAGCAAGATTCAGTCTCAGTGAAATCTGATCGCCTTCGTGTCACAGTTGTCACAGTTGCAGACACCAAGCATATTTATATGCAGTCGTGGATAAGAGAGCCATGGAGTGAAATCTGGATTAGTGAGTCGCTCACTCGAATGTTAATTATGCAATGAGGATTAGGGTGTGGCGAATTTTTAGTCGACACTGGTCGACGAGTGTCATTCGGTGGTGGATTTGTGGATGGGCGTGTTCAGATTATTGTCTCAATGAGTGGTCTCGATTGCTTTCGACTCACTCCTCCTACACCCTGTTGGTAGAGGTGAGCAAACACTTGACCATGAGATTTGTGACACTTGAATGAGATTATATTCTGTAGGGCGCGAGTCATTATCAATGAATGGAAGATAGATTGACAGAGCGTATGTGGATAATCCGTCTCATGAATTTTTTGGGTGATTTCTGTGAGAAGGAGTGAGTGATTGAGCGAGTGAGTGGGGAAGCTCAAATGTCCCGTTTTGTTGACAGGCTTCTGACTCAATGTCTTTTGATTTCCCAGTGACCAATGAGATATAATTCCATTGCTGGTCAAGCACACATTTCAGGTATTCACTTACTTATCTATTACTGATATCCGAATTTGATGAATACTACCTACAAAAGAAAGAAGAATTCTACAGTTAACAATGGACAATACTTTTTGGGCCAATCGGAACTAGGGCTAAAATGGAAAGGCAAGATAAAAAAGCCCAACACACAACAAGCATACCTCAACACACAGGCACGCTCTCCCCAACGTGTCAATTCTTAGCTGTCTTTCGACAGTTGCACCATTGATATGGTTCACGAAGTGTTGGTTGCTTCATATCACTCTGGCACAATTCCCTCCCCGGAGTATCACATCGCAAACACTGACTCTAACACTACTCGATTCGTTCACAAATAAAAAGACTAGAAACGACTTCAGAAGTACTTACAATGACATTACAAGATGATTCACACAATGTGACAACTATCAAATTAACTGACAATCAGATGAATCGGAATCTACTCAATTACCAATTCAGTATATACAACATGAACATACGTACAAAATAACACACAAAGTACGATGGACTGCGCTTCGACGTACTACCCTTGAAGAATTGTAGGACTTACAGCAGTACGCCTACAACGCTCCTCAGGTTGACGCCCCCTAATTTGGAAAATCGTCGTTGAGTTGATTTGCTGACCTCCTTTTATCATCAGTGTCCTCAACTCTGAATGTTAACACGCCCATGACATTGTATCGTGGAATGTAGATGACCAACAAACATACAATGTATCTGAACAACCAAGAGAAGGCACAGAGTAATTTGCACCAAAGATAATAACATTTAAATAGTAGTATGAAACCTGAAATACCTTTATTTATGCAATTCAGTCAAACAACTACCCTTTTGTACACAGTTGGCTTATCGTCACTAAACTGGCCATTGACTTTCGTCCCTTGGAAAAAACCAACACTAGCATAATCACTGCATAAGACACGTGAGTTCATGGACGACTCTTTTACTGCATATGACAACACCAACGACGACTGACTGACACCAGTTGATGAACTTAGCGGTGTATCGGAAGCTGTCGCTGTTCGACCTTCAGAAAGTTGTCTAACTGCAAGATAACCACCACTGCCATCTTTTATTATCAGCTCCAGTTCAGTTTTAACATCTGTCGATAGTTGGGCTACACTCGGATCATTTACACTGACGGTCTCACTAGTATCCATACCTTCTTCAACCGCATCTGCCTTTAATTCTACTTCACGTTCAAGTTGTACAGAACCTTTATTCAACTCAGTAGTAGTTGGCCTTCCGCTCAGCTCATCATGATCAGCCGCAGACAAATGTGCACTATCATGACCACTGTCACAAATATCCAATTTACCGCCGTTTGTATGGTCGACTTCATCATTTCAACCTCTTTAATAATAGCTGTAGATGACTTAGGTTCATCCTCATGAATCCTTAAAGATTTTTGATACATTTACTCTGACTAGTAATACCTTGTAAACTTGTGGAGTCAGAACTGGACTCTGAAACTGTTACCCTCTTTTTCTGCACAAACTGCGGTGACGTCTGTGACCTTCTCTTTTACAAAGACTTAACAGTTACAACTACAGGCTTCTTCAACGCACCATTATCGTTACACGATTCGGAGTCAGAACTCGATGACGCTGACTTCATATTTAGCTTACAACGAAACTTGCTCACTGCTTCACAGTTTGCTTTGTATGCACTTCTTGCAAGTCACGAGATCCCATTTGATGAGTTGACCACTATCCATGATCCAGTAAGGCACCAATCACTGAGTGTTTAACACATTCGCTTTAGAATTGAGCAGGATAATTTGTGGCAAACGATGATGCCCTCTAGTATTGGCAATAGCTGGGAGATTGTTTAAAACTTAAAGGGTTTTAGGCCTCAGTAATAACCATTCTTGTTGAAGGGCGTCTAGCACAATGTCTTTTGATTTCTCAGTGACTACTGAGATGTAATTCCGTTGCTGATTGAGCACAAATTTCGGCTATTCACTTACCCTTGTATTGCTGATATCCAAATTTGATGAATACTACCTAGAAAAGAAAGAAGAGTTCTACAATCAACGATGTACATTACTCCAGTCGGTGACATTAAGATCGTAATGGCCGACATGAACCCCAAACTGGGACGTGACTACGAATGGAGAGAACGCTCGGTGGATAGAAAAGCTCTTAGAGAGACGAATTGGAACAGAGAACTATTTGCTGAATTCTGTGCTTTCAATGAAATTGTGATTGATGGCAGCGCATACAAGCACAAGGATATCCACAAGGATACATGGTTGTCTCCAGACTGGTGAACCGAAGACCAAATTGACTTTATCTAATTAATGCTGAAGGAAGTGGGGACGCAGCTTACTGGACACAAAATTAAGAAGAGGAGCAGATGTCGGCTCAGACCACTATCTCGTGCAAGGAACACTCCAAATGAAAATCCCAACTTTCAAGGAAACAGGAGCTGAAGATAGACCAGAGGCCACGTTCAATACTCGAAAACTGAAGGATCAAGACACAAAACACAACCCTCACTGCAATCAGAAGGAAAACGACGGAGACACAAATCAACACTAGCAAAGAAATCAGAGTTGAAAAGCACTGCAGCAACCTGAAATTGGTGTTGAGTCAAACCTGCGTGGAAGTTCTAGGCAGAAAGAAGAGACAGAACAAACAGTTGCACACTACATACACATGGAGACTGACAGAAGGGAGAAGGGTGGTGAAACGAGAGAGCATACAGTGCTTCGATGAGCAACAAAGACAAGAGCTGAATGCAAGCTGCAATAAACTGGACAACAGAGTAAAGAAAAGTGGCACGGAAGATAAATGACAATATTTTGATGCTATGGCAGGTAAAGCAGATCAAGCTGCAGGCAAAGGATTCATCACAACACCCTTTCAAACAACTAGGTTGCCATCTAGGAAGAGATATACACAAATTAAGCCATTGGGGATGACAATGGGAAGTCAATCACCTAAGCGGTGGAGCAAAGGAAACACAGGATTGAACACTTCAAAGACTCCTGAATCGACCATCACCTAAAAAGTGCTCAATAACAGTAACAGAGGAAGCAGGACTAACAGTGAATACCAAATTTCAGACGAAATCGGAGATCCTGAAGGCCATAAAATGCTAACATCTAAAAAAGCAGCAAGACTATACGGAGTCGCTGCAGAAGCATTGAAAATGGACCCACAGACATCGGTGGACTCGACGCCATCACTACTAAGGAAGATGTGGAAAAAGGGAAAAATATCTGATGATTGGAAGAGAGACCACCTATTCAAACTGCCAGAGAAACGAAACTTAAGTCAATGCAAGAACTGCGGGGCATCATGATCCTGTCAATCCCAATAAAAATGCTAAGCTGCATCATCCTGGAGAGAATGAAATATGTCCCGGAGGTCGATGCAAGAACTAACCATTTTCGGTTATCTTCTGCTTAACATTTCAGTCCCAACTTCAGAGTTGAGATCATCTATAGCATAACCTGGACAGATTTACAGTGTTGTTGCTTTCTATGAGTCTGGATAGGAAGTAATTCACAGGAAAGATTCTATGGAGGTAGTGCAGTTCTTCGTCAACGGATTCCTCGTGACGTATTTTTCAGATCTTTAAGAAATGTATATCTATGAAATTCCTCTTTCTGCTCAGAGGGGAACAATTTTGAAATTGATAACCTGTCTGCTCCACGTAGGCTTTTCATCAATAGATCTGCACAGTCAGCAATGATTCTTTCTTAGAAATTCAACACTAAAGAAATGGAACATTGAGATAAATTCTACTTGCAGAATGAAGTTGACGTATGTGTAGGCATGATCGAAGGATTAAAGCAAGTTCTCGAGATTCGAATTAGCATCATCGTGAGTGAGTGTATCGTCAATGTGTGAAATGAAGCCCACCGGGTGTTTTCATTAAGAAGTTGTTTCCCAGACTTGTCAAGTTGGGCGTCAGAGGGGAGCCAAATGCTGGACTATTTGTTTTCCGTGTAGGCTTCATTGTCCAAACTGAAGCATACACTGTCGACAGATGTTAAAACTGAACTGGAGCTGATAATAAAAGATGGCAGTGGTGGTTATCTTGCAGTTAGACAACTTTCTGAAGGTCGAACAGCGACAGCTTCCGATACACCGCTAAGTTCATCAACTGGTGTCAGTCAGTCGTCGTTGGTGTTGTCATATGCAGTAAAAGAGTCGTCCATGAACTCACGTGTCTTATGCAGTGATTATGCTAGTGTTGGTTTTTTCCAAGGGACGAAAGTCAATGGCCAGTTTAGTGACGATAAGCCAACTGTGTACAAAAGGGTAGTTGTTTGACTGAATTGCATAAATAAAGGTATTTCAGGTTTCATACTACTATTTAAATGTTATTATCTTTGGTGCAAATTACTCTGTGCCTTCTCTTGGTTGTTCAGATACATTGTATGTTTGTTGGTCATCTACATTCCACGATACAATGTCATGGGCGTGTTAACATTCAGAGTTGAGGACACTGATGATAAAAGGAGGTCAGCAAATCAACTCAACGACGATTTTCCAAATTAGGGGGCGTCAACCTGAGGAGCGTTGTAGGCGTACTGCTGTAAGTCCTACAATTCTTCAAGGGTAGTACGTCGAAGCGCAGTCCATCGTACTTTGTGTGTTATTTTGTACGTATGTTCATGTTGTATATACTGAATTGGTAATTGAGTAGATTCCGATTCATCTGATTGTCAGTTAATTTGATAGTTGTCACATTGTGTGAATCATCTTGTAATGTCATTGTAAGTACTTCTGAAGTCGTTTCTAGTCTTTTTATTTGTGAACGAATCGAGTAGTGTTAGAGTCAGTGTTTGCGATGTGATACTCCGGGGAGGGAATTGTGCCAGAGTGATATGAAGCAACCAACACTTCGTGAACCATATCAATGGTGCAACTGTCGAAAGACAGCTAAGAATTGACACGTTGGGGAGAGCGTGCCTGTGTGTTGAGGTATGCTTGTTGTGTGTTGGGCTTTTTTATCTTGCCTTTCCATTTTAGCCCTAGTTCCGATTGGCCCAAAAAGTATTGTCCATTGTTAACTGTAGAATTCTTCTTTCTTTTGTAGGTAGTATTCATCAATTATGGATATCAGTAATAGATAAGTAAGCGAATAGCGAAAATCTTTGCTTGACCAGCAATGGAATTACATCTCATTGGTCACTGAGAAATCAAAAGACATTGTGCTAGACGCCCTTCAACAAGAATGGTTATTACTGAGGCCTAAAACCCTTTAAGTTTTCAACAATCTCCCAGCTATTGCCAATACTAGACGACATCATGATATGCCACAAATAATTCTACACAATGCTAAAGCGAATGTGTTACACAATCAGTGATTGGTGCCTTACTGGATCATGGATAGTGGTCGACTCTTCAAGTTGGATCTCGTGGCTTGTGCTCTGGCATCGCGGAATGTCACACATACGCTATAACATATCAATTTTCACTTGACATAAAGAAGAAGCACGTCACTCACAAACACGGGACGTTTGCGTTTCCCTACTCACTCGCTCAATCACTCACTCCTTCTCACAGAAATCACCCAAAAAATTCATGAGACGGATTATCCACATACGCTCTGTCAATCTATCTTCCATTCATTGATAATGACTCGCACCCTACAGAATATAATCTCATTCAAGTGTCACAAATCTCATGGTCAAGTGTTTGCTCACCTCTACCAACAGGGTGTAGGAGGAGTGAGTCGAAAGCAATCGAGACCACTCATTGAGACAATAATCTGAACACCCCCATCCACAAATCCACCACCGAATGACACTCGTCGACCAGTGTCGACTAAAAATTCGCCACACCCTAATCCTCATTGCATAATTAACATTCGAGTGAGCGACTCACTAATCCAGATTTCACTCCATGGCTCTCTTATCCACGACTGCATATAAATATGCTTGGTGTCTGCAACTGTGACAACTGTGACACGAAGGCGATCAGATTTCACTGAGACTGAATCTTGCTGGTGTGGAAATGCGCTGGGAATCAGATTTGCTTCTGCTGGTGCTCTCCTCCTTATGCGTATCACTGATTTTAACACATGTCCGTGGACAGATGGACGACAATATGAGAAACAAATTGCTGGCTCTGCACAACAACGCCAGACAAGCAGTTCAGAATGGACAGTTGAGTGGACAACCGATGGCCGTGTCTATCAAACCACTGGTGAGAGCAACATTTAGTTTGAAATGGGTCACTTGAAATGATAAATGGGGCGACTGGCTAGTATGAATCCGTGCTTATTTCTTCTGTTTGTTTTGCAATGGTCAGATGAGTCACACAGGGTGAATTTTTGGTCTTTCATTTTGTTGTGTTAACACCTTCATGATGTTGTGATCGAGTGTGTTGCGTGTTCTTTGTATTTCTAGAATAAGCTTTCGTTTGTAGGTAATTTTCTGATGGATGGACTGATGGTAGCTGTTGGATATTGTCAGACGGATAATTGTTGGGAACAGATTTTCGATTGGAATGTGCTTCATGCCACATTCGGTGATTCGATTAACACGAGATGGTGTGAGTATGTCAGTGTCGTCTACTGATCCTTCGTAGCACAAGAATGGCTGAGTTGAATTCGACCAACATGTATCATATCTGCATAGTGTTCCCTAATGCATTTTGTGTCGCTCATGGTGTTGCTGATTGTTCGAAGAGAATATGTGCAGATTTCCTTGAAGTCTGTTACTATTGAGATTTGTTTTGTCAACCATGAGCATTCTACTCAAACACTGTCTGTCCAGTTATTCATTCACTGTATATCGCTGGAATGAGTTGACGGTTTGTGTTGTCTTTCAATGTCTCCATTTATCCATGCATTGTTTCTAATTTCAACCAATGTATTTTGTGTTGCATTTGCACACATGCGCAGAGATGGAACATGGAGTTGGAAAGGAAAGCACAAATCTTATCTGACCAGTGTCGTGTTGGACACGACACAGCTGACGAGCGGAAAATACAGGGATTCGATTATGTTGGACAGAATTGGGCGGGATCCGCAGATGTCGAAACGTAAGTTTCTCTCAGTTCTGACTACTTAAACACATGCAACACTGAGTAAGACTGGAGGATTTTGTAGAACTTTGGAACGGAACTAGATGATAATGTTTCGGTATGAGTGATATGGGAGTCCACTTGAAAGTCTAATATACCGCACATTCGATAGACATGACATAGAGACTTCGATTGTTGTTTTTAGGCACACAGGTAGATGTAGACTACGTGGTTAGTGTTCTTTATATGATGAGAACCAATAACTGCACTAACAGACGACTAAAATATACAGAATTTCCCTCTAAGCCCACTGTTGTTTCAGATCACAGAAATTTCGGACATCTCTTTCCAACAGTCAGCAGAATATGCGGAAACAGATGCGTCTTGCCTCTCTCTTTGAGAAGGCGAGAAATTTAACTTTCTTGGTGTCGTACAGTGCAACTTCTTTACTCATCAACGTGTCTCTTCGTGAAATCATGGAGATAAATTACAGCGATTCTGTTTGTCTTCCTATGCTTAATAGTTCATGCGCATTCTATCGAAATTCGCCAGTCACATCTCATGCAAGTTCAATAGTGAATGCCCTCCCTATGTTGATAAGTGGTGCGATAAGAAGTGAACTGTGTCGAATGTTCGCAAATATGTTTAATAGGAAGCTGAAGAATACTAAACTGAAAGTTAGACTCGAACGAACAGCACTAATTTTCCTGTTTTGTTATTGCTTTCTGTGTGAGGAATAAGTTAATAGCAAACCTTCCACTGACTTCATAACCGGCATCTTCATTGCCAACTCTAACAAGAAGTGAGTTTTGAGGATTTCTCACAGATGTGATGTTCCTCATTCATTGATTTGTTCACCAGAATTACAGAAATTCTCTGTCACTCTTTTCACTTCTTCACTGTCAAGTGGTTTCCAGATGTGGTTGGATGAATACAAGAACTACGACTTCGCCAGCCAAACATGTCGTCTGGGTCAATGTGGTCATTACACTCAGGTGAGTAGTGGACAGATGCTTATGACTGATCAATATTCCTCTCTTATATCTCTTGCATGGAATGCATGCTCGTGATGGATCTGTAGTTTGTCGGACCGGAGTAGATAATGTGCCACAACATGTTTATTTAATTTAGATATCTTCACAGTTATGATTGAGAAAAGACCTGAGTGTTAAACTGGCAACGGATTCATTGAGGCTGTTCGCATCATGGAGAGCAGTGAAGAGATAGTTCTCAAGGTTATTGCTTGTCTATGAGAGTAGAGTGAGAACTGCCACATTAAACATAATATCGACTGAGTGATTCGATAGAAGCTCAGTGAATTGAACTGTTCATTTCGTTTATGAATTCCACAATATATTTGCACTATGTTTGTAACTGTGAAATTTCATAAGCTTCAATTCAATAGCTTTTATGAGAAGATGGTTTCGGGACTCTACATTTCTTCCGACATGTGATCATTGATGTGACTGATGACAGTCGATGGAATCGAGACTGTCACACTAATGATTACTGCAGCAACCAGATAGCTACATCAAACATATAGGTTGACATGGAAGGATTTGAATGACTGCTGTCACTGGTAGAAGTTTCGCATCTATTCAATTAATGATATGCATAACTTATGCTCTTCATTTGTTCCAGGTCGTCTGGGAGTCGACCACCGATGTTGGATGTGGTGTCACCAAATGTCCAAACTTCCCCTATGGTCTGAGTATTGTATGCAATTACGGTCCAGGGTAAGTGAGTAGTGGAGTACATTTTTCTATTCGGTGTACTATCGCAACATGTGCCTGGTCTTTTGGTTAGGTAACGCTCAGACCAATCAATAACCTGTTAATTAGCCTAAACAGATCGATATCGTTTAGCATTTCAACAAAGCACACTCCACTGATGGTTAACTTCTCCCAATATCTCACATTTCATTGATCGTCAAAGATGTTTGCTGTTCATGGAAGGGACTTAGACATTCGTGATGCAAAGCATCGTTTCGTTTCCTTTCATGGAAGGTTCTGCTCAGCAGACAATGATTAGAACTGTTATATTTTCGTTGTCAATGTAAATAGGCACGATTGTCACATACATGAAATATGACTTCAGTTTTCAACTTCCATGTGAGCTGTCACCATGCATCATCACAATTGTGTTAAGGAAGTCAGTAGGTTGATTGGTGTCAGGTGAGATATTTGATATTCCGGTGTGTAATATGCAGGCAACCTCTGGTGTTCTCACCTAAATTTATGCAAAAATGACAAGTGTGGATGAAAGTTACTCGCAAAGGTTGGTTGGTGGTGGTGAGTGTTCATTTCTCAATATGGCTGTCATGAGATCACATCGAGCCAAAAATACAAGTGAGTACATTAGTCTCGAATCAGTAGGTGAGAAACACTGAGTCCGCACCTCTTCTATATCGCGATACGCTGTGATCATCAATAGTGTTGTGTTATTTCACTCCAAGTAGATGCTGCCACGAGGAAACGACATCACGTGTGCAATAAGGAATTTCAAATCGCTAGCTTCAGTTTGTCTGTCTAATAGGATGGTATTTGACTTTGTTTGTTGTGGTGTGAATGTAGTCAGTGAGCATGAAGGATGTATCAGGGAGCACGTCACATGCACCATACACACACAAATTGCCAGGATATTTTCATGTTGTGCACACTCATCACCATTTCACCACATAATTGTCACTCTCATCCACTCAATCAATTTCAGAGGGAACTACGCTGGTCGTCCACCATATTCAACATCATCATCAACATTACAGCAACAAGCGACCAACACAAACTCACAACAACACATGACTGGAACCACTAACTACAACAATGGATACAACGCAAACACAAACACAAACACAAACACCCAACAATCACAATACAACACCAACACATACGCTCAACAATCGAATTACGGACCAGTGAATTCAAACCAGGTGCCATCCTACTCGTCATATTCGTATTCTGGCTCTCCGAAAATCGTTCCCAATGGGCAGTACTACGCCCTGTGAGGAAAGAATGGTTGGAAGTGCCTGTGCATGTGTGTGGTTTACGAGTTCATTTCAGCCTACCCGGTGTCAACTCTCATACTTCATAAATAAATAAAGCTGACTACATTTTCAAACTGACTACTTCTCTCTGACGACATATTTGTGAATGACTGATATTTTCAACAGGTTTGTGTGCAATATAGCCAATGGAATGTATTCATAGTGACCGAATACGATTTGTGTTTGTTGATGAATTACATGTAGTACTTCCTGTGGTTGTCGGTGAGTAAGTAAACGGAGAGTTGCACTTTGAAATTTCAGTAGTATGCAAGGGATTATATGTCAGGAGTTTGCTGAACTTGTACCTTTCGAAGGATCACTCTGCCATTCATCGACTGAATGCCTAAAGTAAGGAAGTCTCGCCTGCATGACTGGTTCCTTGTCCACTATGTTTTGAAAGATTCTGAATGTGAGATCGATATCAGGTGAATGCGTATATCAACAGTCAGTGGTATCTGAAACATTGACAGTTGAAAATCTCATTCTTCTGAGTTTCGAGACAATTTGAGGCTTTTCTTTTTCTCAGCTTGTTTTCTGTCGTCTAGGGATTCGCGTTATTCTGACCATACAATATTGACTTCATTGTTTAGTGTTCTAGGTGTGTAAATGTTTCCATATTTTGTTATTTTGCGAACTATGTGTTTAGTCTCTGTTGTGTCTTTTGAATGTGGAAAGGCTACAGAGGATTCTCGATTTCTCAAAAATATGTCACCATCGTGATCATGGTGATTTCCAGTTAATCATCCCGAATCAGACACACATGAATTCGGTGATCCCGATTATGTTGATTCGCTTAGTTTTGTTGACACTTTTCTAGCTTGACTGTCGTCATTTGTTGTAACGCCATAATCAGGATTGAGTGGGATTTCATTTTATTTAAAGAATATTGACCTTCTTAATGTACATTTTCTTATATTTAATGGGTTCATCTTGAGAACAATATTCAACTGAATGGGAAATATTAGTACCGATAAACTTTATTTCGTCATGTAACTCCTATAAATGCACATTTGTCATATCTGTGATTCAGCTGCAGTTTTGCCCATGCAGGTCTCTCTGAATTACATCAATGGATTGCATATTGATTAGGAATTCATGGTCGGTCGGTTTTCGACATAGAACTTTGCACATGTGTGCGGCAGTTCAAGTCGCCACACTCCATGTAGCACACATAGCAAGAGAATAAAGTATAAGAAATGCATAATATAGTCAGTAAGCAGAGGTATGAGTCAAAGGATTAGTAATATCGAAGAACAAAACAGTTTCATTGGAAATCATATGTCTCAAGGAGTGGATGCATCTGCGCCACTGAGAACGATTTTGAGCCATGTCACCAATTGTTTACAACCATTGGTTTTACCGTCCCGAGGACCTCAACCAGGATGTCTACATCTTCCTAGCTGACTAGCTGGCTTAAACTAACTGTTGTAGATTTCATTGACTGGTGCCATGTTTTCGTTTGACCGCCGCTAGCTCTTTTCCAGCCTGGCCCTATATCAGCTAACATTGCCCGTCGGTCGAGGAAGGCAATGACTAGGCATACGTAACACATGTCCTAACCGTCTCGGTCGATGTAATTTCACAGTTTCGTCGACTGATTTCCCCGCCTTACCTAGCACTCGACCGATGGCCTAACCTCAATATTGCTCACCTTATTATACCACTTCACGCGGGAGATAGTACGCGGACACCTTTGATCTAAGACAGCTAATCTTTTCATGTCCTCTGCTCTCAATGGTCACGTCTCACAGCCATAAAGGAGGACGGAGCGGACTGTTGAGCAGTACACACGCCCTTTGGTCGATAGCCAACCGGATATCACGTCTACTAAGCCAGAGACGGCGTAAACTGGCAAAATCGAACCCAGCCCTCTGTATTCGTGCTGAGATTTCGTCGAAGATCAACCCGTTGGGGCTGATGGTACTTCCCAAGTAAGTGAAGTGGTCAACGTGCTCTACCACTTGACTTCCTACTTCTAAAATAGGGGTCGGTGAAGTCCAATCCTGCAGCATCATCTTACATTTTACAGGGGCGAATCGCATACCAAACATACGAAGATTATTGCTCAAAGTGTTCAGGAGATTCTGAATTTTGTCAGCGTCCTCGCCTAGAAGGACTTTATCGTCCGCATATTCTAAGTCGACGAGATTATTCCCTGGTAGCAAGTCAATCCCTGGGTCTCTGAAGTGAGTTAGGGTTAAGTCCATTAGTACGTCTATGATGAAGTTGAACAGAAATGGGGATAATGGGCATCCTTGACGGACGCCACTCGTCGTCACCAATTAAGATGACAACTCGCCATAAGCGCTCACCTCGCTGATGGCATGAGTACGAGTAGAGTGCCTTAATCAGTGTGATGTATTTTCTTGGCATTCCCTTTACAGCCAAGCATCGCCAGAAAACCTCTCCGTCGACAAAATCGAATGACGCCTTTAGGTCAAGAAATATAGTGACTGTCGGACGCCGGTACGAATGCCTATTTTCTAGAATCTGTGAAAGGGTGAAGAATTCATGGTACCGGATTTTAAGAACTTCAAGCGTCACAGTGTAGAGATTTCCATCCATCTGGAAACTGAAATCTTCTGTGATTTAGAAATGTTGTGTTGCAATACATTGAGATTCTTTTGATTCGTGAATTGTGCAGCATAGTGTCAGATGATCAAGTTAGTCGTCTGGCTTCAAATAATCCATGGTGAACCTCTAATCATTGTGTAACCGATGAATGTCATCACAGAATGTACATCACAGTGAGTTAACGCGATGCTCGAATACAACACAATAGACAGACAGCTAATATTGGTAAATACAGGCAGGGATGATGATGATCTCATGCAAGTGATTGCATATTAGAGAATCAGCAAAGTCCTCATGTGGACATCTAGAAAACGAGAGGAGTGACCGATGGTGTTTTGCCAATGTCTTATTTATCTTTTTATCACAACTTTAACTCAATACAAAGACGAACGAATCCAATAATGAGGAGATTTCTGAACAATCATTATTTAGTAGGTGAATTTGACAGTGTTAATAATTGAGGGTGTAGCTGCCTGCAAAGGTTAAACAAGTCGATTAGATATTGGTTAGAATTTGACAAAAGAATAGAAGTAAGTATGAAGTGATTGAGTATTGAAATTGGATAAAACTAAACACTACTCATAGCATTCAATCAGTAGTATATAGAATAACGCATATATTCTTGCCGTCTAGATTACTCTTCATGTAATCAACCAGATCAAGTATTATTATCTAAATATTTTCTGTTTACAAATGAAACTGTGTGGAAATTTCATATTCTTGAACTGTGTACAGTGCGAGGTGAATATCTGACCGAAGTATCGAAACTGTTTGCGTGACAAACAAAGACAAATGAAGCAGTAAGAATGACAAGATTGAAGAATAATAACCTGTTGGTTGTAGGGAAGGAAGGCGGAATTTCGTTCGTTTTACATTCGTATGGTGCCAATGGATATGGTGAAGATGGTCAAATGTAAATCTTCTGAGAACGTTAATCGAGTTACTTCAGATGCATTACGATGATTTCAGCTGTATGTAGAATATAAAGCTGTGAAGGAACTAGGAATAAACGAAACACGACAGATAACTTCAAATGTCTTACTAACATCAACTTGATGGTGACTATTTTTAACAAGATGAGTCAAATAAGACGTAGATCTGACTTTGTCAGTCACCCGCTTCACAAATGATGACGATGTTGGGAAATACAACGACGAATATGACCGACTGTTTCATCACAGAATGTAAATACACCAGTCAAACTGTCCAACCTACAGAGAATAGGCGATGAAGTCTCTACCGAAATTTTGGAAGGAAGAGTAGAACAATGGGGATGTATGTTACTTGTTTCTGCACAAAGGTTCAGTTCAGTTGTTAAATTTCATCCGAGTGACGTTTCGCAAGGCCAGGTAATGTATTCGCTCAACACTGAACACAATGGCCATTTGTATTTGTATCTCATGTTGCGGAAACTTACTTCAAATATCACACAGTGATGAAGTATTCACAACTGAATGGCGTTTTCGGCAAAACTCATTGCTCATAATCCTATCAATTTATTCACACGTTTCAAAATTGGTCATTAATATATTTCTCTCTCTTTGTCTCTCCAACTTCCCTTGGTTGTTTGTTGCACTCTCCATATCCCTGAGTAAACGTTGCATTATTCCGGTTGCACATGTGCGGTGTTGAATCGATAAATAAAGCTCCACTGATTAACGTCTCTACTCACACAACTATTTGGCACTTCAATACTCTCGCCAAGTCCCATACACGCCCTATTTTGTGATAACATGCAAGTGAATGCAGTGAAATAGCTGAGCATTCTCTTAGGTTGTTGAACTCAGTTGGTTGATTTCTTCTAGATCTAGATGAATGTTTGCGTTCCAGTAATCTGGTTGACCCCGATTTATCAGTTTGACCTATGTAATTAACCTCACTGACAGTCATTTGATGGTGTTTTGTAAATTAGATTCTTTTACCTTATTGGATCTATCGAGCGGGTGCTTAGGCCGAAAAGGTTAATATCTGAGAGAGAGAAATAGATTTGGTTGGTTGATCTTAGTGCCACCACAATTCCAGGTTCATTGAGAATCCCACGTGGGGCATCTGAGGTTGCTTCTTTTGTGCGACAGTAGTACAGAGGCTTTGAATCTCATATTATTCTCCCTATTTCCGTCAGTTTTATCACTGGTCGTTGTTTCTCCATGGTTCTCCGTACATTTCTGAATCAATTCTGATTTCTAGTTATGCACTAGTAATACTTCCTTTATTTTTTCGATTTCATTATTTAGATCTACTGGTTCACTAATCAAGCTGTTGGCTCGAATATACACGCTTGAGTAAATAACTGATCCTGGATAAAGACAAATTAAAGTCTAGGTATTCATAAGAGTGTGTCGGTTTCCTAAACCTGCTAGTTTCTATCTCACCATCTTGTTTTTGTTGTATGCTACAGTCGAGCATGGCCAACTCCACATGCCAGTATTCGAACTCCGACGTGAATTGAATTCCGTCAACTATTGATTTGATATGTGTTAAAAATGAGAGATATGTTCAGATTTCGACACAGTGAATGTTTCATCCACATATTTCCACCATAACCTAGGAGTAGCATCCAACCTTCTAAGAGTATTATGTTCCCAACTTTCCATAAATATGTCTGCTACTGTTGAAAATATTTGTGACCACATTACCACCCAATCCTTATCCTGACATTTGACTCATTGTTGAATTTGAAAACTGGGGAGATTAAGCATAAGCGAACACCTAATATCATCTCGTCAGCCGAGCAATTGTCGTTTCAATACACAATGCCTTCATTATTGTGATAATTGAGTATTACATCAATAATTGTACACTTTAGCTCAAAAACGTATTGAAAGAATCTATCTCGCTAAAGTAAAAGACCATACAAATGAAGTGCTGTCGGCCGTAGATAAAACAAAGTGGATAGTTAACCTCTCAACGAGAACTTTAAGTTCTAATGAAACCATAATTCTTGACAAAATATTAAACTTCAATTTAGCTGTGAACAGATTAAAATCTGGATAAAATCACTCCTAGTGTAAAAGTAGCATTAGATGAGGTGGACAAAGCCACTGTGGAACTAGTCAGAGCAAACTGTGCTTTTAGGCCGAAACATCACAAGAATGGAAATAGCAGCATATCAAAAAAGGAAAGAGAAATAGTCGCTACTCTATAAAGCTTGAGAAACGACAAAATCACAGTGACTGTAAAGTTCGACAGACGTAATATTGAAGTAGCCATGGACAAATCAGATTACATAGACAAGGTAAATCAACATATTGAAACAGGATCATATGATGAAATTTAAATACATTTACACACTATTATGAATGAAGTCAGAAAGTCTGCTGATACTGGTATAGTACTCCGTATGTAGTTATCTTTCGGGGTGTCGAAATGATTCAATCTGATGCATCTAACTATTAGTGCTCACAGGGTATACGGGACTATGAAACTTCATATAGGAGGATAACGTATCACGCCAAAAATTGACTTAAGGAACAACCAGACGTACGATTCATCTAGATATTAGGCTATATTTATTGTCCCACCAGCGACACTTCAATTTCTAGGCTAACTATATCCTATTCTATGAAACAGACACTAGAGAAATTTCATCATGATATTTAGGTGCATCAACATTCCCAAAAAGTGCACGAAAACTGACCGTCGACATCGACAAGCAAGAAACACACAACACATCAAGAAGACGCAAGATGGCACCGATAGAATATTATTTATATTCCAACAGTCGGAACATCGAAAGTGGCTTAAGGTATTCATTGCTCCACAGGTGAGAAGCCATGCCAAGTAGGCGAATTTTCACATAAATCCGCGTGTACATTGACCGTCGACACATTTATCAGAACAGCACTGTTCATCACTGTGACAGTAGAATCCCTCTAGATAACATTCGACACATAAGGGACCTCTCAGGTGTGTCCTTCTGCACTTTCCCGACCAACAGCAGTCCCGTGAACTTACGCATGGTTCTCCGTAAGCCGAACAGCCTTGAGCATCAGCTGAAATGTGGAAGATGGAAGAGAGAGATAGACACAAAATTACAAATTGTCCATGTATATGTGTATGTGTGTGTGCGTGTGCGAGTGTGTGAGGGAGTTATGCAGTGAGAGATTGAGTGAGTGAGTGAGTGGGTGAGACGGTGTCAGTGGTTGTGGTTGGATGAGGTGAAGATATGGTTAACAACTGGTTGATTTGAGTGAAGTGACAGTGTTATGAGTTGTGAATGTGTACAGATGAGATAGCTAATTTGAGAGTGTTGGCTTTGAAAGAAGAAGTGTCACTTACCAGTATTGTGTAGCAGGATGACGAGGGAGAGCAACACAGCTGACAGCTTCAACACCATACTCGATCTGCTCGGTGTATACTTCAAAGAATTGAGTTGAGTTCGCTTTCACTTTGTCTGTGGGTGTTATTTATACTGGTGTCATTGACTGATTTCGTGACGAGTGCACTACTCGTCCGCTTTGAATTAATCTGTGTTTCCGTGTTACCTTTAATGCGCGAGGATTAATTGAGAGATTGTGATTTCTGCATCATGTGACGTTGTGCATTATTGTGAGAAATCTGAATAAGGAGATGGTCTCATTTCATTTGTTTAATGCATTCTGTGACATTTTGAATTTATTCTATAGCTGTGTGTAACTGGTTCACCTTTCGTGTATGTGATCAACAATTCCTTATTAAACTTCACAAAGC
Source organism: Trichobilharzia szidati (assembly GCA_944472155.2). Classification (NCBI taxonomy): domain Eukaryota; kingdom Metazoa; phylum Platyhelminthes; class Trematoda; order Strigeidida; family Schistosomatidae; genus Trichobilharzia; species Trichobilharzia szidati. The sequence goes on from OX235276.1 coordinate 51,456,341, forward strand.
GTAGAATCAATTATCAGCAGTTCATCGGGGATTTTTTAAATCCAGGAGACATCCAATAAGATGTGTCAAAGTGCATACAGAATTAATTCTCCATGCCCAACACACCAAGTTCTGGACAGTCCTGAATGATTGTTTAAACGTTAAGTGAGTCACAGTGTGTATCGAAGCGGAATCCAACCGCAGCGATTCAGAATCACAATTTTCCTGCCAAATTGTTTGACCGACTTTTGTATACGAAAATTCTCAGTTCGACCTTCAACATTCTACAATCTTCATGCTGGGGATTAGGAAGAAACAAAGAAGAAAATCCTCAAAGAAAGCATACTAAGCGGAAATGTACGAGAGACAGAATAATCACATAAAGAATACTGCCCATTCAATGGATGTGAGAGGTCGAAAGTAATGCATGCACCTGCATCACTGACAACGATTTCGAGTTGTTTCACCAGAAGTCTTCACTTTTTGGTATTAGGCTTCTCGTGGACTTCAAATGAGCAGTCACCACGTCTCTACGTGACTCACAGCAACGGACGAAATCTTTGTGAGTGGATAGTACTTTTTGGTTTGAATACCTCCTACCACTTTCCGAAGTTGTCGCATTACGACTAACCCGGCTCGTCAGAGAAGATGGAGACTTGCCACGTGCTACACATATCTTAGGCATCTGAATAGATGCAGCTTCTTAATCTTAAATCCTCACTTAAGCTGCCATTATGCCACAAAGGTTTATTGTCACTGAAGCAACTCCTTGAATATATGAAATTGTCAACACGCTGAATCACTTCAACCACCACCTGTGAATTGGAAGTACGTGCACAGTCCTCCTACTGCATCATCTTCATGACTTACATTCTACAAAGACTAGTCGCATGCCTAACATACCACGATATCTGTCCTGAAAGTTATCTTCAATAGGATATACGAACTGCTTATACGATATCGGGTAGAATACTGCTTGGAAACAGTTATTGAATTATGGTTAGCACATTTTCGTTGATGATGAGCAGAGGCATGATATTCCATCACCATGACATCGAGTTTGAATCATAGGAAATTGACTGGTGTTACTAATTGTAGTCATAGCTAGCTAGCTTCAGGAGAGGAATAAACTGTGCTCTCGCAACCATCAGTCAGGTAATAGTGAAAGTGTGAACGTGAAATTTTGTACTTCATTTAGTATTTTGCTATTGTAATATACTTCTCGCTCATGCGGTTACTAATGCACCCATTCGACCTGAAACGAATGAATTATTGATGATGAACACATTTCGTGGGGGTAATCAAACATTTCTACTAAGGAAAACAGGCTTCCGACTCGTTCTATTTAAACACATAAGATTGATAAGACTGTCTCTTTGCTCTATTAATCATTCGTGTAACAATCTCATTTCCATAGGCTGTCGTCAGTTGCAAGAATATTTGAATGTGACAGAAAACACCAGACAGGTTGTCATCTTCTCTCAAAAGAAGCTGATTTCACTCTGACGGAAATCCATACATGAATAGTGCACACACCTTTCAAGCACAAGCATACATACTGAGAACTCGTTAAACGAAGTTATTCAGCATCTGTGGATATAATATGTAGGTCACAGCAAATAAAATATCACCGATTATGTTGAAAAAGCCAAATAAGATAATGTAGTAAGCATTCCATACACAAGTTCTAAACTTCACAATTCCATAAACACATTACTCCTCAAGACCTGAAACACTTGCATACCACTTCGAATATTTCCAACAAACTCACAGAATACATTCAGAAAATAAAAAAGTCAGTGCTACTGATCGAGATTTCAAATCACACCACACAACAGCACATGATGCAGAAATCACAAACTCTGACCTAATTCCTGCGGATCAAATTTTACGCAAAACACAGATTAATTCAAAGCTGATGAGCAGTGCAGTAGTCACGTAGACACCCACACACACACTGGATGACAATAGCAGATATAAAGGCGACACACACAGTCAACGCGAATTCAACTCATCACTCAGTTCACTGAAGCATACATCGAGTATGGTTGGAAAGCTGTCAGCTGTGTTACTCTCCCTCGTCATCCTGCTCCACAATCTCGGTGAGTGACACTATTCCTTTCCTCGAATATCAGACACCACCTCTGAATACATTCACAACTCATCGCTGTGTCACTTCACTCGAGAGAACCACTTGTTTTCGCTCTACACATAATCGTAATCAACACCCAATCCACCCACAATCTACACCATCGCACTCACTCACTCACTCTATCACTCACTCATCAACTCACCAACTCACACACACACGCGAGTAATCTGTAATTCTGTATCTATCTCTCCATTCCATCTTCCACATTTCAGCTGACGTTCACGCCTGTTCGCCTTACGGAGGACCATGCACAAATGTACACGACTGCTGTTGGTTGGCCAAGTGCAGAATGGACTCACCGACAAATGGAACATGCGTTCAATGTCATCCGGACAGGTTCTACTGTCACAATGATGAACAGTGTTGTTATGGTCGATGTGTTGACGGTCAGTGTTCAAGCAGACAGCAGTGATGATGATGATGATGCCTAGTCGACATGCCTACTCACCTCACCTGTCGAGGATCGATTGACTTCGGCCACTTTCGATGTCCCGACTGTTCGAGAGTGAATAATATTCTCTAACTGTCATCCTGTGTCTTCTTGATGTGTTGTGAGTTTCGATTTACGATGTCCACGTTCAGTTTTCGTGCACTTGTAGGAATGTAGATGTGCTGCATTATCATGATGACTGTGAGAGTGTGATAAGTAGTGTTGGTGTTGATAGTTACTTTCCGAGTGACGATGAAAGTGTGTAGGTGTTCTATTTTCGAAATAGGAATTGGTGTGGGGGTGATGGTAGAAGTATCACATTCAGTGTTTTTATTCGTGGAACTGTCAGTAATGCTCTGATGATACTCTTGATATTAACGTTATTAATAATTTCGTAGGAGGGCACTGTGTGATGGCATGATGAAATGACTGAATGTCCCATCTCGTAATGTCTCTCATTTCATTATTGACTAGACCTCATGTCATATGCTTCTATTTTTCAATTAGATATGGTTGATGAAATATCACTCCTTAGATTATCGACATCAGTGAGAATGCGCTCGTAGATTCTAAGTTACATTCATCGACGTTTGTGGCTGCCCGTTATTACATGATACCGGAGAGAGATCTTTATTGTGTGATTTAATCAGCACACATTAAATCCTTCTAGGTGAGGATCGTGACACTAGACACAGCCTTCTGAATTCGTTAAGCAGAAGCACTCCTATGTCTGTCATGCGATTCGCCCTCGTGTGATGTTTCATGATATTTGGGAACTCATCTGCATTAACCTATATTTTAAAGATACTGAGTATTCAAGTGGAGCACTAATTTGTGATTCTTGATCCGCCGTATTGAACAGATATTTAACGAAATCTCATGATGGTCCCACAGGGATCGTGAAACATTTGCTAGTTTCTTTCAACTCTGTAGCAGTCATGATATCCATCATCCTACAAAAGCATGTCTGTGTGACGCAATTGCTGAGATTGGAATGAATGAGAGGCAAGTTGTCTTCGACCAAAAATGTACGCGTTCTAACCTGCTTGATATGTCTTCTGTCAGCAGCTGAACCGGTGGCGATCAAATTCGGAAGACCTGGTGTCTGTATGCAAAAGAAGCATGTCCAACCAGTTTGTGAATATTGTCCTACAACAGGGTCGACAAATCCTCCATAAGCGTTAATATTAAACACTGCTAATCTCTCTACCATGTTTACTCTCCTCTCTTAGTTTCATTGACAAACATTTCAGACGTTCTCACAGTTGCTGATCTTCGTTGTTATTTCTATTACTCTGTGTTCACCTGATGCTTTTCAAACCGTTTCTCATATATACTCAGGCGAGTTTACTCCATTTTGTTTATTTTGCCACTACGCGATAATCGTTCAGCAGAAGTATTAAATATTATGTCTAAAGTGCACCACAGTTATCATATCATCTTCACTAGTTCTGTCATATGTCAACGATGAACCCACGTCTATAACACCGAGTTAGCTGGTCCTTTCTCTGTAGTAGGAATATTCTCTCACACAACACTGACAACGCCCAAATCTGACACGCACACACACACAAATCATTGAGGGATTTCATCTCCTTCGATCTCATGCTCACATTCATCATGGATATTCCAAATGATTATCAAAACTAATTGACCACTACTCCATCTGGTCCTTGTTTCACAACAAAATTTCCGATATTATCCAAATTCGCCTTTGCTGGTTATTGTATGTGAAATGCGTGAATTGATAATGGTATGGCATGCAGAAGAATTTCTTCAGAACTACAATTTCTTCGGATAATTCTTGTTCCAAACAAAAAATTATTGGTGCTGTGAAGAGGACGATACAGAATGAGCATCATGGGACATGGAAATATCAGGTGATTCCATCCTTGATCAACGTGTGTTAGGCCATGGCAAATAATAAGGATGAATGTGCTTCGTCTGCTAACACAGGTGAGGTTTGTTCTTATTTATCTCTGTGGCGTTACCCATGACTGGGAGACGTATTCGCGTCACTCTGCCTACACTGTCAATTTGTATTTCAACATTCATGAACTAATGACTGTTCATCTTGAAGCGAATTACCGATAACAACCTTTCTGATAATGCTATGGCGATATTCAAACTACTGTGTATACTGCTGAAAAGCCACAGAACGACCTAACTGGAAACATATTATACGGCTGTCTGCCGTAAATTCATTTCATCAATCAACTCTCGAATATTTCATATGAACTGTGATCAAGATTTGACGGGATAGCTGCAAAATAATTGAGCGCCGAGTGAGAAGTAGACATTAAGAAGATTATATATATTTAAAATCTCAGCGAAATTGAAATGAATAATTCCAACGTTTCGTTCGGCAATCTGGTCCGAACTTCGTCACTCTGAATCTACCATGGTAATACGTTTTACTTAATAAACTACCACTAATTATTATTATGATTATTATTATTATTGATTCATTTAAAACTATCGTTTCTCAGTAATATTATCATAAATAATTACAACACTATTATTAATAAAACAATCATTCCCTTCGATTAATTTGAATAAGGCATTAAGAAGACAAATTTCGCGAGATGATATCATTTCGTAGTTTCTTTACAACCGCTTCATAACTAACATGGTTAACAATAATAAAATAAAGGTCATGCCAATTACTCAGTTAAATAAAAAACACAAAAGTACAAACAAATGACCAATCATATGTAAAAAGGTCAAGTAGTCCATGGTAAGCGAGAAGGTTGAAGTCTATTGATTTTCGTACACACAGTTTAGACTGTATGTGATTAATCCACAAATGTGTTTCCATCACCTTCAATAACCAACCTTGAATTAGAGTTATGTGATGAATTAATTGTGAAACAGTCATTATTAATATTGATTTTGTGACCTGACATTAATAAGTGTTTTGCAATGGATGATGGTGGATTTCTATTCAGATTAATCACGTTGGGGTTTTCTATGTGATTTAGTAACCATTTTGGAACATGTTCCTTTCGACGACATTGGAACATTCTGTCTGTTCTACCTATATAGGTGTCATTGCAGCTGCAGGTGAACTTGTAGATACAGTTTGAAGTAGAGTCCACAGAATTTCGTCCTTTAATCGTAGGTACAGGGATCGAAAATGTTCGTCAAGTGAGAAAAAGAGGTGCGGTGGCGTAAAATTTGCGATTGATGGCTGACCGAACACCATATGAAATAAAAATGCAAATTGCCACTGTGTTCAGTGTTGAGCGATTACTTCTCATGGCCTTACGAAACGCCACTGTGATCAAAGTTAACAACTGAACTTAACCTATGTGCAGAAACAAATAACATACATCCTCATTGCTCTAATCCTTCAAGCCGAAATTTTGGTAGGGACTTCATCGCCTATTATTTGTGATTTGGTCAGTTTGACAGTTCTGGTGTATTTACATTCACTGGTCAAACAGTCAAGCATATTCGTCGTTGTATTTCTCAACATCGTCATCATTTTTGAAGCGAGAAACTGATAAAGTCTGATCTGCGTCTTATTTGACTCATCTTGTAAAAAGTAGTCTCCAGCACGTTGATGTAAGTAAGACTTTTGAAGTTATCTGTCGTATTCCGTTTATTCCAAGTTCTTTCACAACGTTGTAGTCTAAATACTGGTGAAATCATCGTATTGCATCTGACGTAGCTGGATTAGTGTTCTCAGAAGATTTGCATCTTCCTCATATCTATCGGCGTCATACGAATGTAATACAATGAAAATTCCGTCTTCCTTCTTTACAATCAACAGGTCATTATTATTCAATCATCTCTAATTATTATTCATAAATCTCCTCACAATTTTATTTGTTAGTTTCTGTATTTAGTTAAAGTTGTGATAAGAAGGAACATTAGAGCATGACAGAACAACATCTAACTGATAGGTGGGCAGTTATTCTGTCAATTCTCCCGTTTTATAGTTGTCTATATGGTGACTTTGCTTATTCTCTAATATGCAATCACTTGCATGAGATCATCATCATCCGTGCCTCTATTTACCAATATTAGCTGTCTGTCTATTGTGTTGTATTCGAGCATCGCGTTAACTCACTGTGATGTACATTCTGTGATGACATTCATCGGTTACACAATGATTAGAGGCTCACAAAACGTTATTTGAAGCCAGATGACTGACTTGATCATCTAACACTATGCTGCACAATTCACGAATCAAAAGAATCTCAATGTATTTCGACACAACATTTCTAAATCACAGAAGATTTCAGTTTCCAGATGGATGGAAATCTCTACACTGTGACGCTGGAAATTGTTGAAATCCGGTACCATAACTTATTGATCACTATGGAATACTTCGATGTAATTAGGAGAGTCATGCGTGAGCATAACTGCAGCTGAATCACAGACATCCCAAATGTATGCTCAGGAAGCATTAACGAGAGTTACATGAAGAAACAAAGTTTATCTATAGTATTATTTCCCATTCAATTGAATAATGTTCTCAGGACAAAGCTACTGAATATGTGTAAATGTACATCGAAAAAGTCAATATTCTTTAAATAAAATGAAATTTCCTTCAGTCCTGATTATGGTGTTCCACAAAATGACGACAGTCAAGCGAGAAATGTGTCAACAAAACTAAGCGAAGCAAAATAACGGTGACCACTGAATTCATGTGTGTGTGATTCGAGATGATTCACAAAAAATCACCATGATCACGATGGTGACATATTTTTGAGAAATCGAGAATCCTCTGTAGCATTTCCACATTCAAAAGACACAACAGAGACTACACACAGAGTTCGCAAAAGCATAATATGGAAACATTTACACACCTAGAACCCTAAACAATGAAGTCAATATTGTATGGTCAGAATAACGCGAATCCCTAGATGACAGAAAACAAGCTTGGAAAGAGCAAAGCCTCAAAGTGTCTCAAAACTCAGAAGAATGAGATTTTCAATTGTCAATGTTTCAGATACCACTGACTCTTGATATACGCATTCACCTGATATCGATCTCACATTCAGAATCTTTCAAAACATAGTGGACAAGGAACCAGTCATGCAGATGAGACGTCCTACCATCAGACATTCAGTCGTTGAATGGCTGAGTGATGCTTCAAGATGTGCAAGATCTGTAAACTCCTAACATATAATCACTTGCATACTACTGAAATTTCAAAGTGCAACTCTCCGTCTACTTACTCCCTGACAACCACAGGAAGTACTACACGTAATTCATCAACAAACACAAATCGTATTCGGTCACTATGAATACATTCCATTGGCTATATTGCACACAAACCTGTCAAAAATATCAGTCATTCACAAATATGTCGTCAGAGAGAAGTAGTCAGTTTGAAAATGTAGTCAGCTTTATTTATTTATGAAGTATGAGAGTTGACACCGGGTAGGCTGAAATGAACTCGTAAACCACACACATGCACAGGCACTTCCAACCATTCTTTCCTCACAGGGCGTAGTACTGCCCATTGGGAACGATTTTCGGAGAGCCAGAATACGAATATGACGAGTAGGATGGCACCTGGTTTGAATTCACTGGTCCGTAATTCGATTGTTGAGCGTATGTGTTGGTGTTGTATTGTGATTGTTGGGTGTTTGTGTTTGTGTTTGTGTTTGCGTTGTATCCATTGTTGTAGTTAGTGGTTCCAGTCATGTGTTGTTGTGAGTTTGTGTTGGTCGCTTGTTGCTGTGATGTTGATGATGATGTTGAATATGGTGGACGACCAGCGTAGTTCCCTCTGAAATTGATTGAGTGGATGAGAGTGACAATTATGTGGTGAAATGGTGATGAGTGTGCACAACATGAAAATATCCTGGCAATTTGTGTGTGTATGGTGCATGTGACGTGCTCCCTGATACATCCTTCATGCTCACTGACTACATTCACACCACAACAAACAAAGTCAATTTAAATCTCATAAGATAGACAAACTGAAGCTAGTAATTTGAAATTCCTTATTGCACACGTGATGTCGTTTCCTCGTGGCAGCATCTACTTTCAGTGAAATAACACAACACTATTGATGATCACAGCGTATCACGATACAGAAGAGATGCAGACTCAGTGTATCTCACCTACTGATTAGAGACTAACGTACTCACTTGTATTTTCGTCTCGGTGTGATCGAATGACAGCCGTATTGATAAGTGGACACTCACCACCAACAACGAAACTTCCCGAGTAACTTTCATCCTCACTTGTCATTTTTGCATAAATTTCAGTTTGATAACCATGGATTGTCTGCATAACACCCACCGTAATATCAAATAACTCACCTGACACCCATCAACATACTGACTTACTTAACACACTTGTGATGATGCATGGTGACACCTTAGATGGAAGGTGAAAACTGAAGTCAGATTTCATGTATGTGACAATCGTGTCTATTTACAATGACAACGAAAATATAACAGTTCTAATCATTGTCTACTGAGCAGTAAGTACCCTACAAAACGAAACGACAGTTTGCATCACGAATGTCTAAGTCCCTTCCATGAACAGCAAACATCTTTGACGATCAATGAAATGTGAGATATCACCAGTGGCTTACCATCAGAGAAGTATGTAAGCATGGTAGAAAAAGCAATCGATATTGTTCTGTTTACGTCAATTAACAGGTTATTGACTGCTCTCAGCGTTACCTAACCAAAAGACCGGGCATATATTGTTACAGTACACCAAATAAGAAAATGCACTTCACTACTCACTTACCCTGGACCATAATTGCATACAATACTCAGACCATAGGGGAAGTTTGGACGTTTGGTGACACCACATCCAACATCAGTGGTCGACTCCCAGACGACCTGGAACGTATGAAGAGCATAAGTTATGCATATCATTAATTGAATAGATGCGAAACTTCTACCACTGACAGCAGTCATTCAAATCCTTCCATGTCAACATATATGTTTGATGTAGCTATCTGGTTGCTGCAGTAATCATTAGTGTGACAGTCTCGATTCCATCGGCTGTCATCAGTCACATCAATGATCACATGTCGGAAGAAATGTAGAGTCCCGAAACCATCTTCTCATAAAAGCTATTGAATTGAAGCTTATGAAATTTCACAGTTACAAACATAGTGCAAATATATTGTGGAATTCATAAACGAAATGAACAGTTCAATTCACTGAGCTTCTATCGAATCACTCAGTCGATATTATGTTTAATGGGCAGTTCTCACTCTACTCTCATAGACAAGCAATAACCTTGAGAACTATCTCTTCACTGCTCTCCATGATGCGAACAGCCTCAATGAATCCGTTGCCAGTTTAACACTCAGGTCTTTTCTCAATCATAACTGTGAAGATATCTAAATTAAATAAACATGTTGCGGCACATTATCTACTCCGGTCCGTCTAACTACAAATCCATCACGAGCATGCATTCCATGCAAGAGATATAAGAGAGGAATATTGATCAGTCATAAGCATCTGTCCACTACTCACCTGAGTGTAATGACCACATTGACCCAGACGACATGTTTGGCTGGCGAAGTCGTAGTTCTTGTATTCATCCAACCACAACTGGAAACCACTTGACAGTGAAGAAGTGAAAAGAGTGACAGAGAATTTCTGTAATTCTGGTGAACAAATCAATGAATGAGGAACATCATATCTGTGAGAAATCCTCAAAACTCACTTCTTGTTAGAGTTGGCAATGAAGATGCCGGTTAGGAAATCAGTGGAGTGATTGCTATTAACTTATTCCTCACACAGAAAACAATAACAAAACAGGAAAATTAGTGCTGTTCGTTCGAGTCTAACTTTCAGTTTAGTATTCTTCAGCTTCCTATTAAACATATTTGCGAACATTCGACACAGTTCACGTCTTATCCCACCACTTATCAACATAGGGAGGGCATTCACTATTGAACTTGCATGAGATGTGACTGGCGAATTTCGATAGAATGCGCATGAACGCGTAAGACAACCAGAATTGCTGTAATTTATCTCGATGATTTCACGAAGAGACACGTTGATGAGTAAAGATGTTGCACTGTACGACACCAAGAATGTTGAACTTCTCGCCTTCTCAAAGAGAGAGGCAAGACTTATCTGTTTCCGCATATTCCGCTGACTGTTGGAAAGAGATGTCCGAAATTTCTGCGATCTGGAACAACAGTGGGCTTAGAGGGAAATTCTGTATATTTTAGTCGTCTGTGTGTGTGCAGTGATTGGTTCTCATCATCCAAAGAACACTAACCACGTAGTCTACATCTACCAGTGTGGCTCAAAACAACAATCGAAGTCTCTATGTCATGTCTATCGAATGTGCGGTATATTAGACTTTCAAGTGGACTCCCATATCACTCATACCGAAACATTATCATCTAGTTCCGTTCCAAAGTTCTACAAAATCCTCCAGTCTTACTCAGTGTTGCATGTGTTTAAGTAGTTAGAACTGAGAGAAACTTACGTTTCGACATCTGTGGATCCCGCCCAATTCTGTCCAACATAATCGAATCCCTGTATTTTCCGCTCGTCAGCTGTGTCGTGTCCAACACGACACTGGTCAGATAAGATTTGTGCTTTCCTTTCCAACTCCATGTTCCATCTCTGCGCATGTGTGCAAATGCAACACAAAATACATTGGTTGAAATTAGAAACAATGCATGGATAAATGGAGACATTGAAAGACAACACAAACCGTCAACTCATTCCAGCGATATACAGTGAATGAATAACTGGACAGACAGTGTTTGAGTAGAATGCTCATGGTTGACAAAACAAATCTCAATAGTAACAGACTTCAAGGAAATCTGCACATAATCTCTTCGAACAATCAGCAACACCATGAGCGACACAAAATGCATTAGGGAACACTATGCAGATATGATACAAGTTGGTCGAATTCAACTCCGCCATTCTTGTGCTACGAAGGATCAGTAGACGACACTGACATACTCACACCATCTCGTGTTAATCGAGTCACCGAATGTGGCATGAAGCACATTCCAATCGAAAATCTGTTCTCAACAATTATCCGTCTGACAATATCCAACAGCTACCATCAGTCCATCCATCAGAAAATTACCTACAAACGAAAGCGTATTCTAGAAATACAAAGAACACGCAACACACTCGATCACAACATCATGAAGGTGTTAACACAACAAAATGAAAGACCAAAAATTCACCCTGTGTGACTCATCTGACCATTGCAAAACAAACAGAAGAAATAAGCACGGATTCATACTAGCCAGTCGCCCCATTTATCATTTCAAGTGACCCATTTCAAACAAAATGTTCCTCTCACCAGTGGTTTGATAGACACGGCCATCGGTTGTCCACTCAACTGTCCATTCTGAACTGCTTGTCTGGCGTTGTTGTGCAGAGCCAGCAATTTGTTTCTCATATTGTCGTCCATCTGTCCACGGACATGTGTTGAAATCAGTGATACGCATAAGGAGGAGAGCACAATCAGAAGCGAATTGGATTCCCAGCGCATTTCCACACCAGCAAGATTCAGTCTCAGTGAAATCTGATCGATTTCGTGTCACAGTTGTCACAGCTGCAGACACCAAGCATATTTATATGCAGACGTGGATGAGAGAGCCATAGAGTGAAATCTGGATTAGTGAGTCGCTCACTCGAATGTTAATTATGCAATGAGGATTAGGGTGTGGCGAATTTTTAGTCGACACTGGTCGACCAGTGTCATTCGGTGGTGGATTTGTGGATGGGCGTGTTCAGATTATTGTCTCAATGAGTGGTCTCGATTGCTTTCGACTCACTCCTCCTACACCGTGTTGGTAGAGGTGAGCGAACACTTGACCATGGGATTAGTGACACTTGAATGAGATTATATTCTGTAGGGTGTGAGTCATTATCAATGAATGGAAGATAGAATGACAGCGCGTTTATGGATGATCCGTTTGATTTTTCTTTGGGTGTTTTTTGTGAGAAGGAGTGAGTGAGTGAGTGATTGAGCGAGTGAGTAGGGAAACGGAAACGTCCCGTGTTTGTGAGTGACGTGCTTCTTGTTTATGTCAAGTGAAGAATGTCACACATACGCTATAACATGCGTATGTATGACATTCCGCGATGCCAGAGCAGAAGCCACGATATCCAACTTGAAGAGTCGACCACTTTACAAGATCTAGTACGGCACCAATCACTGATTGTTTAACACATTCGCTTCAGCATTGTGTAGAATTATTTGTGGCATAGCGTGATGTCGTCTAGTATTGGCAATAGCTGGGAGATTGTTGAAAACTTAAAGGGTTTTAGGCCTCATTATTAACCATTGTTGTTGACGGGCTTCTAACACAATGTCTTTTGATTTCTCAGTGACCACTGAGATGTAATTCCATTGCTGGTCAAGCACAAATTTTGGCCATTCACTTACCCATCTATTACTGATATCCAAATTTGATGAGTACTACCTAGAAAAGAAAGAAGAGTTCTACAGGTAACGATGGACAATACTCCAAATGTCTCTACCAGCCACTTCATGACTTAGTGAAGGTCAAGCCAACGAGACAAAATCTGCGGATCACACACATTTGCTTCGACTATGTTGAAGAATGTGATACAATTTGATACAAGAATGATCTCTTTAGAGACTGTTTCTCCAATCATCTCCAATGTTTCACTGACAGGAAACATCGGTTTGTCACACGCTTTCATTCAATACCATAATATCTATATTCACATACTGGTTCACTACCTAAGATTGGTCTTACTACGATTTATATACAGTGAGTGCTTCAGATTGAACAATGAAGCCTACGCGGAAAACAAATAGTCTAGCATTTGGCTCCACTCTGACGCCCAACTTGACAAGTCTGGGAAACAACTTCTTAATGAAAACACCCGGTGGGCTTCATTTCACACATTGACGATACACTCACTCACGATGATGCTAATTCGAATCTCGAGAACTTGCTTTAATCCTTCGATCATGCCTACACATACGTCAACTTCATTCTGCAAGTAGAATTTATCTCAGTGTTCCATTTCCTAAGTGTTGAATTACTAAGTGACGATGATCGCTGACTGTGCAGATATATTGGTGAAAAGCCTACGTGGAGCAGACAGGTTATCAATTTCAAAATTCTTACCTTCTGAGGAGAAAGAGGAATTTCATCGATGTACATTTCTTAAAGATCTGGAAAATACGTCACGGGGAATCCGTTGATGAGGAACTGCACTATCTTCATAGAATCTTGCCTGTGAATTACTTCCTATCCAGGCCCATACAAAGCAACATGAAAAAAAAACACGCTGCACAATGTCCAGGTTATGCTATAGATGATTTCAACTCTGAAGTTGGGACTGAAATGTTAAGCAGAAGATAACCGAAAATGGTTAGTTCTTGCATCGACCTCCGGGACATATTTCATTCTCTCCAGGATGATGCAGCTTAGCATTTTTATTGGGATTGACAGGATCATAATGCCCCGCAGTTCTTGCATTGACTTAAGTCTCGTTTCCCTGTCAGTTTGAATAGGTGTCCTTTCTTCGTATCCTTAGATATTTTGCCCTTTTTCCACATCTTCCTTAGTAGTGATGGCGTCGAGTCCACCGATGTCTGTGGGTCCATTTTCAATGCTTCTGCAGCGACTCCGTAAAGTCTTGCTGCTTTTTTAGATGTTAGCATTTTATGGCCTTCAGGATCTCCGCTTTCGTCTGAAATTCGGTATTCACTGTTAGTCCTGCTTCCTCTGTTACTGTTATTGAGCACTTTTTAGGTGATGGTCGATTCAGGAGTCTTTGAAGTGTTCAATCCTGTGTTTCCTTTGCTCCACCGCTTTGGTGATTGACTTCCCATTGTCATCCCCAATGGCTTAATTTGTGTATATCTCTTCCTAGATGGCAACCTAGTTGTTTGAAAGGGTGTTGTGATGAATCCTTTGCCTGCAGCTTGATCTGCTTTACCTGCCATAGCATCAAAATATTGTCATTTATCTTCCGTGCCACTTTTCTTTACTCTGTTGTCCAGTTTATTGCAGCTTGCATTCAGCTCTTGTCTTTGTTGCTCATCGAAGCACTGTATGCTCTCTCGTTTCACCACCCTTCTCCCTTCTGTCAGTCTCCATGTGTGTGTAGTGTGCAACTGTTTGTTCTGTCTCTTCTTTCTGCCTAGAACTTCCACGCAGGTTTGACTCAACACCAATTTCAGGTTGCTGCAGTGCTTTTCAACTCTGATTTCTTTGCTAGTGTTGATTTGTGTCTCCGTCTTTTTCCTTCTGATTGCAGTGATGGTTGTGTTTTGTGGCTTGATCCTTCAGTTTTCGGGTACTGAACTTGGCCTCTGGTCTAACTTCAGCTCCTGTTTCCTTGAAAGCTTGGATTTTATTTGGAGTGTTCCTTGCACGAGATAGTGGTCTGAGCCGACACCTGCTCCTCTTCCCAATATTTTGTGTCCAGTAAGTTGCGTCCTTACTTGCTTCAGCACTGATAAGATAAAGTCAATTTGGTCTTCGGTTCAGCAGTCTGGAGACAACCATGTATCCTTGTTGATATCCTTGTGCTTGAATGCGCTGCCATCCATCACTATTTCATTGAAATCACAGAATTCAGGAAAGGATTCTCTGTTCCAATTCGTCTCTCTAAGAGCTTTTCTATCCGCCATGCGTTCTCTCCTTTCGAAGCTAAATATGAAGTCAGCGTCATCAAGTTCTGACTTCGCATCGTGTAACGATAATGGTGCGTTGAAGAAGCCTGTAGTTGTAACTGTTAATTCATTGTTGAATAGAGTGTCACAAAAACGTCACCATAGTTTGTGCAGAAGAAGAGAGTTACAGTTTCAGAGTTCAGTTCTGACTCCACAAAATTACAAGGTATTACTAGCCAGAGTAAAGGTATAAAATCTTTAAGGATTCATGAGGATGAACCTAAGTCATCTACGGCTGTTATTAAAGAGGTTGAAAATGATGAAGTCGACCATACAAACGGCGGTAAATTGGATATTTGTGACAATGGTCATGATAGTGCACATTTGTCTGTGGCTGATCATGATGAGCTGAGCGGAAGGCCAACTACTACTGAGTTGAATAAAGGTTCTGTACAACTTGAACGTGAAGTAGAATTAAAGGCAGATGCGGTTGAAGAAGGTATGGATACTAGTGAGACCGTCAGTGTAAATGATCCGAGTGTAGCCCAACTATCGACAGATCTTAAAACTGAACTGGGGCTAATAATAAAAGATGGCAGTGGTGGTTATCTTGCAGTTAGACAACTTTCTGAAGGTCGAACAGCGACAGCTTCCGATACACCGCTAAGTTCATCAACTGGTGTCAGTCAGTCGTCGTTGGTGTTGTCATATGCAGTAAAAGAGCCGTCCATGAACTCACGTGTCTTATGCAGTGATTATGCTAGTGTTGGTTTGTTCCAAGGGACGAAAGTCAATGGCCAGTTTAGTGACGATAAGCCAACTGTGTACAAAAGGGTAGTTGTTTGACTGAATTGCATAAATAAAGGTATTTCAGGTTTCATACTACTATTTAAATGTTATTATCTTTGGTGCAAATTACTCTGTGCCTTCTCTTGGTTGTTCAGATACATTGTATGTTTGTTGGTCATCTACATTCCACGATACAATGTCATGGGCGTGTTAACATTCAGAGTTGAGGACACTGATGATAAAAGGAGGTCAGCAAATCAACTCAACGACGATTTTCCAAATTAGGGGGCGTCAACCTGAGGAGCGTTGTAGGCGTACTGCTGTAAGCCCTAAAATTCTTCAAGGGTAGTACGTCGAAGCGCAGTCCATCGTACTTTGTGTGTTATTTTGTACATATGTTCATGTTGTATATACTGAATTGGTAATTGAGTAGATTCCGATTCATCTGATTGTCGGTTAATTTGATAGTTGTCTCATTGTGTGAATCATCTTGTAATGTCATTGTAAGTACTTCTGAAGTCGTTTCTAGTCTTTTTATTTGTGAACGAATCGAGTAGTGTTAGAGTCAGTGTTTGCGATGTGATACTCCGGGGAGGGAATTGTGCCAGAGTGATATGAAGCAACCAACACTTTGTGAACCATATCAATGGTGGAACTGTCGAAAGAGAGCTAAGATCCCACACGCCGGAGAGATCGTTCCTATGTGTTGTGGTATGGTTGTTGTGTGTTGGCCTTTTTTGTCTTGCCTTTCCATTTTAGCCCTAGTTCCGATTGGCCGAGGTAGTATTGTCCATTGTTAACTGTAGAATACTTCTTTCTTTTCTAGGTAGTATTCATCAAATTCGGATATCAGTAATAGATAGGTAAGTGAATACCTGAAATTTGTGCTTGACCAGCAATGGAATTATATCTCATTGGTCACTGGGAAATCAAAAGACATTGAGTCAGAAGCCTGTCAACAAAACGGGACATTTGAGCTTCCCCACTCACTCGCTCAATCACTCACTCCTTCTCACAGAAATCACCCGAGAAATTCATGAGACGGATTATCCACATACCCTCTGTCAATCTATCTTCCATTCACTATTATTGACTCACGCCCTACAGAATATAATCTCATTCAAGTGTCACTAATCCCCTGGTCAAGTGTTCGCTCACCTCTACCAACACGGTGTAGGAGGAGTGCGTCGAAAGCAATCGAGACCACTCATTGAGACAATAATCTGTACACGCCCATCCACAAATCCACCACCGAATGACACTGGTCGACCAGTGTCGACTAAAAATTCGCCACACCCTAATCCTCATTGCATAATTAACATTCGAGTGAGCGACTCACTAATCCAGATTTCACTCCATGGCTCTCTCATCTACGTCTGCATATAAATATGCTTGGTGTCTGCAACTGTGACAACTGTGACACGAAGGCGATCAGATTTCACTGAGACTGAATCTTGCTGGTGTGGAAATGCGCTGGGAATCCAATTCGCTTCTGATTGTGCTCTCCTCCTTATGCGTATCACTGATTTCAACACATGTCCGTGGACAAATGGATGACAACATGAGAAACAAATTGCTGGCTCTGCACAACAACGCCAGACAAGCAGTTCAGAATGGAAAGTTGAGTGGACAACCGATGGCCGTGTCTATCAAACCACTGGTGAGAGGAACATTTTGTTTGAAATGGGTCACTTGAAATGATAAATGGGGCGACTGGCTAGTATGAATCCGTGCTTATTTCTTCTGTTTGTTTTGCAATGGTCAGATGAGTCACACAGGGTGAATTTTTGGTCTTTTATTTTGTTGTGTTAACACCTTCATGATGTTGTGATCGAGTGTGTTGCGTGTTCTTTGTATTTCTAGAATATGCTTTCGTTTGTAGGTAATTTTCTGATGGATGGACTGATGGTAGCTGTTGGATATTGTCAGACGGATAATTGTTGAGAACAGATTTTCGATTGGAATGTGCTTCATGCCACATTCGGTGACTCGATTAACACGAGATGGTGTGAGTATGTCAGTGTCGTCTACTGATCCTTCGTAGCACAAGAATGGCGGAGTGGAATTCGACCAACTTGTATCATATCTGCATAGTGTTCCCTAATGCATTTTGTGTCGCTCATGGTGTTGCTGATTGTTCGAAGAGATTATGTGCAGATTTCCTTGAAGTCTGTTACTATTGAGATTTGTTTTGTCAACCATGAGCATTCTACTCAAACACTGTCTGTCCAGTTATTCATTCACTGTATATCGCTGGAATGAGTTGACGGTTTGTGTTGTCTTTCAATGTCTCCATTTATCCATGCATTGTTTCTAATTTCAACCAATGTATTTTGTGTTGCATTTGCACATATGCGCAGAGATGGAACATGGAGTTGGAAAGGAAAGCACAAATCTTATCTGACCAGTGTCGTGTTGGACACGACACAGCTGACGAGCGGAAAATACAGGGATTCGATTATGTTGGACAGAATTGGGCGGGATCCACAGATGTCGAAACGTAAGTTTCTCTCAGTTCTAACTACTTAAACACATGCAACACTGAGTAAGACTGGAGGATTTTGTAGAACTTTGGAACGGAACTAGATGATAATGTTTCGGTATGAGTGATATGGGAGTCCACTTGAAAGTCTAATATACCGAACATTCGATAGACATGACATAGAGACTTCGATTGTTGTTTTGAGCCACACTGGTAGATGTAGACTACGTGGTTAGTGTTCTTTGGATGATGAGAACCAATCACTGCACACACACAGACGACTAAAATATACAGAATTTCCCTCTAAGCCCACTGTTGTTCCAGATCGCAGAAATTTCGGACATCTCTTTCCAACAGTCAGCGGAACATGCGGAAACAGATAATTCTTGCCTCTCTCTTTGAGAAGGCGAGAAATTCAATATTCATGGTGTCGTACAGTGCAACCTCTTTACTCATCAATGTGTCTCTTCGTGAAATCATGGAGATAAATTACAGCGATTCTGTTTGTCTTCCTATGCTTAATAGTTCATGCGCATTCTATCGAAATTCGCCAGTCACATCTCATGCAAGTTCAATAGTGAATGCCCTCCCTATGTTGATAAGTGGTGCGATAAGAAGTGAACTGTGTCGAATGTTCGCAAATATGTTTAATAGGAAGCTGAAGAATACTAAACTGAAAGTTAGACTCGAACGAACAGCACTAATTTTCCTGTTTTGTTATTGCTTCTGTGTGAGGAATAAGTTAATAGCAAACCTTCCACTGACTTCTAAACCGGCATCTTCATTGTCAACTCTAACAAGAAGTGAGTTTTGAGGATTTCTCACAGATGTGATGTTCCTCATTCATTGATTTGTTCACCAGAATTACAGAAATTCTCTGTCACTCTTTTCACTTCCTCACTGTCAAGTGGTTTCCAGATGTGGTTGGATGAATACAAGAACTACGACTTTGCCAGCCAAACATGTCGTGTGCGTCAATGTGGTCATTACACTCAGGTGAGTAGTGGACAGATGCTTATGATTGATCAATATTCCTCTCTTATGTGTCTTGCATGGAATGCATGCTCGTAATGGATTTGTAGTTAGACGGACCGGAGTAGATAATGTGCCGCAACATGTTTATTTAATTTAGATATCTTCACAGTTATGATTGAGAAAAGACCTGAGTGTTAAACTGGCAACGGATTCATTGAGGCTGTTCGCATCATGGAGAGCAGTGAAGAGATAGTTCTCAAGGTTATTGCTTGTCTATGAGAGTAGAGTGAGAACTGCCACATTAAACATAATATCGACTGAGTGATTCGATAGAAGCTCAGTGAATTGAACTGTTCATTTCGTTTATGAATTCCACAATATATTTGCACTATGTTTGTAACTGTGAAATTTCATTAGCTTTAATTCAATTACCTTTATGACAATATGGATTCGGCTCTCTACATTTTTCCCGACATGTGATCATTGATGTGACTGATGACAGCCGATGGAATCGAGACTGTCACACTAATGATTACTGCAGCAACCAGATAGCTACATCAAACATATATGTTGACATGGAAGGATTTGAATGAATGCTGTCACTGGTAGACGTTCCGCATCTATCCAATGAATGATATGCATAACTTATGCTCTTCATACGTTCCAGGTCGTCTGGGAGTCGACCACCGATGTTGGATGTGGTGTCACCAAATGTCCAAACTTCCCCTATGGTCTGAGTATTGTATGCAATTATGGTCCAGGGTAAGTGAGTAGTGAAGTGCATTTTCTTATTTGGTGTACTGTAACAATATATGCCCGGTCTTTTGGTTAGGTAACGCTGAGAGCAGTCAATAACCTGTTAATTGACGTAAACAGAACAATATCGATTGATTTTTCTACCATGCTTACATACTTCTCTGGTGGTAAGCCACTGGCGATATCTCACATTTCATTGATCGTCAAAGATGTTTGCTGTTTATGGAACGAATTCAGACATTCGTGATGCAAACTATCGTTTCGTTTCGTTTTGTAGGGTACTTACTGCTCAGTAGACAATGATTGGAACTGTTATATTTTCGTTGTCATTGTAAATAGACACGATTGTCACATACATGAAATCTGACTTCAGTTTTCACCTTCCATGTGAGGTGTCACCATACATCATCACGACTGTGTTGAAGTCAGTAGATTGAGAGGTGTCAGGTGAGTTATTTGATATTACGGTGGGTGTTATGCAGACAATCTGTGATTGTCTAACCTATATTTATGCGAAAAAGGACAAGTGAGGATGAAAGTTACTCGCAAAGGTTGGTTGGTGGTGGTGAGTGTTCATTTCTCAATATGGCTGTGATGAGATCACATCGAGGCACAAATACACGTAGGTACATTCGCCCCGAATCCGTATGTGAGAAATACTGAGTCTTCATCTCTTCTGTATCGCGATACGCTGTGATCATCAATAGTGTTGTGTTATTTCACTCCAAGTAGATGCTACCACTCGGAAACGACATCAGGTGTGCAATAAGGAATTTCAAATTGCTAGCTTCAGTTTGTCTGTCTAATAGGATGGTATTTGACTTTGTTTGTTGTGGTGTGAATGCAGTCAGTGAGCATGAAGGATGTAGCAGGGAGCACTTCACATGCACACATACACACACAAATTGCCAGTATATTTTCATGTTGTGCACACTCATCACCATTTCACCACATAATTGTCACTCTCATCCACTCAATCAATTTCAGAGGGAACTACGCTGGTCGTCCACCATATTCAACATCATCATCAACATCACAGCAACAAGCGACCAACACAAACTCACAACAACACATGACTGGAACCACTAACTACAACAATGGATACAACGCAAACACAGACACAAACACAAACACCCAACAATCACAATACAACACCAACACATACGCTCAACAATCGAATTATGGACCAGTGAATTCAAACCAGGTGCCATCCTACTCGTCATATTCGTATTCTGGCTCTCCGAAAATCGTTCCCAGTGGGCAATGCTACGCTCTGTGAGGATAGATTGGTTTGAAGTGCCTGTGCATGTGTGTGGTTTACGAGTTCATTTCAGCCCACCCGGTGTCAACTCTCATACTTCATAAATAAATAAAGCTGACTACATTTTCAAACTGACTGCTTCTCTCTGACGACATATTTGTGAATGACTGATATTTTTGACAGGTTTGTGTGCAATATAGCCAATGGAATGTATTCATAGTGACCGAATACGATTTGTGTTTGTTGATGAATTACGTGTAGTACTTCCTGTGGTTGTCGGTGAGTAAGTAAACGGAGAGTTGCACTTTGAAATTTCAGTAGTATGCAAGTGATTATATATCAGGAGTTTATTGAACTTGTACATTTCGAAGGATCACTCTGCTATTCATCGACTGAATGCCTGAAGTTAGGACGTCTCACCTGCGTAAACGGTTCCTTGTCCACTCTATGTGAAAAGATTCTGAATGTGAGATAGATATCAGGTGAATGCGTATATCAAGAGTCAGTGGTATCTGAAACATTGACAAATGACAATCTGATTCTTCTGAGTTTTGAGACACTTTGAGGCTTTGCTCTTTCCAAGCTTGTTTTCTGTCGTCTAGGGATTCGCGTTATTCTGACCACACAATATTGACTTCATTGTTTCGTGTTCCAGGTGAATCAACGTGTCCATGTTTTACGATTTTTGCGAACTCTGGGTGTAGTCTCTGTTGTGTCTTTTGAATGTGGAAATGCTACAGAGGATTCTCGATTTCTCAAAAATATGTCACCATCGCGATCGTGGTGATTTCCAGTCAATCATCACGAATCACACCCACATGAATTCGGTGATCATCGTTATGTTGTTTCGCTCAGTTTTGTTGACACATTTCTTGCTGGACTGTCATCATTTTGTGTAAAGCCAAAATCAGGAGTGAGGGACATTTCATCTTATTCAAAGCATATTGAACTTATCAATGTGTATTCATACATATTTAATGGGTTCGTCTTGTGAATAATATTCACTTGAATGAGGATTATTAATATCGATACACTTTATTTCTTCATGTATTCAATTGAATGGCAAATGTTACCATCGATAAACTTTGTTTCATCATGTAACTCTCATTAATGCTTCTTGAGCATACATTTGTGATGTCTGTGGTTCAGCTGCAGTTTTTGCAAGCATGACTCTCTGAATTATGTTGAAGGATTCCATAGTGATCAAGAAGTTATGATACCGGCTTTCGACAAAGTCAACTGTCACAGAGTAGAGATTTCCATCTATCTGTAAACGCAAATCTTCTGTGGTTTACAAATGTTGTGTCATAAAAAACTGAGATTCTTTTGATTCATGAATTGTGCAGGATAGTGTCAGATGATCAAGTTAGTCATCTGACTTCAAATAATCTTTGGTTAAAATCTGGTCATTGTGTAACCAATGACTGTCATCACAGAATGTTCATCACAGTGAATACTGGGATACACTACAATAGACAGATAATTGATGGTTTAATTACTTTGAAATTGAACAGGTGATAAGTTGACATCAGATTCACAGGACTTAGTGTGTAGTTTTACACAATTTCGTTCAAAAGGTTGATGGTTATTCACTGAAATTCCGTATTTATGTTAGGAAAAGTAAAACTACTTTCTGATTTTGCATCAACTGATATCCCTTAGTGTCATTATTGTGTTTAATTCTGTATAGTGTTATGTCCTCAATGACTAGGATGCACAGTAAAGCATTGGCTGATAGAAATTTCCTGTTAATGCTCATCAAGATTCTAAATTGAATATGAAAATGATTCAACACAGATGTTACACGTCATTGTAGATAGTTGAAATGAAGTTGACTTTTGTTAATTTGTGTAAGATAATCAAAGGAGTAATGTTAATATTGATGAATAGAGGCAGTGATCATGACAATCTCATGCAAGTGATTGCATATTAGAGAATAAGCAAAGTCACCATGTACATATCTAGAAAACGGGAGGAGTGACCGAATAACTGTCCACCTTTCAGTTAGATGTTAGATGGTGTTTTGTCATGCTCTAATGTTCCTTTTTATCACAGCTTTAACTCAATACAAAATGAACGTTTCCAATAGTGAGGAGATTTCTGAACAATCATTGTTTAGTAGCTGAAATTGACAATGGTAATAATTGAAGGAGTACATGTCTGCAAAGGTTAAACAAGTGGATTAGATTTGGGTAGTATTTGACAAAATAAGAGGATTGAGTTCGAAGTGATTGATTGTTCAAATCGGTTAAAACTAAACACTACTCATAGCATTCAAACAGTAGTATATAGAATTACGCATATATTCTTGCCGTCTAGATTACTCTTCAGGTAATCAACCAGATCAAGTATTATTATCTAAATATTTTCTGTTTACAAATGAAACTGTGTGGAAATTTCATATTCTCGAACTTTGTACAGCGCGAGGTGAATATCTGACCGAAGTATCGAAAATGATTGCGTGACAAACAAATACAAATGAAGCAGTAAGAATGACAAGATTGAAGAATAAAAACCTGTTGGTTGTAGGGAAGGTAGGCGGAATTTTCATTGTATTACATTGTTTGAATGCCGATAGATATGAAGCATATGACCAAGTGCAAATCTTCTGAGAACATTAATCCAGTTACTTCAGATGAATGACGATGATTTCAGCTGTATGTGGAATATAACGTTGTGAAGGAACTAGGAATAAACGAAAGGCGACAGATAACTTCAAATGTCTTACTAACACCAAATTGCTGGTGACTACTTTTTACAAGATGAGTCAAATAAGACGTAGATCAGACTTTGTCAGTTCCTCGATTCACAAATGATGACGATGTAAGGATTTACGACGATGAACATGCTTGACTGTTTGACCAGTGAATGTAAATACACCAGAACTGTCTAACTGACCAACTCACAAAGAATCTGTGATGAAGTTCCTACTAAAATTTTGGTAGGAAATAGTAGAACAATGAGGATGAATCTTATTTGTTTCTGCACATAGGTTAAGTTCAGTTGTTAAATTTAATCACAGTGGCGTTTCGTAAGGCCAGGAGAAGTAGTCGCTCAACACTGAAGACAGGGGGTATTTGCATTTTTATTTCATATGGCGGAAGGTTACTTCAAATATAACACAGTGATGAAGTATTGACATGTAAATGGTGTTTCAGGCAAAATTTATTCCTCATAATCCTATCAATTTATTCACACGTTTCAAAATTGGTCATTTATATATATTTTCTCTCTTAGTCTCTCCAACTTCCTTTGGTTGTTTATTGCACTCTCCATATCCCTAAGTAGACATTGCGGTATTCCGATTGCACGTATGCGGTGTTGAATCAATGAACAAAGCTCCAGTGATGAACTTCTCTCTCCACCCAACTATTTGGCATTCCAATACTCTCGCCAAGTTCCATACACGCCCTATTTTGTGATTACATGCAAGTGAATGCAGTGGAATGGCTGAGCATTCTCTTAGGTTGTTGAACTCAGCAGGGTGAATTCTTCTAGATGTAGATGAATCTTTGTTTTCCAGTGATCTGATTGACACCAATCTACTAGTTTGACCTATGTAATTGACCTCACTGACAGTCATTAGATGGTATTGTGTTAATTAGATTTGTTTACTTAATTGGATCTGTCGAGCGGCTCCCTTGTCCGAAAAGGTTTATATCTGAGAGAGAAATAGATTTGGTTGATTGATCTTAGTGCCACCACAATTCCAGGTTCATTGAGAATCCCACGTGAGTCCTCTGAGGTTGCTTGTTTGTGCGGAAGTACTACAGAGGCTTTGAATCTCATATTATTCTCCCTATTTCCGTCACCTTTACCACTGATCGTTGTTTCTCGATGGTTCTCAGTACATTTCTGAATGAATTCTGGTGGTGAATGGTAAGGATGAAATAGAACAAGAGAACCTGCATAATTTCGTATACGAGATCAATTGTGGGGATTTTAACGCCGTATATGTGGGAGTAACTTCCAGGCAGGTAAATGCACTCGATAGAAATTGGACACAAAATCCACTTCGATAAGACTAAGGTTTTGCAGAAAGGTTTTTGTTCATATAAAGAAAGACTGACTACAGAAGCTTTCCATATATATACAGGTGAATCCCAACAGTTTGAACAGACGTGAAGGTGTGATCGTAGCTGATGCATGGCAAATCCTGACTAATAAATAAAATTGGATATGTATCAACAACTTGGTCAAATTCCCGATTATCTACGTCTTTTTATGGAGAAAATAACAAATGTTTAATTACCGTTCACCTACACATACATACACACACACTCCATTGTATTAACAAAAGTAGACTAATTTTGAAACTCTGAGGTCAAATTTTGATCACAGTTCATACAATTTTGTTTAATATACATGTTGATGCCTGTTTCATGGCTCATGGTTGAACAAAGTTTCAAAAACAAGAGATGTTCTTTTTATATATACACCTTGTTATAAATCTTGTTATCCTTAAGCCTGACAAGTGAGAAGACGTTGTCATTATGAGCACATCGGATTATCAAAATAAAATGAATAATATCCCCACAGATCAGTCGAAATTTCTGGTGGACAATGCTACTGATAATGTGCTGCTTGTGGAAAAGCAGATCAATCGTCAGCTTCAGATTTTACTGATGCATGGTGTTTTGAATGAGAAACTTCACAAACAACTTAAAGCAATTGGGTCACATACTCCCCGGCTTTATGGCCTCGTGAAGATCCACAAAACTGGGAACCTACTGAGACCCATCTTAGACATGTCAAATTCTCCTTACCATAAAATCGCCAAATGGATTACAGAGGTCCTTACGCCTGTAAGAGACTCATTATCAAATCATTCTGTAAAACGTTCATTTGATCCTACAGAAATGCTAGACAACTTGAACATCAAGGAAGAGGTTATGCGTTCAATTGACATAGAATCTTTATTCACCAATGTTCCCCTTGATAAAACTGTTGATTTCATCTGCGATTACATCACAAGCAGAGAAATAAACTTACCTATTCCTGCAACTTACATCCAAGATATCATCTTAATGTGTACAGAAAATATTAGATTCACCTTCCAAGAAAAGGCATACAAACAAATCGATGGTGTTGCGATGGGGAGCCCTCTGGAGCCCCTGTTAGCACCTATATTCATGTCGAAATTAGAGAAACAAATGCAAGATATGCTTGGAGAATTCATGCTGTATAAACGTTATGTAGATAATGCTCTTATTATTGATAATAACTGCAAATCTATTGAAAACTTTATTACCGTATTTAATCATATTCATCCAAATATTCGAGTGACTTCCGAACTAGAATCGAATAGCGAACTCGGTTTCCTGGATATTACTTTGACCAGGAGAGATGATGGTACGATTCAGCGATCTATTTTTCGTAAACAGACATGGAGTGGACAATATCTTCATTTTACCAGTTTTGTTCCTATCCAGTGTAAACGTTCCCTAGTGAAATGTTTGTTCTCAAGGGCCCAAAAAATATGCACGAGTGACACAGTCATGGATGAGTTTCGACATATACATTCAGTTTTATTAGCTAGTGGTTATCCGGAAAACTCTATCACTTGTCACAGTAAAGAAAGACCACATCTCGAAAAGACAGCTTCTGTACCAAAGAAAGCTATCTTTATTAACCTACCATTCAGGAGCAACCAGATTATGCATTTGTCAGCTCAACGACTTCGGTCAGCCATCAAACGCACATTTTACGCCACCGCGTCTTTTTTTCTCACTTGACGAACATTTTCGATTCCTGTAACTACGATTAAAGGATAAAATTCTGTGGACTCTACTTCACACTGTATCTACAAGTTCACCTGCAGCTGCGGTGACACCTATATAGGTAAAACAAACAGAATGTTCCGATGTCGTCGAAAGGAACATGTTCCAAAATGGTAACTTAATCATATAGAAAATCGCAACGTGATTAATCTGAATAGAAATCCAGCATCATCATCCATTGCACAACACTTATTAATGTCATGTCACAAAATCAATATTAATGACTGTTTCACAGTTATTCCATCACTTAACTCTAATTCAAGGTTGGTTATTGAAGGTGATGGAAGCACTTTTGTGGATTAATCACATACAGCCTAATTTGTGTGTACAAAAGTCAATAGACTTCAATCTTCGCCTACCCTGGACTACATGACCTATCTAAATATGATTGATCGTTTGTATGTAATTTTGTGTTTTTTTTATATAACTGAGTAATTGTCATGAACTTTATTTTATTATTGTTAACCATGTTAGTTATGAAGCGGTTGTAAAGAAACTACGAATTGATATCATCTCGCGAAATTTGTCTTCTTAATGCCTATTTCAGATACAAAACTTTGTTTTATAAATTTCGATTAATTTCGGAGCAGATTGCCGAACGAAACGTTAGAATTAATCATTCCAAATTCGCTGAGATTGTATAAATAAAATTTCATAAATGTCTACTTCTCACTCGGCGCTCGATTATTTTGCGACTATCCCATCAAATCTTGATCAAAATTCATATGAAATATTCGAGAGTTGATTGATGAAAGGAATTTACGACACACAGGCGTATACTATGTTTCCAGTTAGGTCGTTCTGTTGATTTACAGCAGTATACACCGTAGTTTGTTAGTCCATACTGTTTCAACTCCTCTTCACACGATCTCCTCCATGTCACCATTGCACTGACGTCCCACTCGCCGCTTCCCTTTCGGGTTACACTCGAGCATTGGCCTGACGCGCGATGTCACCCAGCGGCCTCCTCAGCGAGTGTCCAATCCATCTCCCCTTTCTCCTGCATATTTGTTGGGCGGCGATTGGTTCTTGTTTTGTTTGTTCCCATAGCTTCTTGTTGGTGACTCCTTTCTGGCCATCTGATATTCAGTATAGAACGAAGACAGTTGTTGATAAGGGTCTGCAACAGGCTGTTAGAAATATTATTTGTGACCCGCCAAGATTCTGATCCGTATAGAAGAACCGACTGACTTGACGTTTGTATTGAAAATCCGAATTTTGTTGTTGGTGGTGAGTGACGAAGATTTTCAGATTGGTTTCAGGTTAATGAATGTGTTTCTCGCCTTCCCGATTCTCGATTTGACATCCTCGTCCGTTCCGTGTGCCTGTAGTTGAGACAATGCTTCCTAGATAAGTGAATGAAGTAACCTCTTTCAAATCCCTCTCGTTGATGGTGATTGGCGCTGGATGTTTCTGCTGTTGGTGTTGTTGTTGGTTGGTTATTTTCATAACCTCCGTCTTGTCTATGTTCACCTGGAGTCCTGTCTTTGCTGCTTCTTTGACCAGTTCGTCGGTTTTCGCTTGTAAGTCTTCGATCTTGTGTGACATCAAACATAACTCATCCACGCGCGAAATCTAGGTCTTTTAGGTTCTCAACGCTGGTCCAGGATATCCCTGTCTTCTCGTTTCCCACCGTCTGACGCATAATCCAGTCCACCACAATTAGGAATATCATTGGTGACAATAAGCACCCTTGTCTGACTCCTGTGTTTACTCCAAACGCTTCGCTGAGTTTTCCGTTGTGGATCATTTGACATGTGCCGTTGTCGTACAGCTGTTGAATAAGGTTGATGAATATTTGGGGTAGGCCATAGTACTCAAGTAGTTTCCAAATTACTTCTCGGTCAACGCTGTCAAAGGCCTTCTCAAAGTCTATGAAGTTGAGGTAGAGGTTTGATTGCCATTCCATGCTTTGTTCGATGATAATGCGTAGAGTTGCAATTTGGTCAGAACATGATTTGCCTTTCCTGAATCCAGCTTGTTCTGGTCGGAGTTCTGTGTCCAGTGCGTCCTGTATTCTCTCCAGGATGATGCGACTCAGGATTTTACTTGGCGTCGACAGCAGCATGATTCCTCGCCAGTTCTTGCAGAGTCCTACGTCGCCCTTTTTTGTTAGTTTCACGAGGTAACCTTTCTTCCAGTCAGTAGGCACCTTTCCCTCTTTCCAGACCTTTTGCAATAATGGAGTCAGCATATCTGCTGTCGTCTCTGGGTCCGCTTTCAGTGCTTCCGGGGGTATTCCATCTGGTCCAGCTGCTTTTCCAGCTTTCAGAAGCTTGATTGCATTCAAGACTTCAGTTTTCGTTGGGGGATTGGTGTCAACTTGCAGTTGTGTACGTGCTGTTGCTGGTATTTCTGGACGGGTTGCAGGTGGTGGTCGGTTCAAGAGTCCTTTGAAGTGTTCCGCTCATTGTTTAATCTGTCTTTCTTCTTTGGTAATTGGGGTTCTCTTGGCTGTCTTTTATAGGTTTCACTTGTGTTGATCTCTTCCCGTATAGAGACTTGGTTATCCGATATAGTGTCTTCAGGTCCTTTTTGCCTGCTGCCTTCTCAGCTTCAGTAGCCAGGTTGTCGTAGAATTGTCTTTTGTCCTTCCTGGCACTCTTCTTCATTTCTTTGTCCAGTGCTGTGTAAGTTGAGCTCAGCTTCTCTGTCTCTTGTTCATCTTTGCATTGAATCACTTTCCCTTTCACTATATTTCTCTCCTCTATTAGCTTCCAAGTGTCCGTTGAGAGCCATACCTTGTCTTGTTTCTTCTTTCTTCCTAAAACCGTTTAACACGTTTCGTTTAAAATTACCTTCAGAGAGTTCCAATGGTCTTCCACGAATGATTTCTCAGTAGTGCCACGTAATGTTTCTTGTTTTGCTTTGACAGTTGCAGTGAAAGTGCCTTTTGTTGTTGTGTCTTTCAATTTTGCGTGTTGAACTTGCATTGTGGCCTATCTCCCGGTATCCTCGAGGCTTTTAGCTTCATCTTGAAAGTCCCTTGTACTAGATAGTGGTCTGAACCCACATCTGCTCCTCTTCTCGACCTTGTGTCCAGTAGGCTCCGTCTCCACTTCCTTGAGATTGAAATGAAGTCTATCTGGTTTTTGGTGTGTCCATCTGGTGAAATCCATGTCGCCTTGTGTATATCCCTGTGTTTTAACATACTGCCACCAATCACCAAATCATTGGAGGCGCAGAAGTCTGAGAAGAGTTCACCATTTTCATTCATTTCACCGAGGGCCTCGCGACTCATGGTGAGTTCTCTTCCTGTATTGTCTCCTCCCAGTTTCACATTCAAAAGGGTTACAATCATACAATGCTACGAATGATTGTAACCTTTTTTCTTTTGAGTTGAACCTGGCTGTCATTATCCTGGAGGAGATTGGTTCCCACTGCATGAGAGCTTTAGCCGCTGTTGGGTGACATCATGATGGCTACTCCCTGGGTGTGCTCGTGATCGGTCTCTCGGTGACCGGAGTGGATTATTGTCTCTCCAGTTGGCAGTTGACACTTTCCGCATCCGTTCCATCTGCTCTCACAGATTCCCAACACTTCTATTTTATATCTCCTCATTTCTGCGGCTACCTGAGCAGCCTTCCCAGCTTCGTACATTGTACGAACATTCCACGTCCCCATCCTTATTTTTGCTTTCCTCGAAAGAAGGCACATCGGCTGACTGGCTTTCCGAATTCTTTCACCAGCTTGCGTCATTTCACTTCCCCGATTCCAGCGAAAAATAAGGTCATTGTTTGTATTTTTAGAATTTTGAATATATTTGTGCGTTGAAGTTCTAGTAGCAATTTGGTTAAGTTTTTGGGGTGGAGTTGCTAGCACCACTCCCCAACCCCCCCTCATTATCCGGGCTTGGGACCGGCTAGAATACTAGTGACCTAGTAATCTAGGCGAGGTTAGGAAGATATTAGCAAGGAATTAAAATTGGTTTAATCCACTCTTGAATCAAATAATTATCCTAAAGACTTCATAAATAGATATTTAAAATGTGAAGATAAGGATGGATCGAAACCTGTTGCTAAGAATTGGGCTAGTACAGCGATGATTCCTTACCACAAAGAAACATCTGATGAAATAAAGCGAATCCCAAACGATCATAGTATAAGAGTATATTTTCGTGCAACGAACACATTACGCTCATTACTGGTGAAGGTTAAGGATAAAATAGAACAAGAAAACCAGCAGAATTGCGCATACTAGATCAATTGTGGGGATTGAACACCGTACATGTGGGAGAAACTTCCAGACAGGTAAATGTAAGAGTGGAAGAGAACAAACAATGTCTAGAGGTGGTTCCAAAGACCTCTGCAGACTTGAAGAAGCTAGAAAACAACTCAGCGATTGCACTGCATTCGATAGAAATTGGACACAAAATCCACTTCGATAAGACTAAGGTTTTACAAAAAGGTTTTTGTTCATATAAAGAAAGACTGACTACAGAAGCTTTCCATATATATATAGGTGAATCCCAACAGTTTGAACAGACGTGAAGGTGTCATCGTAGCTGATGCATGGCAAATCCTGACTAATAAATAAAATTGGATATGTATCAACAACTTGGTCAAATTCCCGATTATCTACGTCTTTTTATGGAGAAAATAACAAATGTTTAATTACCGTTCACCTACACATACATACACACACACTCCATTGTATACTGCATATACACATATATTTTAACAAAAGTAGACTAATTTTGAAACTCTGAGGTCAAATTTTGATCACAGTTCATACAATTTTGTTTATGATACCTGTTGATACCTGTTTCATGGCTGATGATTGAACAAAGTTTCAAAAACAAGAGATGTTCTTTTTATATATACACCTTGTTATAAATCTTGTTATTTTTAAGCCTGACAAGTGAGAAGACGTTGTCATTATGAGCACATCGGATTATCAAAATAAAATGAATAATATCCCCACAGATCAGTCGAAATTTCTGGTGGACAATGCTACTGATAATGTGCTGCTTGTGGAAAAGCAGATCAATCGTCAGCTTCAGATTTTACTGATGCATGGTGTTTTGAATGAGAAACTTCACAAACAACTTAAAGCAATTGGGTCACATACTCCCCGGCTTTATGGCCTCGTGAAGATCCACAAAACTGGGAACCTACTGAGACCCATCTTAGACATGTCAAATTCTCCTTACCATAAAATCGCCAAATGGATTACAGAGGTCCTTACGCCTGTAAGAGACTCATTATCAAATCATTCTGTAAAACGTTCATTTGATCCTACAGAAATGCTAGACAACTTGAACATCAAGGAAGAGGTTATGCGTTCAATTGACATAGAATCTTTATTCACCAATGTTCCCCTTGATAACACTGTTGATTTCATCTGCGATTACATCACAAGCAATGGAATAAACTTACCTATTCCTGCAACTTACATCCAAGATATCATCTTAATGTGTACAGAAAATATTAGATTCACCTTCCAAGAAAAGGCATACAAACAAATTGATGGTGTTGCGATGGGGAGCCCTCTGTGGCCCCTGTTAGCAGATACATCCATGTGGAAATTAGAGAAACAAATGCAAGGTATGCTTGGAGAATTTGTGCTGTATAGACGTTATGTAGATGATACTCTTATTATTGATAATAATAGTAAATCTATTGAAAACTTTATTACCCTATTTAATCATATTCATCCAAATATTCGAGTGACTTCCGAACTAGAATCGAATAGCAAACTCGGTTTCCTGGATATTACCTTGACCAGGAGAGATGATGGTACGATTCAGCGATCTATTTTTCGTAAACAGACATGGAGTGGACAATATCTTCATTTTACCAGTTTTGTTCTTATCCAGTATAAACGTTCCCTAGTGAAATGTTTGTTCTCAAGGGCCCAAAATATATGCACGAGTGACACAGTCATGGATGAGTTTCGACATATACATTCAGTTTTATTAGCTAGTGGTTATCCGGAAAACTCTATCACTTGTCACAGTAAAGAAAGACCACATCTCGAAAAGACAGCTTCTGTACCAAAGAAAGCTATCTTTATTAACCTACCATTCAGGAGCAACCAGATTATGCATTTGTCAGCTCAACGACTTCGGTCAGCCATCAAACGCACATTTTACGCCACCGCGTCTTTTTTTCTCACTTGACGAACATTTTCGATTCCTGTAACTACGATTAAAGGATAAAATTCTGTGGACTCTACTTCACACTGTATCTACAAGTTCACCTGCAGCTGCGGTGACACCTATATAGGTAAAACAAACAGAATGTTCCGATGTCGTCGAAAGGAACATGTTCCAAAATGGTAACTTAATCATATAGAAAATCGCAACGTGATTAATCTGAATAGAAATCCAGCATCATCATCCATTGCACAACACTTATTAATGTCATGTCACAAAATCAATATTAATGACTGTTTCACAGTTATTCCATCACTTAACTCTAATTCAAGGTTGGTTATTGAAGGTGATGGAAGCACTTTTGTGGATTAATCACATACAGCCTAATTTGTGTGTACAAAAATCAATAGACTTCAATCTTCGCCTACTTTGGACTACATGACCTATCTAAATATGATTGATCGTTTGTATGTAATTTTGTGTTTTTTTTATATAACTGAGTAATTGTCATGAACTTTATTTTATTATTGTTAACCATGTTAGTTATGAAGCGGTTGTAAAGAAACTACGAATTGATATCATCTCGCGAAATTTGTCTTCTTAATGCCTATTTCAGATACAAAACTTTGTTTTATAAATTTCGATTAATTTCGGAGCAGATTGCCGAACGAAACGTTAGAATTAATCATTCCAAATTCGCTGAGATTGTATAAATAAAATTTCATAAATGTCTACTTCTCACTCGGCGCTCGATTATTTTGCGACTATCCCATCAAATCTTGATCAAAATTCATATGAAATATTCGAGAGTTGATTGATGAAAGGAATTTACCACACACAGGCGTATACTATGTTTCCAGTTAGGTCGTTCTGTTGATTTACAGCAGTATACACCGTAGTTTGTTAGTCCATACTGTTTCAACTCCTCTTCACACGATCTCCTCCATGTCACCATTGCACTGACGTCCCACTCGCCGCTTCCCTTTCGGGTTACACTCGAGCATTGGCCTGACGCGCGATGTCACCCAGCGGCCTCCTCAGTGAGTGTCCAATCCATCTCCAGTTTCTCCTGCATATTTGTTGGGCGGCGATTGGTTCTTGTTTTGTTTGTTCCCATGGTTTCTTGTTGGTGACTCCTTTCTGGCCATCTGATATTCAGTATAGAACGAAGACAGTTGTTGATAAGGGTCTGCAACAGGCTGTTGGAAATATTCTTTGTGGCCCGCCAAGTTTCTGATCCGTATAGAAGAACCGACTGACTTGACGTTTGTATTGAAAATCCGAATTTTGTTGTTGGTGGTGAGTGACGAAGATTTTCAGATTGGTTTCAGGTTGATGAATGTGTTTCTCGCCTTCCCGATTCTCGATTTGACATCCTCGTCCGTTCCGTGTGCCTGTAGTTGAGACAATGCTTCCTAGATAAGTGAATGAAGTAACCTCTTTCAAATCCCTCTCGTTGATGGTGATTGGCGCTGGATGTTTCTGCTGTTGGTGTTGTTGTTGGTTGGTTATTTTCATAACCTCCGTCTTGTCTATGTTCACCTGGAGTCCTGTCTTTGCTGCTTCTTTGACCAGTTCGTCGGTTTTCGCTTGTAAGTCTTCGATCTTGTGTGACATCAAACATAACTCATCCACGCGCGAAATCTAGGTCTTTTAGGTTCTCAACGCTGGTCCAGGATATCCCTGTCTTCTCGTTTCCCACCGTCTGACGCATAATCCAGTCCACCACAATTAGGAATATCATTGGTGACAATAAGCACCCTTGTCTGACTCCTGTGTTTACTCCAAACGCTTCGCTGAGTTTTCCGTTGTGGATCACTTGACATGTGCCGTTGTCGTACAGCTGTTGAATAAGGTTGATGAATATTTGGGGTACGCCATAGTACTCAAGTAGTTTCCAAATTACTTCGCGGTCAACGCTGTCAAAGGCCTTCTCAAAGTCTATGAAGTTGAGGTAGAGGTTTGATTGCCATTCCATGCTTTGTTCGATGATAATGCGTAGAGTTGCAATTTGGTCAGAACATGATTTGCCTTTCCTGAATCCAGCTTGTTCTGGTCGGAGTTCTGTGTCCAGTGCGTCCTGTATTCTCTCCAGGATGATGCGACTCAGGATTTTACTTGGCGTCGACAGCAGCATGATTCCTCGCCAGTTCTTGCAGAGTCCTACGTCGCCCTTTTTTGTTAGTTTCACGAGGTAACCTTTCTTCCAGTCAGTAGGCACCTTTTCCTCCTTCCAGACCTTTTGCAATAATGGAGTCAGCATATCTGCTGTCGTCTCTGGGTCTGCTTTCAGTGCTTCCGGGGGTATTCCATCTGGTCCAGCTGCTTTTCCAGCTTTCAGAAGCTTGATTGCATTCAAGACTACAGTTTTCGTTGGGGGATTGGTGTCAACTTGCAGTTGTGTACGTGCTGTTGCTGGTGTTTCTGGACGGGTTGCAGGTGGTGGTCGGTTCAAGAGTCCTTTGAAGTGTTCCGCTCATTGTTTAATCTGTCTTTCTTCTTTGGTAATTGGGGTTCTCTTGGCTGTCTTTATAGGTTTCACTTGTGTTGATCTCTTCCCGGATAGAGACTTGGTTATCTGATATAGTGTCTTCAGGTCCTTTATGCCTGCTGCCTTCTCAGCTTCAGTAGCCAGGTTGTCGTAGAATTGTCTTTTGTCCTTCCTGGCACTCTTCTTCATTTCTTTGTCCAGTGCTGTGTAAGTTGAGCTCAGCTTCTCTGTCTCTTGTTCATCTTTGCATTGAATCACTTTCCCTTTCACTATATTTCTCTCCTCTATTAGCTTCCAAGTGTCCGTTGAGAGCCATACCTTGTCTTGTTTCTTCTTTCTTCCTAAAACCGTTGAACACGTTTCGTTGAAAATTACCTTCAGAGAGTTCCAATGGTCTTCCACGGATGATTTCTCAGTAGTGCCACGTAATGTTTCTTGTTTTGCTTTGACAGTTGCAGTGAAAGTGCCTTTTGTTGTTGTGTCTTTCAATTTTGCGTGTTGAACTTGCATTGTGGCCTATCTCCCGGTATCCTCGAGGCTTTTAGCTTCATCTTGAAAGTCCCTTGTACTAGATAGTGGTCTGAACCCACATCTGCTCCTCTTCTCGACCTTGTGTCCAGTAGGCTCCGTCTCCACTTCCTTGAGATTGAAATGAAGTCTATCTGGTTTTTGGTGTGTCCATCTGGTGAAATCCATGTCGCCTTGTGTATATCCCTGTGTTTTAACATACTGCCACCAATCACCAAATCATTGGAGGCGCAGAAGTCTGAGAAGAGTTCACCATTTTCATTCATTTCACCGAGGGCCTCGCGACTCATGGTGAGTTCTCTTCCTGTATTGTCTCCTCCCAGTTTCACATTCAAAAAGGTTACAATCATACAATGCTACGAATGATTGTAACCTTTTTTCTTTTGAGTTGAACCTGGCTGTCATTATCCTGGAGGAGATTGGTTCCCACTGCATGAGAGCTTTAGCCGCTGTTGGTGACATCATGATGGCTACTCCCTGGGTGTGCTCGTGATCGGTCTCTCGGTGACCGGAGTGGATTATTGTCTCTCCAGTTGGCAGTTGACACTTTCCGCATCCGTTCCATCTGCTCTCACAGATTCCCAACACTTCTATTTTATATCTCCTCATTTCTGCGGCTACCTGAGCAGCCTTCCCAGCTTCGTACATTGTACGAACATTCCACGTCCCCATCCTTATTTTTGCTTTCCTCGAAAGAAGGCACATCGGCTGACTGGCTTTCCGAATTCTTTCACCAGCTTGCGTCATTTCACTTCCCCGATTCCAGCGAAAAATAAGGTCATTGTTTGTATTTTTAGAATTTTGAATATATTTGTGCGTTGAAGTTCTAGTAGCAATTTGGTTAAGTTTTTGGGGTGGAGTTGCTAGCACCACTCCCCAACCCCCCCTCATTATCCGGGCTTGGGACCGGCTAGAATACTAGTGACCTAGTAATCTAGGCGAGGTTAGGAAGATATTAGCAAGGAATTAAAATTGGTTTAATCCACTCTTGAATCAAATAATTATCCTAAAGACTTCATAAATAGATATTTAAAATGTGAAGATAAGGATGGATCGAAACCTGTTGCTAAGAATTGGGCTAGTACAGCGATGATTCCTTACCACAAAGAAACATCTGATGAAATAAAGCGAATCCCAAACGATCATAGTATAAGAGTATATTTTCGTGCAACGAACACATTACGCTCATTACTGGTGAAGGTTAAGGATAAAATAGAACAAGAAAACCAGCAGAATTGCGCATACTAGATCAATTGTGGGGATTGAACACCGTACATGTGGGAGAAACTTCCAGACAGGTAAATGTAAGAGTGGAAGAGAACAAACAATGTCTAGAGGTGGTTCCAAAGACCTCTGCAGACTTGAAGAAGCTAGAAAACAACTCAGCGATTGCACTGCATTCGATAGAAACGGGACACAAAATCGACTTTGATAAGACTAAGGTTTTCCAAAAAGGTTTTTGTTCATATAAAGAAAGACTGACTACAGAAGCTTTCCATATATATATAGGTGAATCCCAACAGTTTGAACAGACGTGAAGGTGTGATCGTAGCTGATGCATGGCAAATCCTGACTAATAAATAAAATTGGATATGTATCAACAACTTGGTCAAATTCCCGATTATCTACGTCTTTTTATGGAGAAAATAACAAATGTTTAATTACCGTTCACCTACACATACATACACACACACTCCATTGTATACTGCATATACACAAAAGTAGACTAATTTTGAAACTCTGAGGTCAAATTTTGATCACAGTTCATACAATTTTGTTTATGATACCTGTTGATACCTGCTTCATGATTCATATGACAGGACAAAAATTTAAAAATAAGAGAATTCCTTTTATATAAAAACATACAATTTCGTTTCCAATTTTGAACGTCTGACGTCAATTTTTGATCACAGTTCATACAATTTTCTTGATGCCTGTTTCATGGCTCATGATTGGAAAAAGTTTCAAAAAACAACAGAGGTTCATTTTATATATAAACAACTGTTATGTAAATTTCGATTAAATTCCGTGAAGACGTTCGGACCAGATTGCCGAACGAAACTTTGGAATTAATCATTCCAATTTCGCTGAGATTGTATAAATATAATTTTATAAATGTCTACTTCTCACTCGGCGCTCAATTATTTTGCAACTATCCGATCAAATCTTGATCACAGTTGATATGAAATATTCGAGAGTTCATTGATGAAAGGAATTTACGACACACAGGCGTATAATATGTTTCCAGTTAGGTCGTTCTTTGGCTTTTCAGCAGTATACACAGTAGTTTGAATATCGCCATAGCATAATCAGAATGGTTGTTATCGGTAATTCGCTTCAAGATGAACAGTCATTAGTTCATGAATGTTGAAATACAAATTAACAGTGTAGACAGAGTGACGCGAATACGTCTCCCAGTCATGGGTAACGCCACAGAGATAAATAGGAACAAACCTCACCTTCATCCTTATTATTTGCCATGGCCTAACACACGTTGATCAGGGATGCAATCGCCTGATATTTTCATGTCTCATAATGCTCATTCTGTATCGTCCTCTTCACAGCACCAATATTTGTATTGTTTGGATCAAGAATTATCCGAAGAAATTGTAGTTCTGAAGAAATTCTTCAGCAAGCCCTACCATTATCAATTCACGTATTTCACATACAATAACAAGCAAAGGCGAATTTGGATAATATCGGAAATTTTGTTGTGAAACAAGGACCAGATGGAGTATTGGTCAATTAGTTTTGATAATCATTTGGAATATGGATGGTGAGTGTGAGCATGAGATCGAATGAGATGAAATCACTCAATGATTTGTGTGTGTGTGTGCGTGTCAGGTTTCGGCGTTGTCGGTATTGTGTGAGAGAATATTCCTACTACAGAGAAATGACCAGCTAACTGGGTGTTATAGACGTGGGTTCATCGTTGACATATGACAGAACTAGTGGAGTTGATATGATAGCTGTGGTGCACTTTAGACATAATATTTAATACTTCTGCTGAACGATTATCGCGTAGTGGCAAAATAAACAAAATGGAGTAAATTGGCCTGAGTGTAAATGAGAAACGGTTTGAAAAGCATCAGGTGAACACTGAGTCATAGAAATAACAACAAATATCAAAGAGTGTATAAACGTCTAAAATGTTTGTCAATGAAACTAAGAGAGGAGAGTAAACATGGAAGAGAGATTAGCAGTGTTTAATATTGATGCTTATGGAGGATTTGTCAACCCTGTTGTAGGCCACTATGCACACACTGGTTGGACATGTTTCTTTTGCATACAGACACCAGGTCTTCCGAATTTGATGGCCACCATTTCAGCTGCTGACAGAAGACATAACAAGCAGGTTAGAACGCGTACATTTTCGGTCGAAGACAACTTGCCTCTCATTCATTCCAATCTCAGCAATTGCGTCACACAGACATGCTTTTATAGGATGATGGATATCATGACTGCTACAGAGTTGAAAGAAACTAGCAAATGTTTCAAGATCCCTGTGTGACCATCATGAGATTTCGTCAAATATCTGTTCAATACGACGGATCAAGAATCACAAATTAGTGCTCCACTTGAATACTCAGTATCTTTGAAATATAGGTTAATGCAGATGAGTTCCCAAATATCATGAAACATCACACGAGGGCGAATCGCATGATAGACATAGGAGTGCTTCTGCTTAACGAATTCAGAAGGCTGTGTCTAGTGTCACGATCCTCACCTAGAAGGATTTAATGTGTGCTGATTAAATCACACAATAAAGATCACTCTCCGGTATCATGTAAATCAGGCAGCCACAAACGTCGATGAATGTAACTTAGAATCTACGAGCGCATTCTCACTGATGTCGATAATCTAAGGAGTGATATTTCATCAACAATATCTAATTGAAAAATAGAAGAATACGACATGAGGTCTAGTCAATAATGAAATGAGTGACATTACGAGATGGGACATTCAGTCATTTCATCATGCCATCACACAGTGCCCTCCTACGAAATTATTAATAACGTTAATATCAAGAGTATCATCAGAGCATTACTGACAGTTCCACGAATAAAAACAGTGAATGTGATACTTCTACCATCACACACACACACCAATTCCGATTTCGAAAATAGAACACCTACACACTGTCATCGTCACTCGGGAAATAACTATCAACACCAACACTACTTATCACACACTCACAGTCATCATGATAATGCAGCACATCTACATTCCTACAAGTGCATGAACACTGAATGTGGACATCGTAAATCGAAATTCACAACACATCAAGAAGACACAGGATGACAGTTAGAGAATATTATTCACTCTCGAACAGTCGGGACATCGAAAGTGGCCGAAGTCAATCGATCCTCGACAGGTGAGGTGAGTAGGCATGTCGACTAGGCATCATCATCATCATCACTGCTGTCTGCTTGAACACTGACCGTCAACACATCGACCATAACAACACTGTTCATCATTGTAACAGTAGAACCTGTCCGGATGACATTGAACGCATGTTCCATTTGTCGGTGAGTCCATTCTGCACTTGGCCAACCAACAGCAGTCGTGTACATTTGTGCATGGTCCTCCGTAAGGCGAACAGGCGTGAACGTCAGCTGAAATGTGGAAGATGGAATGGAGAGATAGATACAGAATTACAGATTACTCGCGTGTGTGTGTGAGTTGTTGAGTTGGTGAGTGAGTGATCGAGTGAGTGAGTGCGATGGTGTTGGTTGTGGGTGGATTGGGTGTTGATTAGGATTAGGTGTAGAGCGATGAGAAGTGGTTTTCTTGAGTGCAGTGACACAGCGATGAGTTGTGAATGTATTCAGAGGTTGTGCCTGATATGCGAGGAAAGGAATAGTGCTACTCACCAAGATTGTGGAGCAGGAGGACGAGGGAGAGTAACACAGCTGACAGCTTTCCAACCATACTCGATGTATGCTTCAGTGAACTGAGTGATGAGTTGAATTCGCGTTGACTGTGTGTGTCGCCTTTATATCTGCTGTTGTCATCGAGTGTGTGCGTGTGTGGGTGTGTGCGTGACTACTGCACTGCTCATCAGCTTTGAATTAATCTGTGTCTTGTGTAAGATTTGATCCGCAGGAATTAGGTCAGAGTTTGTGATTTCTGCATCATGTGCTGTTGTGTGGTGTGATTTGAAATCTCGGTCAGTAGCACTGACTTTTTTATTTTCTGAATGTATTCTGTGAGTTTGTTGGAAATATTCGAAGTGGTATGCAAGTGTTTCAGGTCTTGAGGAGTAATGTGTTTATGGAATTGTGAACTTTAGAACTTGTGTATCGAGTGCCTACTACATTATCCTATTTGGCTTTTTCAACATAATCGGTGATATTTTATTTGCTGTGACTCCCATATTACATCCACAGATGCTCGATAACCTCGTTTAACTACTCCTGAATGTGTATGCTTGTGTTTGGAAGGTGTGTGCATTATTCATGTGAGGATTTCCGCCAGAGTGAAATCAGCATCTTTTGTGACCAGATGAAAACCTCTCTGCCGTTTTCTGTCACATTCAAATATTCTTGCAGTTGACGACAGTCGATGGAAATGAGATTGTTACACGAATGATTAGTAGAGCAAAGAGACAGTCTTATCAATCATATATGTTTACATAGAACGAGTCGGAAGCCTGTTTTCCTTAGTAGAAATGTTTGATTACCCCCACGAAATGTGTTCATCATCAATAATTCATTCGTTTCAGGTCGAATGGGTGCATTAGTAACCGCAAGAGCGAGAAGTATATTACAATAGCAAAATACTAAATGAAGTACAAAATTCCACGTTAACACTTTCACTATTACCTGACTGATGGCTGTGAGAGCACAGTTTATTCCTCTCCTGAAGCTAGCTGGCTATGACTACAATTAGTAACACCAGTCAATTTCCTATGATTCAAACTTGACGAAATCATAATGGAATATCATGCCTCTACTCATCATCAACGAAAATGTGCTTATCATAATCCAATAACTGTTTCCAAGCAGTATTCTACCCGATATCACATAAGCAGTTCATTTATCCTTTTGAAGAGAAAACGGTTTACATATCCTGAAATCTTGAGACAGATATCGTGGTATGTTGGGCATGAGACTAGTCTTTGTCCAATGTTAGTCATGAAGATGATGATGCAGGAGGACTGTGCACGAAATTCTAATTCACAGATGGCGGTTGAATTGATTGAGCGTGTTGACAATTTCATAGATTCGAAGAGTTGCTTCAGTGACAATACACTAACTATTGACGATATCGCAGCATTGACAATAAAATTCTGTGTGACATTTGCCAACGTATTTCATATTAGGCGTATACTGAATATCAGATCATCGATGGAAGTAAATGCGTGCTGCTGGTTGTTTGACGTGTTCATTGAAAAGTTGATATTCATGAGACTCCGTTTGAGCACGGGTGTTATAGTTCCGAATCTTGTGTCAGGTTGCATAATGGCAGGTTGAGTAAGGAGGTATATCAGTATTACGGATTAGGAAGATGCATCGATTCAGATGGCTGATTTATGTGTAACAAGTGCCAAGTCTTCACATTTTCCGACGAGCAGGTATAGACATCATGGGTGATGGTCGGAAAGTGGTAGGATGTTTAGGAAGCCAAAAAGTACTATCCACTTACCAAGATTTCGTCCGTTGCTGTGAGTCACGTAGATACGTGGTAACTGCTCATTTGGCGTCACCGAGAAGCTTAGTAC
Source organism: Trichobilharzia szidati (assembly GCA_944472155.2). Lineage (NCBI taxonomy): Eukaryota > Metazoa > Platyhelminthes > Trematoda > Strigeidida > Schistosomatidae > Trichobilharzia > Trichobilharzia szidati. Next base: position 51,499,361 of record OX235276.1, read on the forward strand.
CAAAAAGTGAAGACTTCTGGTGAAACAAACCGAAATCGTTGTCAGTGATGCAGGTGCATCCATTACTTTCGTTCGCTCACATCCATTGAATGGGCAGTATACTTCATGTGATTATTATGTCTCTGGAACATTTCCGCTTAGTATGCTTTCTTTGAGGATTTTCTTCTTTGCTTCTTCCTTATTCCCAGCATGAACATTGTGAAATGTTGAAACTCAAACTGAGAATTTTCGAATACAAAAGTCGGTCAAACAATTTGGAAGGAAAATTGGAATTCTGAATCGCTGCGGTTGGCTTCCGCTTCGATACACACTGTGACTCACTTACCATTTGAACCATCATTCAGGACTGTCCAGAACTTGGTGTGTTGGGCATGGAAAATTAATTCTGTATGCACTTTGACACATCTTATTGGATGTCTCCTGGATTTGAAAAAACCCCGATAAACTGCTGATAATTGCTTCTACGCTTTGTGAAGTTTAATAAGGAATTGTTGATCACATACACGAAAGCTGAACCAGTTACACACAGCTATAGAATAAATTCAAAATGTCACAGAATGCATTAAACAAATGAAATGAGACCATCTCCTTATTCAGATTTCTCACAATAATGCACAACGTCACATGATGCAGAAATCACAATCTCTCAATTAATCCTTGTGCATTAAAGGTTAACACGGAAACACAGATTAATTCAAAGCAGATGAGTAGTGCACTCGTCACGAAATCAGTCGATGACACCAGTATAAATAACACCCACAGACAAAGTGAAAGCGAATTCAACTCAATTCTTTGAAGTATACACCGAGCAGATCGAATATGGTGTTGAAGCTGTCAGCTGTGCTACTCCCCCTCGTCATCCTGCTACACAATACTGGTAAGTGATACTTCTCATTTCAAAGCCAACACTCTTAAATTAGCTATCTCAGCTGTACACATTCACAACTCATAACACTGTCACTTCACTCAAATCAACCAGTTGTTAACCATATCTTCACCTCATCCAACCACAACCACTGACACCGTCTTACCCACTCACTCACTCACTCACTCAATCTCTCGCTGCTTAACTCCCTCACACACTCGCACACGCACACACACACATACACATATACACGGACAATTTGTAATTTTGTGTCTGTCTCTCTCTTCCATCTTCCACATTTCAGCTGATGCTCAAGGCTGTTCGGCTTACGGAGAACCATGCGTAAGTTCACGGGACTGCTGTTGGTCGGGAAAGTGCAGAAGGACACAACTGAGAGGTCCCTTATGTGTCGAATGTTATCTAGAGGGATTCTACTGTCACAGTGATGAACAGTGTTGTTCTGATAAATGTGTCGACGGTCAATGTACACGCGGATTTATGTGATAATTCGCCTACTTGGCATGGCTTCTCACCTGTGGAGCAATGAATACCTTAAGCCACTTTCGATGTTCCGACTGTTGGAATATAAATAATATTCTATCGGTGCCATCTTGCGTCTTCTTGATGTGTTGTGTGTTTCTCGTTTTTCGATGTCGACGGTCAGTTTTCGTGCACTTTTTGGGAATGTTGATGCACCTAAATATCATGATGAAATTTCTCTAGTTTCTGTTTCATAGAATAGGATATAGTTAGCCTAGAAATTGAGGTGTCGCTGGTGGGACATTAAATATAGCCTATTATCTAGATGAATCGTACGTCTGGTTGTTCCTTAAGTCAATTTTTGGCGTGATACGTTATCGTCCTATATGAATTTTCATAGTCCCGTATACCCTGTTAGCACTAATGTTTAGATGCAAAAGATTGCACCATTTTGACATCCCGAAAGATAACTACATACGGAGTACTATACCATTATCAGCAGACTTTCTGACTTCATTCATAAAAGTCTGTACAGGTGTTTTAATTTTATTATATGGTCCTGTTTCAATATGTTGACTAACCTTGTCCATGTAATCTGATTTGACCATGTCTACTTCTGTTTTACATCTGTCTAACTTTGCAGTCACTGTGATTTTGTCGTTTCTCAAGCTTTATAGAGGAGCAGCTATTTCTCTTCCCATTTCTGATATGGCGCTATTTCCATTCTTCTGATGTTTTAGTGTCAAGGCACAGTTTGCTCTGACTAGTTCCAGAGTGGCTTTGTCCATCTCACCTAATGCTACTTTTACACTAGGAGTGATTTTATCCAGATTTCAATCTGTTCACAGCTAAATTGAAGTTTAATATTTTGTCAAGAATTATGGTTTCATCAGAACTTAAGGTTCTCAGTCAGAGGTTAACTATCCACTTTGTTTTATCTACGGCCGACAGCACTTCATTTGTATGGTCTTTTACTTTAGGGAGATATATTCTTTCAATACGTTTTTGAGCTAAAGTGTACAATTATTGATATAATACTCAATTATCAAAGTTATGAAGGATTCGGGTACTGAAACGACAATTGCTCTGCTGACGAGATGATATTAGGTGTTCGCTTATGTTTAATCTCTCCAGTTTTCAAATTCAACAATGAGTCAAATGTCAGGATAAGGATTGGGTGGTTTTGTGGTCACAAATATTTTCAACAGTAGCAGACATATTTATGGATAGTTGGGAACATAATACTCTTAGAAGGTTGGATGCTACTCCTAAGTTGTGGTGGAAATATGTGGATGAAACATTCACTGTGTCGAAATCTGAACATATCTCTCATTTTTAACACATATCAAATCAATAGTTTGCGGAATTCAATTCACGTCGGAGTTCGAATACTGGCATGTGGAGTTGGCCATGCTCAACTGTAGCATACAACAAAAACAAGATGGTGAGATAGAAACTAGCAGGTTTAGGAAACCGACACACTCTTATGAATACCTAGACTTTAATTTGTCTTTATCCAGGATTGGTTATTTACTCAAGCGTGTATATTCGAGCCAACAGCTTGATTAGTGAACCAGTAGATGTAAATAATGAAATCGAACAAATAAAGGAAGTATTACTAGTGAATAACTACAAATCAGAATTGATTCAGAAATGTATGGAGAACCATAGAGCAATCAGGATCAGTTATAAAAGTGACGGAAATAGGGAGAATAATATGAGATTCAAAGCCTCTGTACTACTGTCGCACAAAAGAAGCAACCTCAGATGCCCCACGTGGAATTGTGGTGGCACTAAGATCAACCAACCAAATCTATTTCTCTCTCTCACATATCAACCTCTTCCGCTTAAGCACCCGCTCGATAGATCCAATTAAGTAAAAGAATCTAATTAACAAAATACCATCTAATGACTGTCAGTGAGGTCAATTACATAGGTCAAACTGATAAATCGGGGTCAACCAGAACATTGAAACACAAACATTCACCTAGACCTAGAACAATTCACCCTACTGAGTTCAACAACCTAAGAGAATGCTCAGCTATTTCACTGCATTCACTTGCATGTAATCACAAAATAAGGCGTGTATGGGACTTGGCGAGAGTATTGAAGTGCCAAATAGTTGGGTGAGGAGAGAAGTTAATCAGTGGAGCTTTGTGTATTGATTCAACACCACACATGTGTAATCGGAATAACGCAACGTTTATTCAGGGATATGCAGAGTGCAACAAACAACCAAGGGAAGTTGGAGAGACAAAGAGAGAAATATATTAATGACCAATTTGGAAACGTGTGAATAAATTGATAGGATTATGAGCAATGAGTTTTGCCGAAAACGCCATTCAGTTGTGAATACTTCATCACTGTGAGATATTTGAAGTAAGTTTCCGCAACATGAGATGCAAATACAAATGACCACTGTGTTCAGTGTTGAGCGAATACATTACCTGGCCTTGCGAAACGTCATTCGGATTAAATTTAACAACTGAACTGAACCTTTGTGCAGAAACAAGTAACATACATCCCCATTGTTCTATTCTTCCTTCCGAAATTTCCGTGGAGACTTCATCGCCTATTCTTTGTAGGTTGGACAGTTTGACTGTTCTTGTGTATTTACATTCACTGGCCAAACACTCAAGCATGTTCGTCACTGTGTTTCCCAACATCGTCATCATTTGTGAATAGAGGAACTGACAAAGTCTGATCTACGTCTTATTTGACACATCTTGTCGAAAATAGTCACCATCAAGTTGATGTTAGTAAGACATTTGAAGTTATCTGTCGTATTCCGTTTATTCCTAGTTCCTTCACAGCTTTATATTCTACATACAGCTGAAATCATCGTAATGCATCTGAAGTAACTGGATTAATGTTCTCAGAAGATTTACATTTGATCATCTTCACCATATCCATTGGCACCATACGAATGTAACACAATCGAAATTCCGCCTTCCTTCCCTACAGCCAACAGGTTATTATTCTTCAATCTTGTCATTCTTACAGCTTCATTTGTCTTTGTTTGTCACGCAATCAATTTCGATACTTCCGTCAGATATTCACCTCGCACTGTACACGGTTCGAGAATATGAAAATTCCACACAGTTTCATTTGTAAACAGAAAATATTTAGATAATAATACTTGATCTGGTCGATCACATGAAGAGTAATCTACATAGGAAGAATATATGCGTAATTCAATATACTACTGATTGAATGCTATGAGTAGTGTTTAGTTTTATCCAATCTGAATACTCAATCACTTCATACTTACTTCTATTCTTTTGTCAAATTCTAACCAATATCTAATCGACTTGTTTAACCTTTGCAGGCAGCTACACCCTCAATTATTACCACTGTCAAATTCACCTACTAAATAATGATTGTTCAGAAGTCTCCTCACTATTGGATTCGTTCGTCTTTGTATTGAGTTAAAGTTGTGATAAAAAGATAAATAAGACATTGGCAAAACACCATCGGTCACTCCTCTCGTTTTCTAGATGTCCACATGAGGACTTTGCTGATTCTCTAATATGCAATCACTTGCATGAGATCATCATCATCCCTGCCTCTATTTACCAATATTAGCTGTCTGTCTATTGTGTTGTATTCGAGCATCGCGTTAACTCACTGTGATGTACATTCTGTGATGACATTCATCGGTCTCAAAATGATTAGAGGTTCACAAAACGTTATTTGAAGCCAGATGACTAACTTGATCATCTGACAGTATGCTGCACACTTGACGAATCAAAAGAATCTCAATGCATTTCGACACAACATTTCTAAATCACAGAAGATTTCAGTTTCCAGATGGATGGAAATCTCTACACTGTGACGCTGGAAATTGTTGAAATCCGGTACCATGAATTCTTCACCCTTTGACAGATTCTAGAACATAGGCATTCCTACCGGCGTCCGACAATCACTATATTTCTTGACCTAAAGGCGTCATTCGATTTTGTCGCTGAGAGGTTTTCTGGCGATGCTTGGCTGTAAAGGGAATTCCGAGAATATACATTGCACTGATTAATGCACTCTACTCGTACTCATGCCATCAGCCAGGTGAGGGCTTATGGCGAGTTGTCATCTGAAGTGGTGACGACTAGTGGCGTCCGTCAAGGATGCCCATTATCCCCATTCCTAGTCAACTTCATCATAGACGCAGTAATGGACTTAACCCCAACACACTTCAGCGACCCAGGGATTGACTTGCTACCAGGGAATAATCTCGTCGACTTAGAATATGCGGACGATATAGTCCTTCTAGGCGAGGACGCTAACAAAATGCAGAGTCTACTGAACACCTTGAGCAATAATCTTCGTATGTTTGGCATGCGATTCACCCCTGTAAAATGTAAGATGATGCTGCAGGATTGGACTTCACCGACCCCTAGATTAGAAATAGGAAGTCAAGTGGTAGAGCACGTTGACCACTTCACTTACTTGGGAAGTACCATCAGCCCCAACGGGTTGATCTCCGACGAAGTCTCAGCACGAATACAGAGGGCTAGCTTCACATTTGCCAGTTTACGCCGTCTCTGGCGTAGACGTGATATCCGGTTGGCTATCGACCAAAGGGCGTGTGTACTGCTCAACAGTCCGCTCCGTCCTCCTTTATGGCTGTGAGACCTGGCCATTGAGAGCAGAGGACATGAAAAGATTAGCTGTCTTCGATCATAGGTGTCTGCGTTCTATCTCCCGTGTGAAGTGGTATAATAAGGTGAGCAATATTGAGGTTAGGCCATCGGTCGAGTGCTAGGTAAGGCAGGGAAATCAGTCGACGAAACTGTGAAATTACATTGACCGAGATGGTTAGGACATGTGTTACGTATGCCTAGTCATCCCCTTCCTCGACAATGGGCAATGTTAGCTGATATAGGGCAAGGCTGGAAAAGAGCTAGCGGCGGTCAAACCAAAACATGGCACCAGTCAATGAAATCCACAACAGTTAGTTTAAGCTACGTAGGAAGATGTAGACTCCCTGGTTGGGGTCCTCGGGACGGTAAAACCAATGGTTGGAAACAATTGGTCACATGGCTCAAAATCGTTCTCAGTGGCTGGCGCAGATGCATACACTCCTTGTGACTTATGATTTCCAATGAAACTGTTTTGTTCTCCGTTATTACTATTCCTTTGTCTCACACCTCTGTTTACTGTCTATATTATGCATTCTTCTACTTTCTTCTCTAGCTTTGAGTGCTACATGGAGTGTGGCGACTTGAACTGCCGCGCACATGTGCAAAGTTCTATGTCGAAAACCGACCGACCATGAATTCCTAATCAATATGCAATCCATTGATGTAATTCAGAGAGACCTGCATGGGCAAAACTGCAGCTGAATCACAGATATGACAAATGTGCATTTATAAGAGTTACATGACGAAATAAAGTTTATCGGTACTAATATTTCCCATTCAGTTGAATATTGTTCTCAAGATGAACACATTAAATATAAGAAAATGTACATTAAGAAGGTCAATATTCTTTAAATAAAATGAAATCTCACTCAATCCTGATTATGGCGTTACAACAAATGACGACAGTCAAGCTAGAAAAGTGTCAACAAAACTAAGCGAATCAACATAATCGGGATCACCGAATTCATGTGTGTCTGATTCGGGATGATTAACTGGAAATCACCATGATCACGATGGTGACATATTTTTGAGAAATCGAGAATCCTCTGTAGCCTTTCCACATTCAAAAGACACAACAGAGACTAAACACATAGTTCGCAAAATAACAAAATATGGAAACATTTACACACCTAGAACACTAAACAATTAAGTCAATATTGTATGGTCAGAATAACGCGAATCCCTAGACGACAGAAAACAAGCTGAGAAAAAGAAAAGCCTCAAATTGTCTCGAAACTCAGAAGAATGAGATTTTCAACTGTCAATGTTTCAGATACCACTGACTGTTGATATACGCATTCACCTGACATCTATCTCACATTCAGAATCTTTTAACACATAGTGGACAAGGAAACGGTTATGCAGATGAGACGTCCTAACTTCAGGCATTCAGTCGATGAATAGCAGAGTGATCCTTCGAAAGGTACAAGTTCAGCAAACTCCTGACATATAATCACTTGCATACTACTGAAATTTCAAAGTGCAATTCTCCGTTTACTTACTCACCGACAACCACAGGAAGTACTACACGTAATTCATCAACAAACACAAAGCGTATTCGGTCACTATGAATACATTCCATTGGCTATATTGCACACAAACCTGTCAAAAATATCAGTCATTCACAAATATGTCGTCAGAGAGAAGCAGTCAGTTTGTAAACGTAGTCAGCTTTATTTATTTATGAAGTATAAGAGTTGACACCGTGTGGGCCAAAATGAACTCGTAAACCACAAACACATGCACCAGCAAGATTCAGTCGAGGTGAAATCTGATCGCCTTCGTGTCACAGTTGTCACAGTTGCAGACACCAAGCATATTTATATGCAGACGTGGATGAGAGAGCTATGGAGTGAAATCTGGATTAGTGAGTCGCTCACTCGAATGTCAATTATGCAATGAGGATTAGGGTGTGGCGAATTATTAGTCGACACTGGTCGACCAGTGTAATTCGGTGGTGGATTTGTGGATGGGCGTGTACAGATTATTGTCTCAATGAGTGGTCTCGATTGCTTTCGACGCACTCCTGCTACACCGTGTTGGTAGAGGTGAGCGAACACTTGACCAAGGGATTAGTGACACTCGAATGAGATTATATTCTGTAGGGCGTGAGTCAATAATAATGAATGGAAGATAGAATGACAGAGCGTATGTGTATAATCCGTCTCATGAATTGTTGGGTGTGTTCTTTGGGAAGGAGTGAGTGAATGATTGATTGAGCGAGTGATTTGGGTAACTCGATCCTCTCGTGTTTGTGAGTGACGTGCTTCTTCTTTATGTCAATGGAAAATATATCTGTAATATCGTGTGTGTGATATTCAGAGATGGCAGAGAACAAGTCAAGAGATCCCACTTAATGAGTCGACCACTTTACATGATCTAGTAAGGCACCAATCACTGAGTATTAAACACATTCGCTTGAGCTCTGTGCAGGATCAGTTGTGGCATACCATGATATCGTCTAGTATTGTCAATAGCTGGGAGATTGCTGAAAACTTAGGGTTTCTGGGCCTCAGTAATAACCATTGTTGTTGACGGGCTTCGAACACAGTGTCTTTTGATTTCTCAGTGACCACTGAGATGTAATTCCATTGCTGGTCAAGCACAAATTTCGGCTATTCACCTACCCATCTATTACTGATATCCCAATTTGATGAGTACTACCTAGAAAAGAAAGAAGAGTTCTACAGGTAACGATGGACAATACTCCAAATGTCTCTACCAGCCACTTCATGACTTAGTGAAGGTCAAGCCAACGAGACAAAATCTGCGGATCACACACATTTGCTTCGACTATGTTCAAGAATGTGAATCTGTTTCATACAAGAATGATCTCTTTAGAGACTGTTTCTCCAATCATCTCCAATGTTTCACTGACAGGAAACATCGGTTTGTCATATTCTTTCATTAAATACCATAATATCTATATTCACATACTGGTTCACTACCTAAGATTGGTCTTACTACGATTTATATACAGTGAGTGCTTCAGATTGAACAATGAAGCCTACGCGGAAAACAAATAGTCTAGCATTTGGCTCCCCTCTGACGCCCAACTTGACAAGTCTGGGAAACAACTTCTTAATGAAAACACCCGGTGGGCTTCATTTCACACATTGACGATACACTCGCTACTTCTGATGTTAATTCGATTCTCGAGAACTTGCTTCAAACCTTCGATCATGCCTTTCCATACATCAACTTCATTCTGCCAGTAGAATTTATCTCAGTGTTACATTTCCTTAGTGTTGAATTTCTAAGTGACGATGATCGCTGACTGTGCAGATATATTGATGAAAAGCCTACGTGGAGCAGACAGGTTATCAATTTCAAAATTCTTACCTGAGGAGAAAGAGGAATTTCATCGATATACATTTCTTAAAGATCTGAAAAATAGGTCACGAGGAATCCATTGACGAAGAACTGTACTATCTTCATAGAATCTTGCCTGTGAATGACTTCCCAAACAGACTCATAGAAAGCAACCTGAAATAAAAGGACACGCTGCACAATGTCCAGGTTATGCTATAGATCATTTCAACTCTGAAGTTGGGACTGAAATGTTAAGCAGAAGATAACCGAAAATGGACAGTTCTTGCATTGACCTCCGTGGCATATTTGATTCTCTCCAGGATCATGCAGCTTAGGATTTTGATTAGGATAGACAGGAACATGATGCGTCGCAGTTCTTTCATTGACTTAAATCTCGTTTCTCCGGTGGTTTGAATAAATGGCCATTCTTCCAATCCTCAGATATCTTGCCCTTTTTCCACATCTTCTTTAGTAGTGGTGGCGTCGAGTCCACCGATGTCTCTGGGTCCATTTCCAATGCTTCTACAGGGACTCCGTATAGTCCTGCTGCTTTTCCAGATTTTAGCATTTTATGGCCTTCAGGATTTCTGCTTTCGTCTGAGGGTTGGTATTCATTGTTAGTTTTGCTTCCTCTGTTGGTATTATTGAACACTTTGTAGGTGACGGTCGATTTAGAAGTCTTTGAATTGTTCTGTCCAATGTTACCTTGGCTCCAACGCTTTGATAATTGACTTCCCATTGTCATCCCTCACTGGCTTAATTTGTGTATATCTCTTCCTAGATGGCAACCTAGTTGTTGGAAAGGGTGTTGTGAGGTCTCCTTTGCCTGCAGCTACTTCTGATTTACCTGCCATAGCATCAAAATATTGTCATTTGTCTTCCCTGACACTTTTATTTACTCTGTTGTCCAGTGTATTGAAGCTTGCATTCAGCTCTTGTTTTTGTTGCTCATCGACGCACTGTATGCTCTTTTGTTTCACCACCCTTCTCCCTTCCATCAGTCTCCATGTGTGTGTAGTGGGCAACTGTTTGTTCTGTCTCTTCTTTCTGCCTAGAACTTCCACGCAGGTTTGAATCAACACCAATTTCAACTTGTTGCAGTGCTTTTCGACGCTGATCTCTTCGCTAGTGTTGATTTGTGTCTCCGTCGTTTTCCTTCTGATTGCAGTGAGGGTTGTGTTTTGTGGCTTGATCCTTCAGTTTTCGGGTACTGAACTTGGCCTCTGGTCTAACTTCAGCTCCTGTTTCCTTGAAAGCTTGGATTTTATTTGGAGTGTTCCTTGCACGAGATAGTGGTCTGAGCCGACACCTGCTCCTCTTCCTATTATTTTGTGTCCAGTGAGCTGCGTCCCCACTTCCTTCAGCACTAATTAGATGAGGTCAATTTAGTCGTCGGTTCACCAGCCTGGAGACAACCATGTATCCTTTTGGATATCCTTGTGCTTGTATGCGCTGCAATCAATCACCAGTTCATTGAAAGCACAGAATTCAGCAAAGAGTTCTCTGATCCAATTCGTCTCTCTGAGAGCTTTTCTATCCGCAGTTAGATCTCTCCCTGCGTAGTCAGGCCCTAGTTTGGCGTTCATGTCGGCCATTAGGATCTTGATATTATTGACTGACTTATTCGCCATCGATGCCTGTAGAACTCTTCTTTCTTTTCTAGGTAGTACTCATCAAATTTGGATATCAGTAATAGATGGGTAAGTGAATAGCCGAAATTTGTGCTTGACCAGCAATGGAATTACATCTCAGTGGTCACTGAGAAATCAAAAGACACTGTGTTCGAAGCCCGTCAACAACAATGGTTATTACTGAGGCCCAGAAACCCTAAGTTTTCAGCAATCTCCCAGCTATTGACAATACTAGACGATATCATGGTATGCCACAACTGATCCTGCACAGAGCTCAAGCGAATGTGTTTAATACTCAGTGATTGGTGCCTTACTAGATCATGTAAAGTGGTCGACTCATTAAGTGGGATCTCTTGACTTGTTCTCTGCCATCTCTGAATATCACACACACGATATTACAGATATATTTTCCATTGACATAAAGAAGAAGCACGTCACTCACAAACACGAGAGGTTCGAGTTTCACAACACACACGCCGACTATCACAGAACACACCCAACAATAAATGAATCGGATTATCCACATATGCTCTGTCATTCTTTCTTCCATTCATTAATAATGACTCACACCCTACAGAATATAATCTCATTCAAGTGTCACTAATCCCTTGGTCAAGTGTTCGCTCACCTCTACCAACACGGTGTAGTAGGAGTGAGTCGAAAGCAATCGAGACCACTCATTGAGACAATAATCTGTACACGCCCATCCACAAATCCACCACCGAATTACACTGGTCGACCAGTGTCGACTAATAATTCGCCACACCCTAATCCTCATTGCATAATTAACATTCGAGTGAGCGACTCACTAATCCAGATTTCACTCTATGGCTCTCTCATCCACGTCTGCATATAAATATGCTTGGTGTCTGCAACTGTGACAACTGTGACACGAAGGCGATCAGATTTCACTGAGACTGAATCTTGCTGGTGTGGAAATGCGCTGGGAATCAGATTTGCTTCTGCTGGTGCTCTCCTCCTTATGCGTATCACTGATTTCAACACATGTCCGTGGACAGATGGACGACAACATGAGAAACAAATTGCTGGCTCTGCACAACAACGCCAGACAAGCAGTTCAGAATGGACAGTTGAGTGGACAACCGATGGCCGTGTCTATCAAACCACTGGTGAGAGGAACATTTAGTTTGAAATGGGGCACTTGAAATGATAAATGGGGCGACTGGCTAGTATGAATCCGTGCTTATTTCTTCTGTTTATTTTTCAATGGTCAGATGAGTCACACAGGGTGAATTTTTGGTCTTTTATTTTGTTGTGTTAACACCTTCATGATGTTGTGATCGAGTGTGTTGCGTGTTCTTTGTATTTCTAGAGTAAGCTTTCGTTTGTAGGTAATTTTCTGATGGATGGACTGATGGTAGCTGTTGGATATTGTCAGACGGATAATTGTTGGGAACAGATTTTCAATTGGAATGTGCTTCATTCCACATTCAGTGATTCGATCAACGTGAGATGGTGTGAACATGTCGCTGTCATCAACTCATCCTCCTCTGTAGCACAAGAATGGCGGAGTTGAATTCGACCAACTTGTATCATATCTGCATAGTGTTCCTCAATGCATTTTGTGTCGCTCATGGTGTTGCTGATTGTTCGAAGAGATTATGTGCAGATTTCCTTGAAGTCTGTTACTATTGAGATTTGTTTTGTCAACCATGAGCATTCCACTCAAACACTGTCTGTCCAGTTATTCATTCATTGTATATCGCTGGAATGAGTTGACGGTTTGTGTTGTCTTTCAATGTCTCCATTTATCCATGCATTGTTTCTAATTTCAACCAATGTATTTTGTGTTGCATTTGCACACATGCGCAGAGATGGAACATGGAGTTGGAAAGGAAAGCACAAATCTTATCTGACCAGTGTCGTGTTGGACACGACACAGCTGAAGAGCGGAAAATACCGGGATTCGATTATGTTGGACAGAATTGGGCGGGATCCGCAGATGTCGAAACGTAAGTTTCTCTCAGTTCTAACTACTTAAACACATGCAACACTGAGTAAGACTGGAGGATTTTGTAGAACTTTGGAACAGAACTAGATGATAATGTTTCGGTATGAGTGATATGAGAGTTCACTTGAAACTCGAATATACCGCATATTCGATAGACCTGACATAGAGACTTCGATTGTTGTTTTGAGCCACACTGGTAGATGTAGACTACATGGTTAGTGTTTTTTAGATGATGAGAACCAATCACTGCACACACAGACGACTAAAATATACTGAATTGACCTCTCCACCCACTGTTGTGTCAGATGGCGGAAATTTCGGACTTCTCTTTTGAACATTCTCGGAATATGCGGAAACAGATGAGTCTTGCCTCTCGCTTTGAGAAGGTGAATAAATTAACATTCTTGGTGTCGTACAGTGCAACCTCTTTACGCATCAACTTGTCACTCTGTTAAATCATGGACATAAATTACAGAGATTCTGGTTGTCTGCCTATGCTTAAGAGTTCATGCGCATTCTATCGAAATTCGCCAGTCACATCTGATGTAAGTTCAACAATGAATTCTCGCATTATGTTGATAACGGGTGCGATAAGAAGTGCATTGTGTCAAATGTTCGCAAAGAAGAATAATAGTAACCTGAAGAAGACTAAACTGGAAGATAGACTCGAACGAACAGCACTAATTTTCCTGTTTTGTTATTGCTTCTGTGTGAGGAATAAGTTAATAGCAAACCTTCCACTGACTTCTAAACCGGCATCTTCATTGCCAACTCTAACAAGAAGTGAGTTTTGAGGATTTCTCACAGATGTGATGTTCCTCATTCATTGATTTGTTCACCAGACTTAGAGAAATTCTCTGTCACTCTTTTCACTTCTTCACTGTCAAGTGGTTTCCAGATGTGGTTGGATGAATACAAAAACTACGACTTCGCCAGCCAAACATGTCGTCTGGGTCAATGTGGTCATTACACTCAGGTGAGTAGTGGACAGATGCTTATGATTGATCAATATTCTACTGTTATATCTCTTGCATGGATTGCTTCCTCAGAGTGGATCTGTAGTTAGACGGACAGGAGTAGATAATGTGTCACAACATGTTTTTAATAGTAATACCATTGCAGTTATGATTGTGGAAAACCCGAGTGTTAAACTGCCAACAGATTCATTGAGGCTGTTCGCATCATGGAGAGCAGTGAAGAGGCAGATTTTATGTTATTGCCTGTCTATGAGAGTAGAGTGGAAACTGCTACATTCAACATAATATCGACTGAGTGATTCGATAAAAGCTCAGTGAATTGAACTGTTCATTTCGTTGATGAATTCCTCAATAATTTTGGATTATATTTGTACGAGTGTAATTTCTTAACTTTAACTCAATAGCTTTTATGACAACATGATTTCGTGACTTTTCTTTTTCTCCCGACATGTGATCATTGATGTGACTGATGACAGTCGATGGAATCCAGACTGTCACATTTATGATTACTGCAGCAACCAGATAGCTACATCAAACATATATGTTGACATGGAACGATTTGAATGAATGCTGTCACTGGTAGACGTTTCGCATCTATTCAATGAATGATATGCATAACTTATGCTCTTCATACGTTCCAGGTCGTCTGGGAGTCGACCACCGATGTTGGATGTGGTGTCACCAAATGTCCAAACTTCCCCTATGGTCTGAGTATTGTATGCAATTACGGTCCAGGGTAAGTGAGTAGTGGAGAGGATTTTCCAATTCGGTGTACTAAAGCAATACGTGCCTGGTCTTTTGGTTAGCTAACGCTGAGAGCAATCAATAACCTGTTAAATGACGTAAACAGAACAATATCGATTGGTTTTTCTACCATGCTTACATACTTCTCTGATGGTAAGCCACTGGGGATATCTCACATTTCATTGATCGTCAAAGATGTTTGCTGTTCATGGAAGGGACTTAGACATTCGTGATGCAAACTATCGTTTCGTTTCGTTTTGTAGGGTACTTACTGCTCAGTAGACAATGATTGGAACTGTTATATTTTCGTTGTCATTGCAAATAGACACGATTGTCACATACATGAAATCTGACTTCAGTTTTCACCTTCCATGTGAGGTGTCACCATGCATCATCACAAGTGTGTTAAGTAAGTCAGTAGTTTGAGAGGTGTCAGGTGAGTTATTTATATTACGGTGGGTGTTATGCAGCCAATCTGTGGTTGTCTAACCTACATTTATGCGAAAAAGGACAAGTGAGGATGAAAGTTGCTCGGGAACGTTGGTTGTTGGTGGTGAGTGTTCATTTATCAATATGGCTGTCATGAGATCACATCGAGGCACAAATACACGAATCAGTATGTGAGAAATACTGAGTCTGCATCTCTTCTGTATCGTGATACGCTGTGATCATCAATAGTGTTGTGTTATTTCACTGAAAGTAGATGCTACCACGAGGAAACGACATCAGGTGTGCAATAAGGAATTTCAAATTACGGAATATACACAATGAGTCATAGGAGTTAATAAAAAGACAATTGCAGCGAAGAGAATTTTCTTTTCGACGAAGTCCAAATTTTCAAATTGCTAGCTTCAGTTTGTCTGTCTAATAGGATGGTATTTGACTTTGTTTGTTGTGGTGTGAATGCAGTCAGTGAGCATGAAGGATGTAGCAGGGAGCACTTCACATGCACACATACACACACAAATTGGCAGCATATTTTCATGTTGTGCACACTCATCACCATTTCACCACATAGTTTTCCCTCTCATCCACTCAATCAATTTCAGAGGAAACTACGCTGGTCGTCCACCATATTCAACATCATCATCAACATTACAGCAACAAGCGACCAACACAAACTCACAACAACACATGACTGGAACCACTAACTACAACAATGGATACTACGCAAACACAAACACAAACACAAACACCCAACAATCACAATACAACACCAACACATACGCTCAACAATCGAATTACGGACAAGTGAATTCAAACCAGGTGCCATCCTACTCGTCATATTCGTATTCTGGCTCTCCGAAAATCGTTCCCAGTGGGCAATGCTACGCTCTGTGAGGATAGATTGGTTGGAAGTGACTGTGAATGTGTGTGGTTTACGAGTTCATTTTGGCCCACCCGGTGTCAACTCTCATACTTCATAAATAAATAAAGCCGACTACGTTTTAAAACTGACAACTTCTCTCTGACTACATATTTGTGAATGACTGATATTTTTGACAGGTTTGTGTGCAATATAGCCAATGGAATGTATTCATAGTGACCGAATACGCTTTGTGTTTGTTGATGAATTACGTGTAGTACTTCCTGTGGTTGTCGGTGAGTAAGTAAACGGAGACTTGCACTTTGAAATTTCAGTGGTATGTGAGTCATTATATGTTAGGAGTTTACAGATCTTGCACATTTTGAAGCATCACTCAGCCCTTCATCGACTGAATGTCTGATGGTAGGACGTCTCATCTGCATGACTGGTTCCTTGTCCACTATGTTTTGAAAGATTCTGAATGTGAGATAGATATCAGGTGAATGCGTATATCAAGAGTCAGTGGTATCTGAAACATTGACAATTGAAAATCTCATTCTTCTGAGTTTTGAGACAATTTGAGGCTTTTCTCTTTCTCAGCTTGTTTTCTGTCGTCTAGGGATTCGCGTTATTCTGACCATACAATATTGACTTAATTGTTTAGTGTTCTAGGTGTGTAAATGTTTCCATATTTTGTTATTTTGCGAACTATGTGTTTAGTCTCTGTTGTGTCTTTTGAATGTGGAAATGCTACAGAGGATTCTCGATTTCTCAAAAATATGTCACCTTCGCGATCGTGGTGATTTTTTGTCAATCATCACGAATCACACCCACATGAATTCGGTGATCATCCTTCTGCTGATTCGGTTAGTTTTGTTGACACATTTCTTGCTTGACTGTCATCATTTTGTGTAAAGCCAAAATCAGGAGTGAGGGACATTTCATCTTATTCAAAGCATATTGAACTTATCAATATGTATTCATACATATTTAATGGGTTCGTCTTGTGAATAATATTCACTTGAATGAGGATTATTAATATCGATACACTTTATTTCTTCATGTATTCAATTGAATGGCAAATGTTACCATCGATAAACTTTG
Source organism: Trichobilharzia szidati (assembly GCA_944472155.2). NCBI lineage: Eukaryota > Metazoa > Platyhelminthes > Trematoda > Strigeidida > Schistosomatidae > Trichobilharzia > Trichobilharzia szidati. The sequence goes on from OX235276.1 coordinate 51,516,389, forward strand.
TTTCATCATGTAACTCTCATTAATGCTTCTTGAGCATACATTTGTGATGTCTGTGGTTCAGCTGCAGTTTTCCGCACGCATGACTCTCTGAATTATGTTGAAGGATTCCATAGTGATCAAGAAGTTATGATACCGGCTTTCGACAAAGTCAACTGTCACAGAGTAGAGATTTCCATCTATCTGTAAACGCAAATCTTCTGTGGTTTACAAATGTTGTGTCATAAAAAACTGAGATTCTTTTGATTCATGAATTGTGCAGGATAGTGTCAGATGATCAAGTTAGTCATCTGACTTCAAATAATCTTTGGTTAAAATCTGGTAATTGTGTAACCAATGACTGTCATCACAGAATGTACATCACAGTGAATACTGGGATACACTACAATAGACAGATAATTGATGGTTTAATTACTTTGAAATTGAACAGGTGATAAGTTGACATCAGATTCACAGGACTTAGTGTGTAGTTTTACACAATTTCGTTCAAAAGGTTGATGGTTATTCACTGAAATTCCGTATTTATGTTAGGAAAAGTAAAACTACTTTCTGATTTTGCATCAACTGATATCCCTTAGTGTCATTATTGTGTTTAATTCTGTATAGTGTTATGTCCTCAATGACTAGGATGCACAGTAAAGCATTGGCTGATAGAAATTTCCTGTTATTGCTCATCAAGATTCTAAATTGAATATGAAAATGATTCAACACAGATGCTACACGTCATTGTGGATAGTTGAAATGAAGTTGACTTTTGTTAATTTGTGTAAGATAATCAAAGGAGTAATGTTAATATTGATGAATAGAGGCAGTGATCATGACAACCTCATGCAAGTGATTGCATATTAGAGAATAAGCAAAAATAAGTCACCATGTAGGCATCTAGAAAACGGGAGGAGTGACCGAATAACTGTCCACCTTTCAGTTAGATGTTAGATGGTGTTTTGTCATGCTCTAATGTTCCTTTTTATCACAGCTTTAACTCAATACAAAATGAACGTTTCTAATAGTGAGGAGATTTCTGAACAATCATTGTTTAGTAGCTGAAATTGACAATGGTAATAATTGAAGGAGTACATGTCTGCAAAGGTTAAACAAGTGGATTAGATTTGGGTAGTATTTGACAAAATAAGAGGATTGAGTTCGAAGTGATTGATTGTTCAGATTGGATAAAACTAAACACTACTCATAGCATTCAAACAGTAGTATATAGAATTACGCATATATTCTCGCCGTCTAGATTACTCTTCAGGTAATCAACCAGATCAAGTATTATTATCTAAATATTTTCTGTTTACAAATGAAACTGTGTGGAAATTTCATATTCTCGAACTTTGTACAGCGTGAGGTGAATATCTGACCGAAGTATCGAAAATGATTGCGTGACAAACAAATACAAATGAAGCAGTAAGAATGACAAGATTGAAGAATAAAAACATGTTGGTTGTTGGGAAGAAAGGCGGAGATTTCATTGTATTACATTCGTATGATGCCAATAGTTATTAGGAAGATGGCCAAATGTAAATCTTCTGAGAACACTAATCTAGATACTTCAGATGCATTACGATGACTTCAGCTGTTTGTAGAATATAAATCTGTGAAGGAACTAGGAATAAACGGGATACGACAGATAACTTCAAATGTCTTACTAACACCAAATTGCTGGTGACCACTTTTTACAAGATGAGTCAAATAAGACGTAGATCAGACTTTGTCAGTTCCTCGATTCACAAATGATGACGATGTAAGGATTTACGACGATGAACATGCTTGACTGTTTGACCAGTGAATGTAAATACACCAGAACTGTCTAACTGACCAACTCACAAAGAATCTGTGATGAAGTTCCTACTAAAATTTTGGTAGGAAATAGTAGAACAATGAGGATGAATCTTATTTGTTTCTGCACATAGGTTAAGTTCAGTTGTTAAATTTAATCACAGTGGCGTTTCGTAAGGCCAGGAGAAGTAGTCGCTCAACACTGAAGACAGGGGGTATTTGCATTTTTATTTCATATGGCGGAAGGTTACTTCAAATATAACACAGTGATGAAGTATTGACATGTAAATGGTGTTTCAGGCAAAATTTATTCCTCATAATCCTATCAATTTATTCACACGTTTCAAAATTGGTCATTTATATATATTTTCTCTCTTAGTCTCTCCAACTTCCTTTGGTTGTTTATTGCACTCTCCATATCCCTAAGTAGACATTGCGGTATTCCGATTGCACGTATGCGGTGTTGAATCAATGAACAAAGCTCCAGTGATGAACTTCTCTCTCCACCCAACTATTTGGCATTCCAATACTCTCGCCAAGTTCCATACACGCCCTATTTTGTGATTACATGCAAGTGAATGCAGTGGAATGGCTGAGCATTCTCTTAGGTTGTTGAACTCAGCAGGGTGAATTCTTCTAGATGTAGATGAATCTTTGTTTTCCAGTGATCTGATTGACACCAATCTACTAGTTTGACCTATGTAATTGACCTCACTGACAGTCATTAGATGGTATTGTGTTAATTAGATTTGTTTACTTAATTGGATCTGTCGAGCGGCTCCCTTGTCCGAAAAGGTTTATATCTGAGAGAGAAATAGATTTGGTTGATTGATCTTAGTGCCACCACAATTCCAGCTTCATTGAGAATCCCACGTGAGTCCTCTGAGGTTGCTTGTTTGTGCGGAAGTACTACAGAGGCTTTGAATCTCATATTATTCTCCCTATTTCCGTCACCTTTACCACTGATCGTTGTTTCTCGATGGTTCTCAGTACATTTCTGAATCAATTCTGGTGGTGAATGGTAAGGATGAAATAGAACAAGAGAACCTGCATAATTTCGTATACGAGATCAATTGTGGGGATTTTAACGCCGTATATGTGGGAGTAACTTCCAGGCAGGTAAATGCACTCGATAGAAATTGGACACAAAATCGACTTTGATAAGACTAAGGTTTTCCAAAAAGGTTTTTGTTCATATAAAGAAAGACTGACTACAGAAGCTTTCCATATATATATAGGTGAATCCCAACAGTTTGAACAGACGTGAAGGTGTGATCGTAGCTGATGCATGGCAAATCCTGACTAATAAATAAAATTGGATATGTATCAACAACTTGGTCAAATTCCCGATTATCTACGTCTTTTTATGGAGAAAATAACAAATGTTTAATTACCGTTCACCTACACATACATACACACACACTCCATTGTATACTGCATATACACAAAAGTAGACTAATTTTGAAACTCTGAGGTCAAATTTTGATCACAGTTCATACAATTTTGTTTATGATACCTGTTGATACCTGTTTCATGGCTCATGGTTGAACAAAGTTTCAAAAACAAGAGATGTTCTTTTTATATATACACCTTGTTATAAATCTTGTTATCCTTAAGCCTGACAAGTGAGAAGACGTTGTCATTATGAGCACATCGGATTATCAAAATAAAATGAATAATATCCTCAAAGATCAGTCGAAATTTCTGGTGGACAATGCCACTGATAATGTGCTGCTTGTGGAAAAGCAGATCAATCGTCAGCTTCAGATTTTACTGATGCATGGATTTTTGAATGAAAAACTTCACAAACAACTTGAAGCAATCGGGTCACATACTCCCCGGCTTTATGGCCTTCCGAAGATCCACAAAACTGGGAACCTACTGAGACCCATCTTAGACATGTCAAATTCTCCTTACCATAAAATCGCCAAATGGATTACAGAGGTCCTTACGCCTGTAAGAGACTCGTCATCAAATAATTCTGTAAAACGTTCATTTGATCTTACAGAAATGCTAGACACCTTGAACATCAAGGAAGAGGTTATGTGTTCAATTGACATAGAATCTTTATTCACCAATGTTTCCCTTCACCAAAATGTTGATTTCATCTGCGATTACATCACAAGCAATGGAATAAACTTGCCTATTCCTGTAACTTACATCATAGACACTGTCTTAATGTGTATAGAAAATATTAGATTCACCTTCCAATAAAAGGCATACAAACAAATCGATGGTGTTGTGATGGGGAGCCCTCTGGAGCCCCTGTTAGCACCTATATTCATGTCGAAATTAGAGAAACAAATGCAAGATATGCTTGGAGAATTCATGCTGTATAAACGTTATGTAGATAATGCTCTTATTATTGATAATAACTGCAAATCTATTGAAAACTTTATTACCGTATTTAATCATATTCATCCAAATATTCGAGTGACTTCCGAACTAGAATCGAATAGCGAACTCGGTTTCCTGGATATTACTTTGACCAGGAGAGATGATGGTACGATTCAGCGATCTATTTTTCGTAAACAGACATGGAGTGGACAATATCTTCATTTTACCAGTTTTGTTCCTATCCAGTATAAACGTTCCCTAGTGAAATTTTTGTTCTCAAGGGCCCAAAATATATGCACGAGTGACACAGTCATGGATGAGTTTCGACATATACATTCAGTTTTATTAGCTAGTGGTTATCCGGAAAACTCTATCACTTGTCACAGTAAAGAAAGACCACATCTCGAAAAGACAGCTTCTGTACCAAAGAAAGCTATCTTTATTAACCTACCATTCAGGAGCAACCAGATTATGCATTTGTCAGCTCAACGACTTCGGTCAGCCATCAAACGCACATTCTACGCCACCGCACCTCTTTTTCTCACTTGACGAATATTTTCGATTCCTGTAACTACGATTAAAGGATAAAATTCTGTGGACTCTACTTCACACTGTATCTACAAGTTCACCTGCAGCTCCGGTGACACCTATATAGGTAAAACAAACAGAATGTTCCGATGTCGTCGAAAGGAACATGTTCCAAAATGGTAACTTAATCATATAGAAAATCCCAACGCGATTAATCTGAATAGAAATCCAGCATCATCATCCATTGCAAAACGCTTATTAATGTCATGTCACAAAATCAATATTAATGACTGTTTCACAGTTATTCCATCACTTAACTCTAATTCAAGGTTGGTTATTGAAGGTGATGGAAGCACTTTTGTGGATTAATCACATACAGCCTAATTTGTGTGTACAAAAATCAATAGACTTCAATCTTCGCCTACCCTGGACTACATGACCTATCTAAATATGATTGATCGTTTGTATGTAATTTTGTGTTTTTTTTATTTAACTGAGTAATTGTCATGACCTTTATTTTATTATTGTTAACCATGTTAGTTATGAAGCGGTTGTAAAGAAACTACGAATTGATATCATCTCGCGAAATTTGTCTTCTTAATGCCTATTTCAGATACAAAACTTTGTTTTATAAATTTCGATTAATTTCGGAGCAGATTGCCGAACGAAACGTTAGAATTAATCATTCCCAATTCGCTGAGATTGTATAAATAAAATTTCATAAACGTCTACTTCTCACTCGGCGCTCGATTATTTTGCAACTATCCCATCAAATCTTGATCAAAATTCATATGAAATATTCGAGAGTTGATTGATGAAAGGAATTTACGACACACAGGCGTATACTATGTTTCCAGTTAGGTCGTTCTGTTGATTTACAGCAGTATACACCGTAGTTTGTTAGTCCATACTGTTTCAACTCCTCTTCACACGATCTCCTCCATGTCACCATTGCACTGACGTCCCACTCGCCGCTTCCCTTTCGGGTTACACTCGAGCATTGGCCTGACGCGCGATGTCACCCAGCGGCCTCCTCAGTGAGTGTCCAATCCATCTCCAGTTTCTCCTGCATATTTGTTGGGCGGCGATTGGTTCTTGTTTTGTTTGTTCCCATGGTTTCTTGTTGGTGACTCCTTTCTGGCCATCTGATATTCAGTATAGAACGAAGACAGTTGTTGATAAGGGTCTGCAACAGGCTGTTGGAAATATTCTTTGTGGCCCGCCAAGTTTCTGATCCGTATAGAAGAACCGACTGACTTGACGTTTGTATTGAAAATCCGAATTTTGTTGTTGGTGGTGAGTGACGAAGATTTTCAGATTGGTTTCAGGTTGATGAATGTGTTTCTCGCCTTCCCGATTCTCGATTTGACATCCTCGTCCGTTCCGTGTGCCTGTAGTTGAGACAATGCTTCCTAGATAAGTGAATGAAGTAACCTCTTTCAAATCCCTCTCGTTGATGGTGATTGGCGCTGGATGTTTCTGCTGTTGCTGTTGTTGTTGGTTGGTTATTTTCATAACCTCCGTCTTGTCTATGTTCACCTGGAGTCCTGTCTTTGCTGCTTCTTTGACCAGTTCGTCGGTTTTCGCTTGTAAGTCTTCGATCCTGTGTGACATCAAACATAAATCATCCACGCGCGAAATCTAGGTCTTCTAGGTTCTCAACGCTGGTCCAGGATATCCCTGTCTTCTCGTTTCCCACTGTCTGACGCATAATCCAGTCCACCACAATTAGGAATATCATTGGTGATAATTAGGCACCCTTGTCTGACTCCTGTGTTTACTCCAAACGCTTCGCTGAGTTTTCCGTTGTGGATCACTTGACATGTGCCGTTGTCGTACAGCTGTTGAATAAGGTTGATGAATATTTGGGGTACGCCATAGTACTCAAGTAGTTTCCAAATTACTTCTCGGTCAACGCTGTCAAAGGCCTTCTCAAAGTCTATGAAGTTGAGGTAGAGGTTTGATTGCCATTCCATGCTTTGTTCGATGATGATGCGTAGAGTTGCAATTTGGTCAGAACATGATTTGCCTTTCCTGAATCCAGCTTGTTCTGGTCGGAGTTCTGTGTCCAGTGTGTCCTGTATTATCTCCAGGATGATGCGACTCAGGATTTTACTTGGCGTCGACAGGAGCATGATGCCTCGCCAGTTCTTGCAGAGTCCTACGTCGCCCTTTTTTGTTAGTTTCACGAGGTAACCTTTCTTCCAGTCAGTAGGCACCTTTCCCTCTTTCCAGACCTTTTGCAATAATGGAGTCAGCATATCTGCTGTCGTCTCTGGGTCCGCTTTCAGTGCTTCCGGGGGTATTCCATCTGGTCCAGCTGCTTTTCCAGCTTTCAGAAGCTTGATTGCATTCATGACTTCAGTTTTCGTTGGAGGATTGGTGTCAACTTGCAGTTGTGTACGTGCTGTTGCTGGTATTTCTGGACGGGTTGCAGGTGGTGGTCGGTTCAAAAGTCCTTTGAAGTGTTCCGCTCATTGTTTAATCTGTCTTTCTTCTTTGGTAATTGGGGTTCTCTTGGCTGTCTTTTATAGGTTTCACTTGTGTTGATCTCTTCCCGGATAGAGACTTGGCTATCTGATATAGTGTCTTCAGGTCCCTTTTGCCTGCTGCCTTCTCAGCTTCAGTAGCCAGGTTGTCGTAGAATTGTCTTTTGTCCTTCCTGGCACTCTTCTTCATTTCTTTGTACAGTGCTGTGTAAGTTGAGCTCAGCTTCTCTGTCTCTTGTTCATCTTTGCATTGAATCACTTTCCCTTTCACTATATTTCTCTCCTCTATTAGCTTCCAAGTGTCCGTTGAGAGCCACACCTTGTCTTGTTTCTTCTTTCTTCCTAAAACCGTTTAACACGTTTCGTTGAAATTACCTTCAGAGAGTTCCAGTGGTCTTCCACGAATGATTTCTCAGTGGTGCCACGTAATGTTTCTTGTTTTGCTTTGACAGTTGCAGTGAAAGTGACTTTTGTGGTTGTGTCTTTCAATCTTGCGTGTTGAACTTGCATTGTGGCCTATCTCCCGGTATCCTCGAGGCTTTTAGCTTCATCTTGAAAGTCCCTTGTACTAGATAGTGGTCTGAACCCACATCTGCTCCTCTCCTCAACCTTGTGTCCAGTAGGCTCCGTCTCCACTTCCTTGAGATTGAAATGAAGTCTATCTGGTTTTTGGTGTGTCCATCTGGTGAAATCCATGTCGCCTTGTGTATATCCCTGTGTTTTAACATACTGCCACCAATCACCAAATCATTGGAGGCGCAGAAGTCTGAGAAGAGTTCACCATTTTCATTCATTTCACCGAGGGCCTCGCGACTCATGGTGAGTTCTCTTCCTGTATTGTCTCCTCCCAGTTTCACATTCAAAAGGGTTACAATCATACAATGCTACGAATGATTGTAACCTTTTTTCTTTTGAGTTGAACCTGGCTGTCATTATCCTGGAGGAGATTGGTTCCCACTGCATGAGAGCTTTAGCCGCTGTTGGTGACATCATGATGGCTACTCCCTGGGTGTGCTCGTGATCGGTCTCTGGGTGACCGGAGTGGATTATTGTCTCTCCAGTTGGCAGTTGACACTTTCCGCATCCGTTCCATCTGCTCTCACAGATTCCCAACACTTCTATTTTATATCTCCTCATTTCTGCGGCTACCTGAGCAGCCTTCCCAGCTTCGTACATTGTACGAACATTCCACGTCCCCATCCTTATTTTTGCTTTCCTCGAAAGAAGGCACATCGGCTGACTGGCTTTCCGAATTCTTTCACCAGCTTGCGTCATTTCACTTCCCCGATTCCAGCGAAAAATAAGGTCATTGTTTGTATTTTTAGAATTTTGAATATATTTGTGCGTTGAAGTTTTAGTAGCAATTTGGTTAAGTTTTGGGGGTGGAGTTGCTAGCACCACTCCCCAACCTCCCCTCATTATCCGGGCTTGGGACCGGCTAGAATACTAGTGACCTAGTAATCTAGGCGAGGTTAGGAAGATATTAGCAACGAATTAAAATTGGTTTAATCCACTCTTGAATCAAATAATTATCCTAAAGACTTCATAAATAGATATTTAAAATGTGAAGATAAGGATGGATCGAAACCTGTTGCTAAGAATTGGGCTAGTACAGCGATGATTCCTTACCACAAAGAAACATCTGATGAAATAAAGCGAATCCCAAACGATCATAGTATAAGAGTATATTTTCGTGCAACGAACACATTACGCTCATTACTGGTGAAGGTTAAGGATAAAATAGAACAAGAAAACCAGCAGAATTGCGCATACTAGATCAATTGTGGGGATTGAACACCGTACATGTGGGAGAAACTTCCAGACAGGTAAATGTAAGAGTGGAAGAGAACAAACAATGTCTAGAGGTGGTTCCAAAGACCTCTGCAGACTTGAAGAAGCTAGAAAACAACTCAGCGATTGCACTGCATTCGATAGAAAGGGGACACAAAATCGACTTTGATAAGACTAAGGTTTTCCAAAAAGGTTTTTGTTCATATAAAGAAAGACTGACTACAGAAGCTTTCCATATATATATAGGTGAATCCCAACAGTTTGAACAGACGTGAAGGTGTGATCTTAGCTGATGCATGGCAAATCCTGACTAATAAATAAAATTGGATATGTATCAACAACTTGGTCAAATTCCCGATTATCTACGTCTTTTTATGGAGAAAATAACAAATGTTTAATTACCGTTCACCTACACATACATACACACACACTCCATTGTATACTGCATATACACAAAAGTAGACTAATTTTGAAACTCTGAGGTCAAATTTTGATCACAGTTCATACAATTTTGTTTATGATACCTGTTGATACCTGCTTCATGATTCATATGACAGGACAAAAATTTAAAAATAAGAGAATTCCTTTTATATAAAAACATACAATTTCGTTTCCAATTTTGAACGTCTGACGTCAATTTTTGATCACAGTTCATACAATTTTCTTGATGCCTGTTTCATGGCTCATGATTGGAAAAAGTTTCAAAAAACAACAGAGGTTCATTTTATATATAAACAACTGTTATGTAAATTTCGATTAAATTCCGTGAAGACGTTCGGACCAGATTGCCGAACGAAACTTTGGAATTAATCATTCCAATTTCGCTGAGATTGTATAAATATAATTTTATAAATGTCTACTTCTCACTCGGCGCTCAATTATTTTGCAACTATCCGATCAAATCTTGATCACAGTTGATATGAAATATTCGAGAGTTGATTGATGAAAGGAATTTACGACACACAGGCGTATAATATGTTTCCAGTTAGGTCATTCTTTGGCTTTTCAGCAGTATACACAGTAGTTTGAATATCGCCATAGCATAATCTGAAAGGTTGTTATCGGTAATTCGCTTCAAGATGAACAGTCATTAGTTCATGAATGTTGAAATACAAATTGACAGTGTAGAGAGAGTGACGCGAATACGTCTCCCAGTCATGGGTAACGCCACAGAGATAAATAGGAACAAACCTCACCTTCATCCTTATTATTTGCCATGGCCTAACACACGTTGATCAAGGATGGAATCACCTGATATTTCCATGTCCCATGATGCTCATTCTGTATCGTCCTCTTCACAGCACCAATAATTTTTTGTTTGGAACAAGAATTATCCGAAGAAATTGTAGTTCTGAAGAAATTCTTCTGCATGCCATACCATTATCAATTCACGCATTTCACATACAATAACCAGCAAAGGCGAATTGAGATTATATCGGAAACTTTGTTGTGAAACAAGGACCAGATGGAGTAGTGGTCAATTAGTTTTGATAATCATTTGGAATATCCATGATGAATGTGAGCATGAGATCGAAGGAGATGAAATCACTCAATGATTTGTGTGTGTGTGCGTGCGTGTCAGATTTGGGCGTTGTCGGTATTGTATGAGAGAATATCCCTACTACAGAGAAGTGACCAGCTAACTGGGTGTTATAGACGTGGGTTCATCGTTGACATATGACAGAACTAGTGAAGATGATATGATAACTGTGGTGCACTTTAGACATAATATTTAATACTTCTGCTGAACGATTATCGCGTAGGGGCAAAATAAACAAAATGGAGTAAATTCGCCTGAGTGTAAATGAGAAACGGTTTGAAAAGCATCAGGTGAACACAGAGTAATAGAAATAACAACGAAGATCAGCAACTGTGAGAACGTCTGAAATGTTTGTCAATGAAACTAAGAGAGGAGAGTAAACATGGAAGAGAGATTAGCAGTGTTTAATATTGATGCTTATGGAGGATTTGTCGACCCTGTTGTAGGCCACTATGCACACACTGGTTGGACATGTTTCTTTTGCATACAGACACCAGGTCTTCCGAATTTGATGGCCACCATTTCAGCTGCTGACAGAAGACATAACAAGCAGGTTAGAACGCGTACATTTTCGGTCGAAGACAACTTGCCTCTCATTCATTCCAATCTCAGCAATTGCGTCACACAGACATGCTTTTGTAGGATGATGGATATCATGACTGCTACAGAGTTGAAAGAAACTAGCAAATGTTTCACGATCCCTGTGGGACCATCATGAGATTTCGTTAAATATCTGTTCAATACGGCGGATCAAGAATCACAAATTAGTGCTCCACTTGAATACTCAGTATCTTTAAAATATAGGTTAATGCAGATGAGTTCCCAAATATCTTGAAACATCACACGAGGGCGAATCGCATGACAGACATAGGAGTGCTTCTGCTTAACGAATTCAGAAGGCTGTGTCTAGTGTCACGATCCTCACCTAGAAGGATTTAATGTGTGCTGATTAAATCACACAATAAAGATCTCTCTCCGGTATCATGTAATAACGGGCAGCCACAAACGTCGATGAATGTAACTTAGAATCTACGAGCGCATTATCACTGATGTCGATAATCTAAGGAGTGATATGTCATCAACAATATATAATTGAAATATAGAACAATATGACATAAGGTCTAGTCAATAGTGAAATGAGTGACATTACGAGATGGGACATTCAGTCATTTCATCATGCCATCACACAGTGCCCTCCTACGAAATTATTAATAACGTTAATATCAAGAGTATCATCAGAGCATTACTGACAGTTCCACGAATAAAAACAGTGAATGTGATACTTCTACCATCACACACACACACCAATTCCGATTTCGAAAATAGAACACCTACACACTGTCATCGTCACACGGGAAATAACTATCAACACCAACACTACTTATCACACACTCACAGTCATCACGATAATGCAGCACATCTGCATTCCTACAAGTGCATGAACACTGAATGTGGACATCGTAAATCGAAATTCACAACACATCAAGAAGACACAGGATGACAGTTAGAGAATATTATTCACTCTCGAACAGTCGGGACATCGAAAGTGGCCGAAGTCAATCGATCCTCGACAGGTGAGGTGAGTAGGCATGTCGACTAGGCTTCATCATCATCATCATCTCTGCTGTCTGCTTGAACACTGACCGTCAACACATCGACCATAACAACACTGTTCATCATTGTGACAGTAGAACCTGTCCGGATGACATTGAACGCATGTTCCATTTGTCGGTGAGTCCATTCTGCACTTGGCCAACCAACAGCAGTCGTGTACATTTGTGCATGGTCCTCCGTAAGGCGAACAGGCGTGAACGTCAGCTGAAATGTGGAAGATGGCATGGAGAGATAGATACAGAATTACAGATTACTCGCGTGTGTGTGTGAGTTGTTGAGTGAGTGATAGTGTGAGTGAGTGAGTGAGTGCGATGGTGTAGATTGTGGGTGGATTGTGTGTAGATTGGGATTAGGTGTAAAGAGAAAACAAGTGGTTTCCTTGAGTGAAGTGACACAGCGATGAGTTGTGAATGTATTCAGAGGTGGTGTCTGATATTCGAGGAAAGGAATAGTGTCACTCACCGAGATTGTGGAGCAGGATGACGAGGGAGAGTAACACAGCTGACAGCTTTCCAGCCATACTCGATGTATGCTTCAGTGAACTAAGTGATGAGTTGAATTCGCGTTGACTGTGTGTGTCGCCTATATATCTGCTATTGTCATCCAGTGTGTGTGTGTGTGGGTGTTTACGTGACTACTGGACTGCTCATCAGCTTTGAATTAATCTGTGTTTCGCGTAAAATTTGATCCGCAGGAATTAGGTCAGAGTTTGTGATTTCTGCATCATGTGCTGTTGTGTGGTGTGATTTGAAATCTCGGTCGGTAGCACTGACTTTTTTATTTTCTGAATGTAATCTGTGAGTTTGTTGGAAAAATTCGAAGTGGTATGCAAGTGTTTCAGGTCTTGAGGAGTAATGTGTTTATGGAATTGTGAACTTTAGAACTTGTGTATCGAGTGCCTACTACATTATCCTATTTGGCTTTTTCAACATAATCGGTGATATTTTATTTGCTGTGACCTCCATATTATATCCACAGATGCTGAATAACTTCGTTTAACGAGTTCTCAGTATGTATGCTTGTGCTTGGAAGGTGTGTGCACTATTCATGTATGGATTTCCGTCAGAGTGAAATCAGCTTCTTTTGTGACCAGATGAAAACCTGTCTACCGTTTTCTGTCACATTCAAATATTCTTGCAACTGACGACAGCCTATGGAAATGAGATTGTTACACGAATGATTAGTAGAGCAAAGAGACAGTCTTATCAATCATATATGTTTACATAGAACGAGTCGGAAGCCTGTTTTCCTTAGTAGAAATGTTTGATTACCCCCACGAAATGTGTTCATCATCAATAATTCATTCGTTTCAGGTCGAATGGGTGCATTAGTAACCGCAAGAGCGAGAAGTATATTACAATAGCAAAATACTAAATGAAGTACAACATTTCACGTTAACACTTTCACTATTACCTGACTGAGGGTTGCGAGAGCACAGTTTATTCCTCTCCTGAAGCTAGCTAGCTATGACTACAATTAGTAACACCAGTCAATTTCCTATGATTCAAACTCGACGAAATCATGATAGAATATCATGCCTCTACTCATCATCAACGAAAATGTGCTAACCATAATTCAGTAACTGTTTCCAAGCAGTATTCCACCGGATATCATATGAACAGTTCATATATCCTTTTGAAGAGAAAACGGTTTACATATCCTGAAATCTTGAGACAGATATCTTGGTATGTTGGGCATGAGACTAGTCTTTGTCCAATGTTAGTCATGAAGATGATGATGCAGGAGGACTGTGCACGAAATTCTAATTCACAGATGGCGGTTGAATTGATTGAGCGTGTTGACAATTTCATAGATTCGAAGAGTTGCTTCAGTGACAATACACTAACTATTGACGATATCGCAGCATTGACAATAAAATTCTGTGTGACATTTGCCAACGTATTTCATATTAGGCGTATACTGAATATCAGATCATCGATGGAAGTAAATGCGTGCTGCTGGTTGTTTGACGTGTTCATTGAAAAGTTGATATTCATGAGACTCCGTTTGAGCACGGGTGTTATAGTTCCGAATCTTGTGTCAGGTTGCATAATGGCAGGTTGAGTAAGGAGGTATATCAGTATTACGGATTAGGAAGATGCATCGATTCAGATGGCTGATTTATGTGTAACAAGTGCCAAGTCTTCACATTTTCCGACGAGCAGGTATAGACATCATGGGTGATGGTCGGAAAGTGGTAGGATGTTTAGGAAGCCAAAAAGTACTATCCACTCACCAAGATTTCGTCCGTTGCTGTGAGTCACGTAGATACGTGGTAACTGCTCATTTGGCGTCACCGAGAAGCTTAGTACCAAAAAGTGAAGACCTCTGGTGAAACAACTCGAAATCGTTGTCAGTGATACAGGTGCATGCATTGCTTTGGATCTCTCACATCCATTGAATGATCAGTATTCTTCATGTGATTATTATGTCTCTGGAACATTTCCGCTTAGTATGCTTTCTTTGAGGATTTTCTTCTTTGTTTCTTCCTAATCCCCAGCATGAAGATTGTAGAATGTTGAAGGTCGATTTGAGAATTTTCGTATACAAAAGTCGGTCAAACAATTTGGCAGGAAAATTGTGATTCTGAATCGCTGCGGTTGGATTCCGCTTCGATACACACTGTGACTCACTCAACGTTTAAACAATCATTCAGGACTGTCCAGAACTTGGTGTGTTGGGCATGGAGAATTAATTCTGTATGCACTTTGACACATCTTATTGGATGTCTCCTGGATTTAAAAAATCCCCGATGAACTGCTGATAATTGCTTCTACGCTTTGTGAAGTTTAATAAGGAATTGTTGATCACATACACGAAAGGTGAACCAGTTACACACAGCTATAGAATAAATTCAAAATGTCACAGAATGCATTAAACAAATGAAATGAGACCATCTCCTTATTCAGATTTCTCACAATAATGCACAACGTCACATGATGCAGAAATCACAATCTCTCAATTAATCCTCGCGCATTAAAGGTAACACGGAAACACAGATTAATTCAAAGCGGACGAGTAGTGCACTCGTCACGAAATCAGTCAATGACACCAGTATATATAACACCCACAGACAAAGTTAAAGCAAATTCAACTCAATTCTTTGAAGTATACACCGAGCAGATCGAATATGGTGTTGAAGCTGTCAGCTGTGTTACTCTCCCTCGTCATCCTGCTACACAATACTGGTAAGTGACACTTCGCACTTCAAAGCCAACACTCTTAAATTAGCTATCTCATCTGTACACATTCACAACTCATAACACTGTCACTTCACTCAAATCAACCAGTTGTTAACCATATCTTCACCTCATCCAACCACAACCACTGACACCGTCTCACCCACTCACTCACTCACTCACTCAATCTCTCACTGCATAACTCCCTCACACACTCGCACACGCACACACACATACACATGTACATGGACAATTTGTAATTTTGTGTCTGTCTCTCTCTTCCATCTTCCACATTTCAGCTGATGCTCAAGGCTGTTCGGCTTACGGAGAACCATGCGTAAGTTCACGGGACTGCTGTTGGTCAGGAAAGTGCAGAAGGACACAACTGAGAGGTCCCTTATGTGTCGAATGTTATCTAGAGGGGTTCTACTGTCACAGTGATGAACAGTGCTGTTCTGATAAATGTGTCGACGGTCAATGTACACGCGGATTTATGTGATAATTCGCCTACTTGGCATGGCTTCTCACCTGTGGAGCAATGAATACCTTAAGCCACTTTCGATGTTCCGACTGTTGGAATATAAATAATATTCTATCGGTGCCATCTTGCGTCTTCTTGATGTGTTGTGTGTTTCTCGTTTTTCGATGTCGACGGTCAGTTTTCGTGCACTTGTAGGAATGTTGATGCACCTAAATATCATGATGAAATATCTCTAGTTTCTGTTTCATAGAATAGGATATAGTTAGCCTAGAATTTGAAGTGTCGCTGGTGGGACATTAAATATAGCCTAATATCTAGATGAATCGTACGTCTGGTTGTTCCTTAAGTCAATTTTTGGCGTGATACGTTATCCTCCTATATGAAGTTTCATAGTCCCGTATACCCTGTGAGCACTAATAGTTAGATGCATCAGATTGAATCATTTCGACACCCCGAAAGATAACTACATACGGAGTACTATACCAGTATCAGCAGACTTTCTGACTTCATTCATAATAGTGCGTACAGGTGTTTTAATTTTATTATATGGTCCTGTTTCAATATGTTGAGTAACTTTGTCCATGTAATCTGATTTGACCATGTCTACTTCTGTTTTACATCTGTCTAACTTTACAGTCACTGTGATTTTGTCGTTTCTCAAGCTTTATAGAGTAGCGACTATTTCTCTTTCCATTTCTGATATGGCGCTATTTCCATTCTTCTGATGTTTTAGTGTCAAGGCACAGTTTGCTCTGACTAGTTCCAGAGTGGCTTTGTCCATCTCACCTAATGCTACTTTTACACTAGGAGTGATTTTATCCAGATTTCAATCTGTTCACAGCTAAATTGAAGTTTAATATTTTGTCAAGAATTATCGTTTCATTAGAACTTAAAGTTCTCGTTGAGAGGTTAACTATCCACTTTGTTTTATCTACGGCCGACAGCACTTCATTTTTATGGTCTTTTACTTTAGCGAGATAGATTCTTTCAATACGTTTTTGAGCTAAAGTTTACAATTATTGATATAATACTCAATTATCAAAGTTATGAAGGATTCGGGTACTGAAACGACAATTGCTCTGCTGACGAGATGATATTAGGTGTTTCGTTATGCTTAATCTCCCCAGTTTTCAAATTCAACAATGAGTCAAATGTCAGGATAAGGATTGGGTGGTTTTGTGGTCACAAATATTTTCAACAGTAGCAGACATATTTATGGATAGTTGGGAACATAATACTCTTAGAAGGTTGGATGCTACTCCTAAGTTGTGGTGGAAATATGTGGATGAAACATTCACTGTGTTCAAATCTGAACATATCTCTCATTTTTAACACATATCAAATCAATAGTTGACGGAATTCAATTCACGTCGGAGTTCGAATACTGGCATGTGGAGTTGGCCATGCTCAACTGTAGCATACAACAAAAACAAGATGGTGAGATAGAAACTAGCAGGTTTAGGAAACCGACACACTCTTATGAATACCTAGACTTTAATTTGTCTTTAACCAGGATCGGTTATTTACTCAAGCGTGTATATTCGAGCCAACAGCTTGATTAGTGAACCAGTAGATGTAAATAATGGAATCGAACAAATAAAGGAAGTATTACTAGTGAATAACTACAAATCAGAATTGATTCAGAAATGTACGGAGAACCATAGAGCAATCAGGATCAGTTATAAAAGTGACGGAAATAGGGAGAATAATATGAGATTCAAAGCCTCTGTACTACTGTCGCACAAAAGAAGCAACCTCAGATGCCCCACGTGGAATTGTGGTGGCACTAAGATCAACCAACCAAATCTATTTCTCTCTCTCACATATCAACCTCTTCCGCTTAAGCACCCGCTCGATAGATCCAATTAAGTAAAAGAATCTAATTAACAAAATACCATCTAATGACTGTCAGTGAGGTCAATTACATAGGTCAAACTGATAAATCGGGGTCAACCAGAACATTGAAACACAAACATTCACCTAGACCTAGAACAATCCACCCTACTGAGTTCAACAACCTAAGAGAATGCTCAGCTATTTCACTGCATTCACTTGCATGTAATCACAAAATAAGGCGTGTATGGGACTTGGCGAGAGTATTGAAGTGCCAAATAGTTGGGTGAGGAGAGAAGTTAATCAGTGGAGCTTTGTTTATTGATTCAACACCGCACATGTGTAATCGGAATAACGCAACGTTTACTCAGGGATATGGAGAGTGCAACAAACAACCAAGGGAAGTTGGAGAGACAAAGAGAGAAATATATTAATGACCAATTTGGAAACGTGTGAATAAATTGATAGGATTATGAGCAATGAGTTTTGCCGAAAACGCCATTCAGTTGTGAATACTTCATCACTGTGAGATATTTGAAGTAAGTTTCCGCAACATGAGATGCAAATACAAATGACCACTGTGTTCAGTGTTGAGCTAATAAATTACCTGGCCTTGCGAAACGTCATTCGGATTAAATTTAACAACTGAACTGAACCTTTGTGCAGAAACAAGTAACATACATCCCCATTGTTCTACTCTTCCTTCCGAAATTTCCGTGGAGACTTCATCGCCTATTCTTTGTAGGTTGGACAGTTTGACTGTTCTTGTGTATTTACATTCACTGGCCAAACACTCAAGCATGTTCGTCACTGTGTTTCCCAACATCGTCATCATTTGTGAATAGAGGAACTGACAAAGTCTGATCTACGTCTTATTTGACACATCTTGTCGAAAATAGTCACCATCAAGTTGATGTTAGTAAGACATTTGAAGTTATCTGTCGTATTCCGTTTATTCCTAGTTCCTTCACAACGTTATATTCTACATACAGCTGAAATCATCGTAATGCACCTGAAGTAACTGGATTAGTGTTCTCAGAAGATTTACATTTGGCCATCTTCCTAATAACTATCGGCATCATACGAATGTAACCCAATCGAAATTCCGCCTTCCTTCCCTACAACCAACAGGTTATTATTCTTCAATCTTGTCATTCTTACAGCTTCATTTGTCTTTGTTTGTCACGCAATCAATTTCGATACTTCGGTCAGATATTCACCTCGCACTGTACACGGTTCGGGAATATGAAAATTCCACACAGTTTCATTTGTAATCAGAAAATATTTAGATAATAATACTTGATCTGGTCGATCACATGAAGAGTAATGTATATAGGAAGAATATATGCGTAATTCAATATACTACTGATTGAATGCCATGAGTAGTGTTTAGTTTTATCCAATCTGAATACTCAATCACTTCATACTTACTTCTATTCTTTTGTCAAATTCTAACCAATATCTAATCGACTTGTTTAACCTTTGCAGGCAGCTACACCCTCAATTATTACCACTGTCAAATTCACCTACTAAATAATGATTGTTCAGAAGTCTCCTCACTATTGGATTCGTTCGTCTTTGTATTGAGTTAAAGTTGTGATAAAAAGATAAATAAGACATTGGCAAAACACCATCGGTCACTCCTCTCGTTTTCTAGATGTCCACATGAGGACTTTGCTGATTCTCTAATATGCAATCACTTGCATGAGATCATCATCATCCCTGCCTGTATTTACCAATATTAGCTGTCTGTCTATTGTGTTGTATTCGAGCATCGCGTTAACTCACTGTGATGTACATTCTGTGATGACATTCATCGGTCTCAAAATGATTAGAGGTTCACAAAACGTTATTTGAAGCCAGATGACTAACTTGATCATCTGACAGTATGCTGCACACTTGACGAATCAAAAGAATCTCAATGCATTTCGACACAACATTTCTAAATCACAGAAGATTTCAGTTTCCAGATGGATGGAAATCTCTACACTGTGGCGCTGGAAATTGTTGAAATCCGGTACCATGAATTCTTCACCCTTTGACAGATTCTAGAACATAGGCATTCCTACCGGCGTCCGACAGTCACTATATTTCTTGACCTAAAGGCGTCATTCGATTTTGTCGACGGAGAGGTTTTCTGGCGATGCTTGGCTGTAAAGGGAATGCCAAGAAAATACATCACGCTGATTAAGGCACTCTACTCGTACTCATGCCATCAGCGAGGTGAGGGCTTATGGTGAGTTGTCATCTGAAGTGGTGACGACTAGTGGCGTCCGTCAAGGATGCCCATTATCCCCATTCCTAGTCAACTTCATCATAGACGCAGTAATGGACTTAACCCTAACACACTTCAGCGACCCAGGGATTGACTTGCTACCAGGGAATAATCTCGTCGACTTAGAATATGCGGACGATATAGTCCTTCTAGGCGAGGACGCTAACAAAATGCAGAGTCTACTGAACACCTTGAGCAATAATCTTCGTATGTTTGGCATGCGGTTTGACCCTGTAAAATGTAAGATGATGCTGCAGGATTGGACTTCACCGACCCCTAGATTAGAAATAGGAAGTCAAGTGGTAGAGCACGTTGACCGCTTTACTTACTTGGGAAGTACCATCAGCCCCAACGGGTTGATCTCCAACGAAGTCTCAGCACGAATACAGAGGGCTAGCTTCACATTTGCCAGTTCACGCCGTCTCTGGCGTAGACGTGATATCCGGTTGGCTATCGACCAAAGGGCGTGTGTACTGCTCAACAGTCCGCTCCGTCCTCCTTTATGGCTGTGAGACCTGGCCATTGAGAGCAGAAGACATGAAAAGATTAGCTGTCTTCGATCATAGGTGTCTGCAATCTATCTCCCGTGTGAAGTGGTATAATAAGGTGAGCAATATTGAGGTTAGGCGTCGAGTGCTAGGTAAGGCGGGGAAATCAGTCGACGAAACTGTGAAATTACATCGACCGAGATGAATGAGACATGTGTTACGAATGCCTAGTCATCCCCTTCCTCGACAATGGGCAATGTTAGCTGATATAGGGCCAGACTGGAAAAGAGCTAGCGGCGGTCAAACCAAAACATGGCACCAGTCAATGAAATCCACAACAGTTAGTTTAAGCTACGTAGGAAGATGTAGACTCCCTGGTTGGGGTCCTCGGGACGGTAAAACCAATGGTTGGAAACAATTGGTCACATGGCTCAAAATCGTTCTCAGTGGCTGGCGCAGATGCATACACTCCTTGTGACTTATGATTTCCAATGAAACTGTTTTGTTCTCCGTTATTACTATTCCTTTGTCTCACACCTCTGTTTACTGTCTATATTATGCATTCTTCTACTTTCTTCTCTAGCTTTGAGTGCTACATGGAGTGTGGCGACTTGAACTGCCGCGCACATGTGCAAAGTTCTATGTCGAAAACCGACCGACCATGAATTCCTAATCAATATGCAATCCATTGATGTAATTCAGAGAGACCTGCATGGGCAAAACTGCAGCTGAATCACAGATATGACAAATGTGCATTTATAGGAGTTACATGACGAAACAAAGTTAATTGGTTGTAATATTTCCCATTCAGTTGAATATTGTTCTCAAGATGAACCCATTAAATATAAGAAAATGTACATTAAGAAGGTCAATATTCCTTAAACAAAATGAAATGTTCCACCTCCCTGATTATGGCGTTACAACAAATGACGACAGTCAAGCTAGAAATGTGTCAACAAAACTAAGCGAATCAACATAACCGGGATCACCGAATTCATGTGTGTGTGATTCGAGATGATTCACAAAAAATCAACACGATCAAGACGTCGACATATTTTTGAGAAATGGAGAATCCTCTGTAGCCTTTCCACATTCAAAAGACACAACAGAGACTAAACACATAGTTCGCAAAATAACAAAATATGGAAACATTTACACACCTAGAACACTAAACAATGAAGTCAATATTGTATGGTCAGAATAACGCGAATCACTAGACGACAGAAAACAAGCTGAGAAAGAGAAAAGCCTCAAATTGTCTCAAAACTCAGAAGAATGAGATTTTCAATTGTCAATGTTTCAGATACCACTGACTGTTGATATACGCATTCACCTGATATCGATCTCACATTCAGAATCTTTTAACACATAGTGGACAAGGAAACGGTTATGCAGATGAGACGTCCTAACTTCAGGCATTCAGTCGATGAACAGCAGAGTGATCCTTCGAAAGGTACAAGTTCAGCAAACTCCTGACATATAATCCCTTGCATACTACTGAAATTTCAAAGTGCAACTCTCCGTTTCCTTACTCACCGACAACCACAGGAAGTACTACACGCAATTCATCAACAAACACAAATCGTATTCGGTCACTATGAATACATTCCATTGGCTATATTGCACACAAACCTGCTGAAAATATCAGTCATTCACAAATATGTCGTCAGAGAGAAGCAGTCAGTTTGAAAACGTAGTCAGCTTTATTTATTTATGAAGTATAAGAGTTGACACCGGGTAGGCTGAAATGAACTCGTAAACCACACACATGCACAGGCACTTCAAACCAATCTTTCCTCACAGAGCGTAGTACTGCCCATTGGGAACGATTTTTGGAGAGCCAGAATACGAATATGACGAGTAGGATGGCACTCGGTTTGAATTCACTGGTCCGTAATTCGATTGTTGAGCGTATGTGTTGGTGTTGTATTGTGATTGTTGGGTGTTTGTGTTTGTGTTTGTGTTTGCATTGTATCCATTGTTGTAGTTAGTGGTTCCAGTCATGTGTTGTTGTGAGTTTGTGTTGGTCGCTTGTTGCTGTAATGTTGATGATGATGTTGAATATGGTGGACGACCAGCGTAGTTCCCTCTGAAATTGATTGAGTGGATGAGAGTGACAATTATGTGGTGAAATGGTGATGAGTGTGCATAACATGAAAATATACTGGCAATTTGTGTGTGTATGGTGCATGTGACGTGCTCCCTGCTACATCCTTCATGCTAACTGACTACATTCACACCACAACAAACAAAGTAAATTTAAATCTCATAAGATAGACAAACTGAAGCTAGCGATTTGAAATTCCTTATTGCACACGTGATGTCGTTTCCTCGTGGCAGCATCTACTTGGAGTGAAATAACACAACACTATTGATGATCACAGCGTATCACGATATAGAAGAGGTGCAGACACAGTATTTCTCACATACTGATTCGAGAGTAATGTACCTACTTTTAATTTTGTCTCCATGTGATCGAAAGGAAGGCATATAGATAAATGAAAACTTAC
This sequence comes from Trichobilharzia szidati, assembly GCA_944472155.2. NCBI lineage: Eukaryota > Metazoa > Platyhelminthes > Trematoda > Strigeidida > Schistosomatidae > Trichobilharzia > Trichobilharzia szidati. The sequence goes on from OX235276.1 coordinate 51,539,230, forward strand.
CACCAACAACCAACTTTTGCGAGTAACTTTCATCTTCACTTGTCACTTTTCACATAAATGTAGGTTAGACCACCACAGATTGGCTGCATAACACCCACCGTATTATCGGATAACACACCTGATACCTCTTAACTTACTGACTGCCTCAACACAGTCGTGATGATGCATGGTGACACCTCACATGGAAGGGGAAAACTGAAGTCATATTTCATGTATGTGACAATCGTGTCTATTTACATTGACAACGAAAATATAACAGTTCCAATCATTGTCTGCTGAGCAGTAACTTCCCGAAACAAAACGAAATTATACTTTGCACCACTAATATCTAATTTAATTCCATAAACAGCAAACATCTTTGACGATCAATGAAATGTGAGATAGTGAGTGCAGTTTATCATCAGCGATGTATATGTGCATAGTACAAAAACCGATCGATATTGTTCTGTTCACGTTAATTAACAGGTTATTGATTGCTCTCAGCGTTACCTAACCAAAAGACCAGGCACATGTTGCGATAGTACACCGAATAGAAAAATGTACTCCACTACTCACTTACCCTGGACCATAATTGCACACAATACTCAGACCATAGGGGAAGTTTGGACATTTGGTGACACCACATCCAACATCGGTGGTCGACTCCCAGACGACCTGGAACGTATGAAGAGCATAAGTTATGCATATCATTCATTGAATAGATGCGGAACGTCTACCACTGACAGCAGTCATTCAAATCGTTCCATGTCAACATATATGTTTGATGCAGCTATCTGGTTGCTGCAGTAATCATACGTGAGACAGTCTCGATTCCATCGACTGTCATCAGTCACATCAATGATCGCATGTCGGGAAAAAAGTGGAGTCCCGAAACCATATTGTCATAAAAGCTAATGAAATTTCACAGGTACAAACATAATGCAAACTTAATGAGGAATTAATCAACGAAATGAACAGTTCAATTCACTGAGCTTCTATCGAATCACTCAGTCGATATTATGTTTAATGTGGCAGTTTCCACTCTACTCTCATAGACAAGCAATAACCTTGAGAACTACCACTTCACTGCTCTCCATGATGGAAACAGCCTCAATGAATCTGTTGGCAGTATTCCACTCAGGTCTTTTCTCAATCATAACTGTGAAGATATCTAAATTAAATAAACACGTTGTGGCACATTATCTACTCCGGTCCGACAAACTACAAATCCATCACGAGCATGCATTCCATGCAAGAGATATAAGAGAGGAATATTGATCAGTCATAAGCATCTGTCCACTACTCACCTGAGTGTAATGACCACATTGACCCAGACGACATGTTTGGCTGGCGAAGTCGTAGTTCTTGTATTCATCCAACCACAACTGGAAACCACTTGACAGTGAAGAAGTGAAAAGAGTGACAGAGAATTTCTGTAAGTCTGGTGAACAAATCAATGAATGAGGAACATAACATCTGTGAGAAATCCTCAAAACTCACTTCTTGTTAGAGTTGGCAATGAAGATGCCGGTTTAGAAGTCAGTGGAAGGTTTGCTATTAACTTATTCCTCACACAGAAGCAATAACAAAACAGGAAAATTAGTGCTGTTCGTTCGAGTCTATCTTCCAGTTTAGTCTTCTTCAGGTTACTATTAATCTTCTTTGCGAACATTTGACACAATGCACTTCTTATCGCACCCGTTATCAACATAATGAGAGAATTCATTGTCGAAATAGCATCAGATGTGACTGGCGAATTTCGATAGAATGCGCATGAACGCGTAAGACAACCAGAATTGCTGTAATTTATGTCCATGATTTCACAGAGTGACACGTTGATGCCTAAAGAGGTTGCACTGTACGACACCAAGAATGTTAATTTATTCACCTTCTCAAAGAGAGAGGCAAGACTCACCTGTTTCCGCATATTCCGCTGACTGTTGAAAAGAGAAGTCCGAAATTTCTGCCATCTCACACAACAGTGGGTGGAGAGGTCAATACTGTATATAAATTGTAGTCGTATGTGTGTTCAGTAATTGGTTGTCGTCATCCAAAGAACACTAACCAATTAGTCTACATCTACCTGTGTGACTCAAAACAACAATCGAAGTCTCTATGTCATGTCTATCGAATGTGCGGTATATTAGACTTTCAAGTGGACTCCCATATCACTCATACCGAAACATTATCATCTAGTTCCGTTCCAAAGTTCTACAAAATCCTCCAGTCTTACTCAGTGTTGCATGTGTTTAAGTAGTCAGAACTGAGAGAAACTTACGTTTCGACATCTGCGGATCCCGCCCAATTCTGTCCAACATAATCGAATCCCTGTATTTTCCGCTCTTCAGCTGTGTCGTGTCCAACACGACACTGGTCAGATAAGATTTGTGCTTTCCTTTCCAACTCCATGTTCCATCTCTGCGCATGTGTGCAAATGCAACACAAAATACATTGGTTGAAATTAGAAACAATGCATGGATAAATGGAGACATTGAAAGACAACACAAACCGTCAACTCATTCCAGCGATATACAATGAATGAATAACTGGACAGACAGTGTTTGAGTAGAATGCTCATGGTTGACAAAACAAATCTCAATAGTAACAGACTTCGAGGAAATCTGCACATATTCTCTATCAACAATCAGCAACACCATGAGCGACACAAAATGCACTAGAGAACATATTAAGAAATGATACAAGTTGTTCGAATTCAACTCCGCCATTCTTGTGCTACGAAGGATCAGTAGACGACACTGACATACTCAAACCATCTCGTGTTAATCGAATCACCGAATGTGGCATGAAGCACATTCCAATCGAAAATCTGTTCCCAACAATTATCCGTCTGACAATATCCAACAGCTACCATCAGTCCATCCATCAGAAAATTACCTACAAACGAAAGCATATTCTAGAAATACAAAGAACACGTAACACACTCGATCACAACATCATGAAGGTGTTACCACAACAAAATAAAAGACCAAAAATTCACCCTGTGTGACTCATCTGACCATTGCAAAACAAACAGAAGAAATAAGCACGGATTCATACTAGCCAGTCGCCCGATTTATCATTTCAAGTGCCCCATTTCAAACTAAATGTTCCTCTCACCAGTGGTTTGATAGACACGGCCATCGGTTGTCCACTCAACTGTCCATTCTGAACTGCTTGTCTGGCGTTGTTGTGCAGAGCCAGCAATTTGTTTCTCATGTTGTCGTCCATCTGTCCACGGACATGTGTTGAAATCAGTGATACGCATAAGGAGGAGAGCACAATCAGAAGCAAATCTGATTCCCAGCGCATTTCCACACCAGCAAGATTCAGTCGAGGTGAAATCTGATCGGCTTCGTGTTACAGTTGTCACAGTTGCAGTCACCAAGCATATTTATATGCAGACGTGGATGAGAGACGTGGAGTGAAATCTGGATTAGTGAGTCGCTCACTCGAATGTCAATTATGCAATGAGGATTAGGGTGTGGTGTTATTAGTCGACGCTGGTCGACGAGTGTCATTCGGTGGTGGATTTGTGGATTGGCGTGTACAGATTATTGTCTCAATGAGTGGTCTCGATTGCTTTCGACTCACTTCTCCTACACCCTGTTGGTAGAAGTGAGCAAACACTTGACCATGAAATCAGTGATACTTAAATGAGATTATATTCTGTAGGGCGTGAGTCAATAATAATGAATGGAATGGAATGGAATGAATGAGCGTATGTGTATAATCCGTCTCATGAATTGTTGGGTGTGTTCTTTGGGAAGGAGTGAGTGAATGATTGATTGAGCGAGTGAGTTGGGTAACTCGATCCTCTCGTGTTTGTGAGTGACGTGCTTCTTCTTTATGTCAATGGAAAATATATCTGTAATATCGTGTGTGTGATATTCAGAGATGGCAGAGAACAAGTCAAGAGATCCCACTTAATGAGTCGACCACTTTACATGATCTAGTAAGGCACCAATCACTGAGTATTAAACACATTCGCTTGAGCTCTGTGCAGGATCAGTTGTGGCATACCATGATATCGTCTAGTATTGTCAATAGCTGGGAGATTGCTGAAAACTTAGGGTTTCTGGGCCTCAGTAATAACCATTGTTGTTGACGGGCTTCGAACACAGTGTCTTTTGATTTCTCAGTGACCACTGAGATGTAATTCCATTGCTGGTCAAGCACAAATTTCGGCCATTCACTTACCCATCTATTACTGATATCCAAATTTGAAGAGTACTACCTAGAAAAGAAAGAAGAGTTCTACAGGTAACGATGGACAATACTCCAAATGTCTCTACCAGCCACTTCATGACTTAGTGAAGGTCAAGCCAACGAGGAAAAATCTGCGGATCACACACATTTGCTTCGCCTCAGTTTAAGAATGTGAAACTGTTTGATACAAGAATGATCTCTTTAGAGACTGTTTCTCCAATCACGAATGTTTCACTGATAGGAAACATCGGTTTGTCACACGCTTTCATTCAATACCATAATATCTATATTCACATACTGGTTCACTACTTAAGATGGGTCTTACTACGATTTATATACAGTGATTGCTTCAGATTGGACAATGAAGCCTACGCGGAAAACAAATATTCTAGCATTTGGCTCCCCTCTGACGCCCAACTTGACAAGTCTGGGAAACAACTTCCTAATGAAAACACCCGGTGGGCTTCATTTCACACATTGACGATACACTCGCTACTTCTGATGTTAATTCGATTCTCGAGAACTTGCTTCAAACCTTCGATCATGCCTTTCCATACATCAACTTCATTCTGCCAGTAGAATTTATCTCAGTGTTACATTTCCTTAGTGTTGAATTTCTAAGAAAGGATGATCGCTGACTGTGCAGATATATTGGTGAAAAGCCTACGTGGAGCAGACAGGTTATCAATTTCAAAATTCTTACCTTCTGAGGAGAAAGAGGAATTTCATCGATATACATTTCTTAAAGATCTGAAAAATAGGTCACGAGGAATCCGTTGACGAAGAACTGTACTATCTTCATAGAATCTTGCCTGTGAATGACTTCCCAAACAGACTCATAGAAAGCAACCTGAAATAAAAGGACACGCTGCACAATGTCCAGGTTATGCTATAGATCATTTCAACTCTGAAGTTGGGACTGAAATGTTAAGCAGAAGATAACCGAAAATGGACAGTTCTTGCATTGACCTCCGTGGCATATTTGATTCTCTCCAGGATCATGCAGCTTAGGATTTTGATTAGGATAGACAGGAACATGATGCGTCGCAGTTCTTTCATTGACTTAAATCTCGTTTCTCCGGTGGTTTGAATAAATGGCCATTCTTCCAATCCTCAGATATCTTGCCCTTTTTCCACATCTTCTTTAGTAGTGGTGGCGTCGAGTCCACCGATGTCTCTGGGTCCATTTCCAATGCTTCTACAGGGACTCCGTATAGTCCTGCTGCTTTTCCAGATTTAAGCATTTTATGGCCTTCAGGATCTCTGCTTTCGTCTGAGGGTTGGTATTCATTGTTAGTTTTGCTTCCTCTGTTGGTATTATTGAACACTTTGTAGGTGACGGTCGATTTAGAAGTCTTTGAATTGTTCTGTCCAATGTTACCTTGGCTCCAACGCTTTGATAATTGACTTCCCATTGTCATCCCTCACTGGCTTAATTTGTGTATATCTATTCCTAGATGGCAACTTAGTTGTTGGAAAGGGTGTTGTGAGGTCGCCTTTGCCTGCAGCTACTTCTGATTTACCTGCCATAGCATCAAAATATTGTCATTTGTCTTCCCTGACACTTTTATTTACTCTTTTGTCCAGTGTATTGAAGCTTGCATTCAGCTCTTGTTTTTGTTGCTCATCGACGCACTGTATGCTCTTTTGTTTCACCACCCTTCTCCCTTCCATCAGTCTCCATGTGTGTGTAGTGGGCAACTGTTTGTTCTGTCTCTTCTTTCTGCCTAGAACTTCCACGCAGGTTTGAATCAACACCAATTTCAACTTGTTGCAGTGCTTTTCGACGCTGATCTCTTCGCTAGTGTTGATTTGTGTCTCCGTCGTTTTCCTTCTGATTGCAGTGAGGGTTGTGTTTTCTGGCTTGATCCTTCAAATTTCGAGTATTGAACTTGTCCTCTGGTCTATCTTCATCTCCTGTTTCCTTGAAAGCTTGGATTTTATTTGGAGTGTTCCTTGCACGAGATAGTGGTCTGAGCCGACACCTGCTCGTCTTCCTATTATTTTGTGTCCAGTGAGCTGCGTCCCCACTTCCTTCAGCACTAATTAGATGAGGTCAATTTAGTCGTCGGTTCACCAGCCTGGAGACAACCATGTATCCTTTTGGATATCCTTGTGCTTGTATGCGCTGCAATCAATCACCAGTTCATTGAAAGCACAGAATTCAGCAAAGAGTTCTCTGATCCAATTCGTCTCTCTGAGAGCTTTTCTATCCGCAGTTAGATCTCTCCCTGCGTAGTCAGGCCCTAGTTTGGCGTTCATGTCGGCCATTAGGATCTTAATATCATTGACTGACTTATTCGCCATCGTTGCATGTAGAACTCTTCTTTCTTTTCTAGGTAGTACTCATCAAATTTGGATATCAGTAATAGATGGGTAAGTAAATAGTCGAAATTTGTGCTTGACCAGCAATGGAATTACATCTCAGTGGTCACTGAGAAATCAAAAGACACTGTGTTCGAAGCCCGTCAACAACAATGGTTATTACTGAGGCCCAGAAACCCTAAGTTTTCAGCAATCTCCCAGCTATTGACAATACTAGACGATATCATGGTATGCCACAACTGATCCTGCACAGAGCTCAAGCGAATGTGTTTAATACTCAGTGATTGGTGCCTTACTAGATCATGTAAAGTGGTCGACTCATTAAGTGGGATCTCTTGACTTGTTCTCTGCCATCTCTGAATATCACACACACGATATTACAGATATATTTTCCATTGACATAAAGAAGAAGCACGTCACTCACAAACACGAGAGGTTCGAGTTTCACAACACACACGCCGACTATCACAGAACACACCCAACAATAAATGAATCGGATTATCCACATATGCTCTGTCATTCTTTCTTCCATTCATTAATAATGACTCACACCCTACAGAATATAATCTCATTCAAGTGTCACTAATCCCTTGGTCAAGTGTTCGCTCACCTTTACCAACAGGGTGTAGGAGGAGTGAGTCGAAAGCAATCGAGACCACTCATTGAGACAATAATCTGTACACGCCCATCCACAAATCCACCACCGAATGACACTCGTCGACCAGCGTCGACTAATAACACCACACCCTAATCTTCATTGCATAATTGACATTCGAGTGAGCGACTCACTAATCCAGATTTCACTCCACGTCTCTCATCCACGTCTGCATATAAATATGCTTGGTGTCTGCAACTGTGACAACTGTAACACGAAGCCGATCAGATTTCACTGAGACTGAATCTTGCTGGTGTAGAAATGCGCTGGGAATCCAATTCGCTTCTGATTGTGCTCTCCTCCTTATGCGTATCACTGATTTCAACACATGTCCGTGGACAAATGGATGACAACATGAGAAACAAATTGCTGGCTCTGCACAACAACGCCAGACAAGCAGTTCAGAATGGACAGTTGAGTGGACAACCGATGGCCGTGTCTATCAAACCACTGGTGAGAGGAACATTTAGTTTGAAATGGGGCACTTGAAATGATAAATCGGGCGACTGGCTAGTATGAATCCGTGCTTATTTCTTCTGTTTATTTTTCAATGGTCAGATGAGTCACACAGGGTGAATTTTTGGTCTTTTATTTTGTTGTGTTAACACCTTCATGATGTTGTGATCGAGTGTGTTACGTGTTCTTTGTATTTCTAGAATATGCTTTCGTTTGTAGGTAATTTTCTGATGGATGGACTGATGGTAGCTGTTGGATATTGTCAGACGGATAATTGTTGGGAACAGATTTTCGATTGGAATGTGCTTCATGCCACATTCGGTGATTCGATTAACACGAGATGGTTTGAGTATGTCAGTGTCGTCTACTGATCCTTCGTAGCACAAGAATGGCGGAGTTGAATTCGAACAACTTGTATCATTTCTTAATATGTTCTCTAGTGCATTTTGTGTCGCTCATGGTGTTGCTGATTGTTGATAGAGAATATGTGCAGATTTCCTCGAAGTCTGTTACTATTGAGATTTGTTTTGTCAACCATGAGCATTCTACTCAAACACTGTCTGTCCAGTTATTCATTCATTGTATATCGCTGGAATGAGTTGACGGTTTGTGTTGTCTTTCAATGTCTCCATTTATCCATGCATTGTTTCTAATTTCAACCAATGTATTTTGTGTTGCATTTGCACACATGCGCAGAGATGGAACATGGAGTTGGAAAGGAAAGCACAAATCTTATCTGACCAGTGTCGTGTTGGACACGACACAGCTGAAGAGCGGAAAATACAGGGATTCGATTATGTTGGACAGAATTGGGCGGGATCCGCAGATGTCGAAACGTAAGTTTCTCTCAGTTCTGACTACTTAAACACATGCAACACTGAGTAAGACTGGAGGATTTTGTAGAACTTTGGAACGGAACTAGATGATAATGTTTCGGTATGAGTGATATGGGAGTCCACTTGAAAGTCTAATATACCACACATTCGATAGACGTGACACAGAGACTTCGATTGTTGTTTTGAGTCACACAGGTAGATGTAGACTACTTGGTTAGTGTTCTTTGGATGACGACAACCAATTACTGAACACACATACGACTACAATTTATATACAGTATTGACCTCTCCACCCACTGTTGTGTGAGATGGCAGAAATTTCGGACTTCTCTTTTCAACAGTCAGCGGAATATGCGGAAACAGGTGAGTCTTGCCTCTCTCTTTGAGAAGGCGAATAAATTAACATTCTTGGTGTCGTACAGTGCAACCTCTTTAGGCATCAACGTGTCACTCTGTGAAATCATGGACATAAATTACAGCAATTCTGGTTGTCTTACGCGTTCATGCGCATTCTATCGAAATTCGCCAGTCACATCTGATGCTATTTCGACAATGAATTCTCTCATTATGTTGATAACGGGTGCGATAAGAAGTGCATTGTGTCAAATGTTCGCAAAGAAGATTAATAGTAACCTGAAGAAGACTAAACTGGAAGATAGACTCGAACGAACAGCACTAATTTTCCTGTTTTGTTATTGCTTCTGTGTGAGGAATAAGTTAATAGCAAACCTTCCACTGACTTCTAAACCGGCATCTTCATTGCCAACTCTAACAAGAAGTGAGTTTTGAGGATTTCTCACAGATGTTATGTTCCTCATTCATTGATTTGTTCACCAGACTTACAGAAATTCTCTGTCACTCTTTTCACTTCACTGTCAAGTGGTTTCCAGTTGTGGTTGGATGAATACAAGAACTACGACTTTGCCAGCCAAACATGTCGTCTGGGTCAATGTGGTCATTACACTCAGGTGAGTAGTGGACAGATGCTTATGACTGATCAATATTCCTCTTTTATATCTCTTGCATGGAATGCATGCTCGTGATGGATCTGTAGTTAGACGGACCGGAGTAGATAATGTGCCACAACGTGTTTATTTAATTTAGATATCTTCACAGTTATGATTGAGAAAAGACCTGATTGTTAAACTGGTAACGGATTCATTGAGGCTGTTCGCATCATGGAGAGCAGTGAAGAGATAGTTCTAAAGGTTATTGCTTGTCTATGAGAGTAGAGTGGAAACTGCCACATTAAACATAATATCGACTGAGTGATTCGATAAAAGCTCAGTGAATTGAACTGTTCATTTCGTTGATTAATTCCTCATTAAGTTTGCATTATGTTTGTACCTGTGAAATTTCATTAGCTTTTATGACAATATGGTTTCGGGACTCCACTTTTTTCCCGACATGTGATCATTGATGTGACTGATGACAGTCGATGGAATCGAGACTGTCTCACGTATGATTACTGCAGCAACCAGATAGCTGCATCAAACATATATGTTGACATGGAACGATTTGAATGACTGCTGTCAGTGGTAGACGTTCCGCATCTATTCAATGAATGATATGCATAACTTATGCTCTTCATACGTTCCAGGTCGTCTGGGAGTCGACCACCGATGTTGGATGTGGTGTCACCAAATGTCCAAACTTCCCCTATGGTCTGAGTATTGTGTGCAATTATGGTCCAGGGTAAGTGAGTAGTGGAGTACATTTTTCTATTCGGTGTACTATCGCAACATGTGCCTGGTCTTTTGGTTAGGTAACGCTGAGAGCAATCAATAACCTGTTAATTAACGTGAACAGAACAATGTCGATCGGTTTTTGTACTATGCACATATACATCGCTGATGATAAACTGCACTCACTATCTCACATTTCATTGATCGTCAAAGATGTTTGCTGTTTATGGAATTAAATTAGATATTAGTGGTGCAAAGTATAATTTCGTTTTGTTTCGGGAAGTTACTGCCCAGCAGACAATGATTGGAACTGTTATATTTTCGTTGTCAATGTAAATAGACACGATTGTCACATACATGAAATATGACTTCAGTTTTCCCCTTCCATGTGAGGTGTCACCATGCATCATCACGACTGTGTTGAGGCAGTCAGTAAGTTAAGAGGTATCAGGTGTGTTATCCGATAATACGGTGGGTGTTATGCAGCCAATCTGTGGTGGTCTAACCTACATTTATGTGAAAAGTGACAAGTGAAGATGAAAGTTACTCGCAAAAGTTGGTTGTTGGTGGTAAGTTTTCATTTATCTATATGCCTTCCTTTCGATCACATGGAGACAAAAATACAAGTGAGTACATTAGTCTCTAATCAGTAGGTGAGAAACACTGATTTTGCACCTCTTCTATATCGCGATACGCTGTGATCATCAATAGTGTTGTGTTATTTCACTCCAAGTAGATGCTGCCACGAGGAAACGACATCACGTGTGCAATAAGGAATTTCAAATCGCTAGCTTCAGTTTGTCTGTCTAATAGGATGGTATTTGACTTTGTTTGTTGTGGTGTGAATGTAGTCAGTGAGCATGAAGGATGTAGCAGGGAGCACGTCACATGCACCATACACACACAAATTGCCAGTATATTCTCATGTTATGCACACTCATCACCATTTCACCACATAACTGTCACTCTCATCCACTCAATCAATTTCAGAGGGAACTACGCTGGTCGTCCACCATATTCAACATCATCATCAACATCACAGCAACAAGCGACCAACACAAACTCACAACAACACATGACTGGAACCACTAACTACGACAATGGATACAACGCAAACACAAACACAAACAGCCAACAATCACAATACAACACCAACACATACGCTCAACAATCGAATTACGGACCAGTGAATTCAAACCAGGTGCCATCCTACTCGTCATATTCGTATTCTGGCTCTCCGAAAATCGTTCCCAGTAGGCAATACTACGCTCTGTGAGGATAGAATAATTGGAAGTGCCTGTGCATGTGTGTGGTTTACGAGTTCATTTCAGCCTACCCGGTGTCAACTCTTATACTTCATAAATAAATAAAGCTGACTACGTTTTCAAACTGACTGCTTCTCTCTGACGACATATTTGTGAATGACTGATATTTTCAGCAGGTTTGTGTGCAATATAGCCAATGGAATGTATTCATAGTGACCGAATACGATTTGTGTTTGTTGATGAATTGCGTGTAGTACTTCCTGTGGTTGTCGGTGAGTAAGGAAACGGAGAGTTGCACTTTGAAATTTCAGTAGTATGTGAGTGATTATATATCAGGAGCTTAATGTATTGTGCAGTGGGAAGTATCGGTTCACCATTCATCCACTGAATATCTGAGGGTAGGACGTCTCATCTGCATGACTGTTTCCTTGTCCACTATGTGTGAATAAATATCAGGTAAATGCATATATATTAACAGTCAGTGGTATCTGAAACATTGACAATTGAAAATCTCATTCTTCCGTGTTTTAAGACACTTTAAGGCTTCTCTCTTTCTGATCTTGTTTTCTGTCGTCTAGGGATTTGCGTTATTCTGACCATACAATATTGACTTCATTGTTTCGTGTTACACGTGTGTCAATTTTTCCATATTATGTTTTTCGCATACTATGTGTGTAGTCTCCGTTGTGTTTTTGAATGTGGAAATGCTATAGAGGATTCTCGATTTCTCAAAAATATGTCACCATCGTGATCATGGTGATTTCCAGTGAATCATCTCGAATCACACACACATGAATTCAGTGGTCACCGTTATTTTGCTTCGCTTAGTTTTGTTGACACATTTCTCGCTTGACTGTCGTCATTTTGTGGAACACCATAATCAGGACTGAAGGAAATTTCATTTTATTTAAAGAATATTGACTTTTTCGATGTACATTTACACATATTCAGTAGCTTTGTCCTGAGAACATTATTCAATTGAATGGGAAATAATACTATAGATAAACTTTGTTTCTTCATGTAACTCTCGTTAATGCTTCCTGAGCATACATTTGGGATGTCTGTGATTCAGCTGCAGTTATGCGCACGCATGACTCTCTTAATTACATCGAAGTATTTCATAGTGTTCAATAAGTTATGGTACAATTTCAAGCGTCACAGTGTAGAGATTTCCATCCATCTGGAAACTGAAATCTTCTGTGATTTAGAAATGTTGTGTCGAAATGCATTGAGATTCTTTTGATTCGTCAAGTGTGCAGCATACTGTCAGATGATCAAGTTAGTCATCTGGCTTCAAATAACGTTTTGTGAACCTCTAATCATTTTGAGACCGATGAATGTCATCACAGAATGTACATCACAGTGAGTTAACGCGATGCTCGAATACAACACAATAGACAGACAGCTAATATTGGTAAATACAGGCAGGGATGATGATGATCTCATGCAAGTGATTGCATATTAGAGAATCAGCAAAGTCATCATGTAGACATCTAGAAAACGAGAGGAGTGACCGATGGTGTTTTGCCAATGTCTTATTTATCTTTTTATCACAACTTTAACTCAATACAAAGACGAACGAATCCAATAGTGAGGAGATTTCTGAACAATCATTATTTAGTAGGTGAATTTGACAGTGGTAATAATTGAGGGTGTAGCTGCCTGCAAAGGTTAAACAAGTCGATTAGATATTGGTTAGAATTTGACAAAAGAATAGAAGTAAGTATGAAGTGATTGAGTATTCAGATTGGATAAAACTAAACACTACTCATGGCATTCAATCAGTAGTATATTGAATTACGCATATATTCTTCCTATATACATTACTCTTCATGTGATCGACCAGATCAAGTATTATTATCTAAATATTTTCTGATTACAAATGAAACTGTGTGGAATTTTCATATTCCCGAACCGTGTACAGTGCGAGGTGAATATCTGACCGAAGTATCGAAAATGATTGCGTGACAAACAAATACAAATGAAGCAGTAAGAATGACAAGATTGAAGAATAAAAACCTGTTGGTTGTAGGGAAGGTAGGCGGAATTTTCAATGTATTACATTGTTTGAATGCCGATAGATATGAAGCATATGGCCAAGTGCAAATCTTCTGAGAACCTTAATCCAGTTACTTCAGATGAATCACGATGATTTCAGCTGTATGTAGAATATAACGTTGTGAAGGAACTAGGAATAAACGGAATACGACAAATAACTTCAAATGTCTTACTAACATCAACTTGATAGTGACTACTTTTTACAAGATGAGTCAAATAAGACGCAGACCAGACGTTCTCAGTCCCTGGCTTCACAAATGATGACGATGTTGGGAAATACAATGACGAACATGCTTGATTGTCTGACCAGTGAATGTACATACACCAGAACTGTCAAACTGACCAAATCACAAATAAAAGGCGATGAAGTCCCTACCAAAATTTCGGTTTGAAATATTAGAACAATGAGGATGCATGTTATTTGTTTTTGCACATAGGTTAAGTTCAGTTGTTAAATTTAATCACAGTGGCGTTTCGGAAGGCCAGGAGAAGCAGTCGCTCAACACTGAACACAGAGGCTATTTGTATTTCGATTTCATATTGCGGAAGGTTACTTCAAATATCACACAGCGATGAAGTATTTATATGTGAATGGCGTTTCAGGCAAAATTCATTGCTGATAATCATATCAATTGATTCACACGATTTCAAAATTGGTCTTTTATATATTTTTCTCTCTTTGTCTCTCCAACGTCCCTTGGTTGTTTGTCGCACTCTCCATATCCCTAAGTAGACGTTGCGTTATTCCGATTGCACGTGTGCGATGTTGAATCAATAAACGTCTCTCTCCACCCAACTATTTGGCACTTCAATACTCTCGCCAAGTCTCACACACGCCCGATTTTGTGATAACATGCAAGTGAATGCAGTGAAATAGCTGACCATTTTCTTAGGTTTTTGAACCTAGGAGAGTGAATTGTTCAATTTCCAGCAGAATGTTTGTGTTCAAATGACCTGGTTGACTCCAATCTACTTGTTTGACCTATGTAACTGACCTCACTGACAGTCATTAAATGGTATTTTGTAAATTAGATTCTTTTACCTTATTGGATCTATCGAGCGGGTGCTTAGGCCGAAATGGTGAATATCTGATAGATTTGGTTGGTTGATCTTAGTGCCACCACAATTCCAGGTTCATTGAGAATCCTATGTGAGTCCTCTGAGGTTGCTTGTTTTTGCGGGTAAATGCATTCGTTGGAAATGGGACACAAAATCGACTTTGATAAGACTAAGGTTTTCCAAAAAGGTTTTTGTTCATATAAAGAAAGACTGACTACAGAAGCTTTCCATATATATACAGGTGAATCCCAACAGTTTGAACAGACGTGAAGGTGTGATCGTAGCTGATGCATGGCGAGTCCTGACTAATAAATAAAATTGGATATGTATCAACAATAATCACACTTGGTCAAATTCCCGATTATCTTCGTCTTCTTATGGAGAGAATTACAAATGTTTTGTGACTGTTCGCCCACACATACATACACACACACTCCATTGTATACTGCATATACACATATATCTTAACAAAAGTAGACTAATTTGGAAAGTCTGAGGTCAAATTTTGATCACAGTTCATACAATTTTGTTTAATATACATGTTGATGCCTGTTTCATGGCTGATGATTGGACAAAGTTTCAAAAACAAGAGATGTTCCTTTTATATATAAACCTTGTTATAAATCTTGTTATCCTTAAACCTGACAAGTGAGAAGGCGTTGTCATTATGAACACATCGGATTATCAAAATAAAATGAATAATATCCTCAAAGATCAGTCGAAATTTCTGGTGGACAATGCTACTGATAATGTGCTGCTTGTGGAAAAGCAGATCAATCGTCAGCTTCAGATTTTACTGATGCATGGTGTTTTGAATGAGAAACTTCACAAACAACTTGAAGCAATTGTGTCACATACTCCCTGGCTTTATGGCCTTCCGAAGATCCACAAAACTGGGAACCTACTAAGACCCATCTTAGACATGTCAAATTCTCCTTACCATAAAATCGCCAAATGGATAACAGAGGTCCTTACGCCTGTAAGAGACTCATTATCAAATAATTCTGTAAAACGTTCATTTGATCTTACAGAAATGCTAGACACCTTGAACATCAAGGAAGAGGTTATGTGTTCAATTGACATAGAATCTTTATTCACCAATGTTTCCCTTCACCAAAATGTTGATTTCATCTGCGATTACATCACAAGCAATGGAATAAACTTACCTATTCCTGTAACTTACATCAAAGATATCATCTTAATGTGTACAGAAAATATTAGATTCACCTTCCAAGAAAAGGCATACAAACAAATCGATGGTGTTGCGATGGGGAGCCCTCTGAGGCCCCTGTTAGCAGATACATCCATGTGGAAATTAGAGAAACAAATGCAAGGTATGCTTGGAGAATTTATGCTGTATAGACGTTATGTAGATGATACTCTCATTATTGGTAATAATATTAAATCTATTGAAAACGTTGTTACCCTATTTAATCATATTTAGCGAAATATTCGAGTGACTTCCGAACTCGAATGGAATAACAAAGTCGGTTTCCTGGATATTACTATGAACAGGAGAGATGATGGTACGATTCAGTGATCTATTTTTCGTAAAAAGACATGGAGTGAACAATATCTTTATTTTACCAGTTTTGTTACTATCCAGTGTAAACGTTCCCTAGTGAAATGTTTGTTCTCAAGGGCCCGAAAAATATGCACGAGTGACACAGTCATGGATGAGTTTCGACATATACATTCAGTTTTATTAGCTAGTGGTTATCCGGAAAACTCTATCACTTGTCACAGTAAAGAAAGACCACATCTCGAAAAGACAGCTTCTGTACCAAAGAAAGCCATCTTAATTAAACTACCATTCAAGAGTGACCAGATTATGCAGATGACAGCTCACAGACTTCGATCAGCCATCAAACGCACATTTTACGCCACCGCATCTCTTTTTCTCACTTTCCGAACATTTTTGATTCCTGTAACTACGATTAAAGGACGAAATTCTGTGGACTCTACTTCAAACTGTATCTACAAGTTCACCTGCAGCTGCAGTGACACCTATATAGGTAGAACCAACAGAATGTTCCGATGTCGTCGAAAGGAACATGTTCCAAAATGGCTGCTAAATCATATAGAAAATCGCAACGTGATTAATCTGAATAGAAATCCAGCATCATCATCCATTGCACAACACTTATTAATGTCAGGTCACAAAATCAATATTAATGACTGTTTGACAGTTATTTCATCACATAACTCTACTTCAAGGTTGG
Organism: Trichobilharzia szidati; assembly: GCA_944472155.2. Lineage (NCBI taxonomy): Eukaryota > Metazoa > Platyhelminthes > Trematoda > Strigeidida > Schistosomatidae > Trichobilharzia > Trichobilharzia szidati. Next base: position 51,555,976 of record OX235276.1, read on the forward strand.
TTATTGAAGGTGATGGCAGCACTTTTGTGGATTGATCACATACAGCCTAATTTGTGTGTACAAAAAACAATAGACTTCAATCTTCGTTTACCCTGGACTACATGACCTATCTAAATATGATTGATCGTTTGTATGTACTTTTGTTCTTTTATTTAACTGAGTAATTGTCATGAACTTTATTTTATTATTGTCAACCATATTAGTTGTAAAGCGGCTGTAATGAAACTACGAATTGATATCATCTCGCGAAATTTGTCTTCTTAATGCTTATTTCAGATACAAAACTTTGTTATATTAATTTTGATTAACTTAGGACCAGATTGCCGAACGAAACGTTGGAATTAATCATTCCAAATTCGCTGAGATTTTACAAATAAAATTTCATAAATATATGTGTAAAACTTGGGCACTGTGGTAGTAAGTAATTCCATATTAGTTTGTTTATTAGGTATATCACACAGTGAAACAGTATTATTTACTGGATGACGTTTCGAACAAAATTTATTGTTCATAATCATATCAATTGATATGATTATGAACAATAAATTTTGTTCGAAACGTCATCCAGTAAATAATACTGTTTCACTGTGTGATATACCTAATAAACAAACTAATATGGAAAATTTCATAAATGTCTACTTCTCACTCGGTGCTCGATTATTTTGCAACTATCCGATCAAATCTTGATCAAAATTCATATGAAATATTCGAGAGTTGATTGATGAAAGGAATTTACGACACACAGGCGTATAATATGTTTCCAGTTAGGTCGTTCTTTGCCTTTTCAGCAGTATACACAGTAGTTTGATTATCGCCACAGCATAATCAGAAAGGTTGTTATCGGTAATTCTCTTCAACATGAACAGTCATTAGTTCATGAATGTTGAAATACAAATTGACAGTGTAGACAGAGTGACGCGAATACGTCTCCCAGTCATGGGTAACGCCACAGAGATAAATAGGAACAAACCTCACCTTCATCCTTATTATTTGACATGGCCTAACACACGTTGATCAGGGATGCAATCACCTGATATTTCCACGTCTCATTATGCTCATTCTGTATCGTCCTCTTCACAGCACCAATAATTTTTTGTTTGGATCAAGAATTATCTGAAGAAATTGTAGTTCTGAAGAAATTCTTCAGCAAGCCCTACCATTATCAATCGACGTATTTAACCATACAATAACAAACAAAGGCGAATTGAGATTATATCGGAAACTTTGTTGTGAAACAAGGACCAGATGGAGTAGTGGTCAATTAGTTTTGATAATCATTTGGAATATCCATGATGAATGTGAGCATGAGATCGAATGAGATGAAATCACTCAATGATTTGTGTGTGTGTGTGCGTGTCAGATTTGGGCGTTGTCAGTGTTGTGTGAGAGAATATTCCTTCTACAGAGAAATGACCAGCTAACCGGGTGTTATAGACGTGGGTTCATCGTTGACATATGACAGAACTAGTGAAGATGATATGATAACTGTGGTGCACTTTAGACATAATATTTAATACTTCTGCTGAACGATTATCGCGTAGTGGCAAAATAAACAAAATGGAGTAAATTCGCCTGAGTGTAAATGAGAAACGGTTTGAAAAGCATCAGGTGAACACAGAGTAACAGAAATAACAACGAAGATCAGCAACTGTGAGAACGTCTGAAATGTTTGTCAATGAAACTAAGAGAGGAGAGTAAACATGGAAGAGAGATTAGCAGTGTTTAATATTGATGCTTATGGAGGATTTGTCGACCCTGTTGTAGGACAATATTCACAAACTGGTTGGACATGCTTCTTTTGCATACAGACACCAGGTCTTCCGAATTTGATGGCCACCAGTTCAGCTGCTGACAGAAGACATAACAAGCAGGATAGAACGCGTACATCTTCGGTCGAAGACAACTTGCCTCTCATTCAATCCAATCTCAGCAATTGCGTCACACAGACATGCTTTTATAGGATGATGGATATCATGACTGCTACAGAGTTGAAAGAAACTAGCAAATGTTTCAAGATCCCTGTGTGACCATCATGAGATTTCGTCAAATATCTGTTCAATACGACGGATCAAGAATCACAAATTAGTGCTCCACTTGAATACTCAGTATCTTTAAAATATAGGTTAATGCAGATGAGTTCCCAAATATCATGAAACATCACACGAGGGCGAATCGCATGATAGACATAGGAGTGTTTCTGCTTAACGAATTCAGAAGGCTGTGTCTAGTGTCACGATCCTCACCTAGAAGGATTTAATGTGTGCTGATTAAATCACACAATAAAGATCTCTCTCCGGTATCATGTAAATCAGGCAGCCACAAACGTCGATGAATGTAACTTAGAATCTACGAGCGCATTCTCACTGATGTCGATAATCTAGGGAGTGGTTTTTCATCACCAGTATATTAACGAAAAATAAAGGAATATGACATGAGGTCTAGTCAATCATAAAATGAGTGACATTACGAGATGGAATATTCAGCCATTCCATCATGCCATCACACAGTGCCCTCCTATGAAAATATTAATCACACAATTATCAAGAGTATCATCAGAGCATTACTGACGGTTCCAGGAAAAATAAAGCTGAGTGTGATGCTTCTGCCATCACACACACACACCAATTCCGATTTCGAAAATAGAATACCTACACACTGTCATCGTCACTCGGAAAATAACTATCAACACCAACACTACTTATCACACACTCACAGTCATCATGATAATGCAGCACATCTACATTCCTACAAGTGCACGAAAACTGAACTTGGACATCGTAAATCAAAATTCGCGACACATCAAGAAGACGCAGGATGACAGTTAGAGTATATTATTCACTCTCGAACAGTCGGGACATCGAAAGTGGCCGAAGTCAATCGATCCTCGACAGGTGAGGTGAGTAGGCATGTCGACTAGGCTTCATCATCATCATCATCTCTGCTGTCTGCTTGAACACTGACCGTCAACACATCGACCATAACAACACTGTTCATCATTGTGACAGTAGAACCTGTCCGGATGACATTGAACGCATGTTCCATTTGTCGGTGAGTCCATTCTGCACTTGGCCAACCAACAGCAGTCGTGTACATTTGTGCATGGTCCTCCGTAAGGCGAACAGGCGTGAACGTCAGCTGAAATGTGGAAGATGGAATGGAGAGATAGATACAGAATTACAGATGGCGTTTTGTTGAGTGCGTGAGTGAGTGAGTGCGATGGTGTAGATTGTGGGTGGATTGTGTGTAGATTGGGATTAGGTGTAAAGAGAAAACAAGTGGTTTCCTTGAGTGAAGTGACACAGCGATGAGTTGTGAATGTATTCAGAGGTGGTGTCTGATATTCGAGGAAAGGAATAGTGTCACTCACCGAGATTGTGGAGCAGGATGACGAGGGAGAGTAACACAGCTGACAGCTTTCCAACCATACTCGATGTATGCTTTAGTGAACTGAGTGATGAGTTGAATTCGCGTTGACTGTGTGTGTCGCCTTTATATCTGCTATTGCCATCCAGTGTGGATGTGTGCGTGACTACTGCACTGCTCATCAGCTTTGAATTAATCTGTGTTTCGCGTAAGATTTGATCCGCAGGAATTAGGTCAGTGTTTGTGATTTCTGCATCATGTGCTGTTGTGTGGTGTGATTTGAAATCTCGGTCAGTAGCACTGACTTTTTTATTTTCTGAATGTATTCTTTGAGTTTGTTGGAAAAATTCGAAGTGGTATGCAAGTGTTTCAGGTCTTGAGGAGTAATGTGTTTATGTAATTGGGAAGTTTAGAACTTGTGTATCGAGTGCCTACTACATTATCCTATTTGGCTTTTTCAACATAATCGGTGATATTTTTTTTCCTGTGACCTCCATATAATATCCTCAGTTGCTCGATAACCTCGTTTAACTAGTCCTGAATGTGTATACTTGTGCTTGGAAGGTGTGTGCATTATTCATGTGAGGATTTCCGCCAGAGTGAAATCAGCATCTTTTGTGACCAGATGAAAACCTGTCTACCGTTTTCTGTCACATTCAAATATTCTTGCAACTGACGACAGCCTATGGAAATGAGATTGTTACACGAATGATTAGTAGAGCAAAGAGACAGTCTTATCAATCATATATGTTTACATAGAACGAGTCGGAAGCCTGTTTTCCTTAGTAGAAATGTTTGATTACCCCCACGAAATGTGTTCATCATCAATAATTCATTCGTTTCAGGTCGAATGGGTGCATTAGTAACCGCATGAGCGAGAAGTATATTACAATAGCAAAATACTAAATGAAGTACAAAATTTCACGTTAACACTTTCACTATTACCTGACTGATGGTTGCGAGAGCACAGTTTATTCCTCTCCTGAAGCTAGCTAGCTATGACTACAATTAGTAACACCAGTCAATTTCCTATGATTCAAACTCGACGAAATCATGATGGAATATCATGCCTCTACTCATCATCAACGAAAATGTGCTAACCATAATCCAATAACTGTTTCCAAGCAGTATTCTACCCGATATCATATGAACAGTTCATATATCCTTTTGAAGAGAAAACGGTTTACATATCCTGAACTCTTGAGACAGATCTCTTGGTATGTTAGACGTGAGACTAGTTTTTGTCCAATGTAAGTCATGAAGATGATGCTGCAGGAGGACTGTGCACGAATTTCCAATTCACAGATGGTGATTGAATTGATTGAGCGTGTTGACAATTTCATAGATTCGAGGAGTTGCTTCAGTGACAAAACACTAACTGCTGATGATATCGCAGCATTGACAATAAACTTTTGTGGCATAATAGCAGGTTAAGTGAGGATTTAAGATTAAGAAGCTGCATCTATTCAGATGACTAAGATATGTGTAACACGTGGCAAGTCTACACCTCCTCTGACGAGCCGGTTTAGTCGTAATGCGACAAGTTTGGAAAATGGTAGGAGGTATTCAAACGAAAAGTACCATCCATTCAAGAAGATTTCGTCCGTTGTGGTGAGTCACGCTGTGACTACTCATTTGGAGTCCACGAGAAGCCTAGAACCAAAGGGTGAAGACTTCTGGTGGAACAACTCGATATCGTTGTCAGTGATGCATGCACCTGCATTGCTTTCGATCTCCCACATCCATTGAATGATCAGTATTCTTCATGTGATTATTATGTCTCTCGTACATTTCCGCTTAGTATGCTTTCTTTGAGGATTTTCTTCTTTGTTTCTTCCTTATTCCCAGCATGAATATTGTGAAATGTTGAAGCTCCAACTGAGAATTTTTGAATGCCAAAGTCGGTCAGACAATTTGGAAGGAAATTCGGAATTCATAATCGTTGAGGTTGGCTTCCGCTTACATACACACAGTGACTCACTTAACATTCGAACCGTCATTCAGGACTTCCCAGAACTTGGTATATCGGGCATGGAAAATGAATTCCGCATGCGCTATACATCATCTTATTTGATGTCTCCTGGATTTAAAAAACCCCGATAAACTACTGATAATTGCTTCTGCGCTTTGTGAATTGTTGATTACGTGCACGAAACCTGAATCACATGCACACAGCTATACAACAAATTCAAAATATCACAGAATGCATTAAACAAATGAAATGAGACCATCTCCTGATTCACATTTCTCACAACGATGCACAATGTCACATGATGCAGAAATCACAATCTCTCAATTAAACAGATTAATTCAAAGCGGACGAGTAGTGCACTCGTCACGTAATCAGTCAATGACACCAGTATATATAACACCCACAAACAAAGTGAAAGCGAACTCAACTGAATTCTTGGAAATATACACCGAGAAGATCGAGTATGGTGTTGAAGCTGTCAGCTGTGTTACTCTCCCTCGTCATCCTGCTACACAATACTGGTAAGTGACACTTCTTCTTTCAAAGCCAACACTCTCAAATTAGCCATCTCATGTATACACACTCACAACTCAACGGTGTCACTTCACTCAAATCAACCAGTTGTTAACCATATCTTCACCTCATCCAACCACCAACACTGACACCGTCTCACCCACTCACTCACTCACTCAATCTTTCACTGCATAACTCCCTCACACACTCGCACACGCACACACACATACACATATACACGGACAATTTGTAATTTTGTGTGTGTCTCTCTCTTCCATCTTCCACATTTCAGCTGATGCTCAAGGCTGTTCGGCTTACGGAGAACCATGCGTAAGTTCACGGGACTGCTGTTGGTCGGGAAAGTGCAGAAGGACACAACTGAGAGGTCCCTTATGTGTCGAATGTTACCTAGAGGGATTCTACTGTCACAGTGATGAACAGTGCTGTTCTGATAAATGTGTCGACGGTCAATGTACACGCGGATTTATGTGATAATTCGCCTACTTGGCATGGCTTCTCACCTGTGGAGCAATGAATACCTTAAGCCACTTTCGACGTTCCGACTGTTCAAATATAAATAATATATTTTATCGGTGTCATCTTATGTCTTCTTGATGTGTTGTGTGTTTCTCGTTTTTCGATGTCGACGGTCAGTTTTCGTGCACTTGTATGATTGTTGATGCGCCTAAATATCATGATGAAATTTCTCTAGTTTCTGTTTCACAGAATAGGATATAGTTAGCCTAGAAATTGAAGTGTCACTGGTGGGACATTAAATATAGCCTAATATCTAGCTGAATCCTACGTCTGGTTGTTCCTAAAGTCAATTTTTGGCGTGATACGTTATCCTCCTATATGAATTTTCATAGTCCTGTATATCCTACAAACACTAACAGTTAGAATCATATGGCTGCACCATATTGACCCATTCAAAAATAACTACATACGGAGTACTGTATCACTAGTAGATTTTTTGAATTTATTTTATTGTCTATGTAATGTGGTTTTTTCATGGCTACTTCTGTTTTACATCTGTCTAACTTCGCAGTCACTGTGATTTTGTCGTCTCTCAAGCTTTATAGAGTAGCGACTATTTCTCTTTCCTTTTTTGATATACCGCTATTTCCATTCTTCTGATGTTTTAGTGTCAAGGCACAGTTTGCTCTGACTAGTTCCAGAGTGGCTTTGTCCACCTCATCTAATGCTACTTTTATACTAGGAGTGATTTTTTCCAGGTTTTAATCTGTTAACAGCTAAATTGAAGTTTAATATTTTGTCAAGAATTATTGTCTCATCAGAACTTAAGGTTCTCAGTCAGAGGTTAACTATCCACTTTGTTTTATCTACGGCCGACAGCACTTCATTTGTATGGTCTTTTACTTTAGCGAGATAGATTCTTTCAATACGTTTTTGAGCTAAAGTTTACAATTATTGATATAATACTCAATTATCAAAGTTATGAAGGATTCGGGTACTGAAACGACAATTGCTCTGCTGACGAGATGATATTAGGTGTTTCGTTATGCTTAATCTCCCCAGTTTTCAAATTCAACAATGAGTCAAATGTCAGGATAAGGATTGGGTGGTAATGTGGTCACAAATATTTTCAACAGTAGCAGACATATTTATGGATAGTTGGGAACATAATACTCTTAGAAGGTTGGATGCTACTCCTAAGTTGTGGTGGAAATATGTGGATGAAACATTCACTGTGTTCAAATCTGAACATATCTCTCATTTTTAACACATATCAAATCAATAGTTGACGGAATTCAATTCACGTCGGAGTTCGAATACTGGCATGTGGAGTTGGCCATGCTCGACTGTAGCATACAACAAAAACAAGATGGTGAGATAGAAACTAGCAGGTTTAGGAAACCGACACACTCTTATGAATACCTAGACTTTAATTTGTCTTTAACCAGGATCGGTTATTTACTCAAGCGTGTATATTCGAGCCAACAGCTTGATTAGTGAACCAGTAGATGTAAATAATGGAATCGAACAAATAAAGGAAGTATTACTAGTGAATAACTACAAATCAGAATTGATTCAGAAATGTATGGAGAACCATAGAGCAATCAGGATCAGTTATAAAAGTGACGGAAATAGGGAGAATAATATGAGATTCAAAGCCTCTGTACTACTGTCGCACAAAAGAAGCAACCTCAGATGCCCCACGTGGAATTGTGGTGGCACTAAGATCAACCAACCAAATCTATTTCTCTCTCTCACATATCAACCTCTTCCGCTTAAGCACCCGCTCGATAGATCCAATTAAGTAAAAGAATCTAATTAACAAAATACCATCTAATGACTGTCAGTGAGGTCAATTACATAGGTCAAACTGATAAATCGGGGTCAACCAGAACATTGAAACACAAACATTCACCTAGACCTAGAACAATCCACCCTACTGAGTTCAACAACCTAAGAGAATGCTCAGCTATTTCACTGCATTCACTTGCATGTAATCACAAAATAAGGCGTGTATGGGACTTGGCGAGAGTATTGAAGTGCCAAATAGTTGGGTGAGGAGAGAAGTTAATCAGTGGAGCTTTGTTTATTGATTCAACACCGCACATGTGTAATCGGAATAACGCAACGTTTACTCAGGGATATGGAGAGTGCAACAAACAACCAAGGGAAGTTGGAGAGACAAAGAGAGAAATATATTAATGACCAATTTGGAAACGTGTGAATAAATTGATAGGATTATGAGCAATGAGTTTTGCCGAAAACGCCATTCAGTTGTGAATACTTCATCACTGTGAGATATTTGAAGTAAGTTTCCGCAACATGAGATGCAAATACAAATGACCACTGTGTTCAGTGTTGAGCTAATAAATTACCTGGCCTTGCGAAACGTCATTCGGATTAAATTTAACAACTGAACTGAACCTTTGTGCAGAAACAAGTAACATACATCCCCATTGTTCTACTCTTCCTTCCGAAATTTCCGTGGAGACTTCATCGCCTATTCTTTGTAGGTTGGACAGTTTGACTGTTCTTGTGTATTTACATTCACTGGCCAAACACTCAAGCATGTTCGTCACTGTGTTTCCCAACATCGTCATCATTTGTGAATAGAGGAACTGACAAAGTCTGATCTACGTCTTATTTGACACATCTTGTCGAAAATAGTCACCATCAAGTTGATGTTAGTAAGACATTTGAAGTTATCTGTCGTATTCCGTTTATTCCTAGTTCCTTCACAACGTTATATTCTACATACAGCTGAAATCATCGTAATGCATCTGAAGTAACTGGATTAGTGTTCTCAGAAGATTTACATTTGGCCATCTTCCTAATAACTATCGGCATCATACGAATGTAACCCAATCGAAATTCCGCCTTCCTTCCCTACAACCAACAGGTTATTATTCTTCAATCTTGTCATTCTTACAGCTTCATTTGTATTTGTTTGTCACGCAATCAATTTCGATACTTCGGTCAGATATTCACCTCGCACTGTACACGGTTCGGGAATATGAAAATTCCACACAGTTTCATTTGTAATCAGAAAATATTTAGATAATAATACTTGATCTGGTCGATCACATGAAGAGTAATCTACATAGGAAGAATATATGCGTAATTCAATATACTACTGATTGAATGCTATGAGTAGTGTTTAGTTTTATCCAATCTGAATACTCAATCACTTCATACTTACTTCTATTCTTTTGTCAAATTCTAACCAATATCTAATCGACTTGTTTAACCTTTGCAGGCAGCTACACCCTCAATTATTACCACTGTCAAATTCACCTACTAAATAATGATTGTTCAGAAGTCTCCTCACTATTGGATTCGTTCGTCTTTGTATTGAGTTAAAGTTGTGATAAAAAGATAAATAAGACATTGGCAAAACACCATCGGTCACTCCTCTCGTTTTCTAGATGTCCACATGAGGACTTTGCTGATTCTCTAATATGCAATCACTTGCATGAGATCATCATCATCCCTGCCTCTATTTACCAATATTAGCTGTCTGTCTATTGTGTTGTATTCGAGCATCGCGTTAACTCACTGTGATGTACATTCTGCGATGACATTCATCGGTCTCAAAATGATTAGAGGCTCACAAAACGTTATTTGAAGCCAGATGACTAACTTGATCATCTGACACTGTGCTGCACAATTCACGAATCAAAAGAATCTCAATGTATTGCGACACAACATTTCTAAATCACAGAAGATTTCAGTTTCCAGATGGATGGAAATCTCTACACTGTGGCGCTGGAAATTGTTGAAATCCGGTACCATGAATTCTTCACCCTTTGACAGATTCTAGAACATAGGCATTCCTACCGGCGTCCGACAGTCACTATATTTCTTGACCTAAAGGCGTCATTCGATTTTGTCGACGGAGAGGTTTTCTGGCGATGCTTGGCTGTAAAGGGAATGCCAAGAAAATACATCACGCTGATTAAGGCACTCTACTCGTACTCATGCCATCAGCGAGGTGAGGGCTTATGGTGAGTTGTCATCTGAAGTGGTGACGACTAGTGGCGTCCGTCAAGGATGCCCATTATCCCCATTCCTAGTCAACTTCATCATAGACGCAGTAATGGACTTAACCCTAACACACTTCAGCGACCCAGGGATTGACTTGCTACCAGGGAATAATCTCGTCGACTTAGAATATGCGGACGATATAGTCCTTCTAGGCGAGGACGCTAAAAAAATGCAGAGTCTACTGAACACCTTGAGCAATAATCTTCGTATGTTTGGCATGCGGTTTGACCCTGTAAAATGTAAGATGATGCTGCAGGATTGGACTTCACCGACCCCTAGATTAGAAATAGGAAGTCAAGTGGTAGAGCACGTTGACCGCTTTACTTACTTGGGAAGTACCATCAGCCCCAACGGGTTGATCTCCGACGAAGTCTCAGCACGAATACAGAGGGCTAGCTTCACATTTGCCAGTTCACGCCGTCTCTGGCGTAGACGTGATATCCGGTTGGCTATCGACCAAAGGGCGTGTGTACTGCTCAACAGTCCGCTCCGTCCTCCTTTATGGCTGTGAGACCTGGCCATTGAGAGCAGAAGACATGAAAAGATTAGCTGTCTTCGATCATAGGTGTCTGCAATCTATCTCCCGTGTGAAGTGGTATAATAAGGTGAGCAATATTGAGGTTAGGCGTCGAGTGCTAGGTAAGGCGGGGAAATCAGTCGACGAAACTGTGAAATTACATCGACCGAGATGAATGAGACATGTGTTACGAATGCCTAGTCATCCCCTTCCTCGACAATGGGCAATGTTAGCTGATATAGGGCCAGACTGGAAAAGAGCTAGCGGTGGTCAAACCAAAACATGGCACCAGTCAATGAAATCCACAACAGTTAGTTTAAGCTACGTAGGAAGATGTAGACTCCCTGGTTGGGGTCCTCGGGACGGTAAAACCAATGGTTGGAAACAATTGGTCACATGGCTCAAAATCGTTCTCAGTGGCTGGCGCAGATGCATACACTCCTTGTGACTTATGATTTCCAATGAAACTGTTTTGTTCTCCGTTATTACTATTCCTTTGTCTCACACCTCTGTTTACTGTCTATATTATGCATTCTTCTACTTTCTTCTCTAGCTTTGAGTGCTACATGGAGTGTGGCGACTTGAACTGCCGCGCACATGTGCAAAGTTCTATGTCGAAAACCGACCGACCATGAATTCCTAATCAATATGCAATCCATTGATATAATTCAGAGAGACCTGCATGGGCAAAACTGCAGCTGAATCACAGATATGACAAATGTGCATTTATAGGAGTTACATGACGAAACAAAGTTAATTGGTTGTAATATTTCCCATTCAGTTGAATATTGTTCTCAAGATGAACCCATTAAATATAAGAAAATGTACATTAAGAAGGTCAATATTCCTTAAACAAAATGAAATGTTCCACCTCCCTGATTATGGCGTTACAACAAATGACGACAGTCAAGCTAGAAATGTGTCAACAAAACTAAGCGAATCAACATAACCGGGATCACCGAATTCATGTGTGTGTGATTCGAGATGATTCACAAAAAATCAACACGATCAAGACGTCGACATATTTTTGAGAAATGGAGAATCCTCTGTAGCCTTTCCACATTCAAAAGACACAACAGAGACTAAACACATAGTTCGCAAAATAACAAAATATGGAAACATTTACACACCTAGAACACTAAACAATTAAGTCAATATTGTATGGTCAGAATAACGCGAATCACTAGACGACAGAAAACAAGCTGAGAAAGAGAAAAGCCTCAAATTGTCTCAAAATTCAGAAGAATGAGATTTTCAATTGTCAATGTTTCAGATACCACTGACTGTTGATATACGCATTCACCTGATATCGATCTCACATTCAGAATCTTTTAACACATAGTGGACAAGGAAACGGTTATGCAGATGAGACGTCCTAACTTCAGGCATTCAGTCGATGAACAGCAGAGTGATCCTTCGAAAGGTACAAGTTCAGCAAACTCCTGACATATAATCCCTTGCATACTACTGAAATTTCAAAGTGCAACTCTCCGTTTCCTTACTCACCGACAACCACAGAAAGTACTACACGCAATTCATCAACAAACACAAATCGTATTCGGTCACTATGAATACATTCCATTGGCTATATTGCACACAAACCTGCTGAAAATATCAGTCATTCACAAATATGTCGTCAGAGAGAAGCAGTCAGTTTGAAAACGTAGTCAGCTTTATTTATTTATGAAGTATAAGAGTTGACACCGGGTAGGCTGAAATGAACTCGTAAACCACACACATGCACAGGCACTTCCTACCATTCTTTCCTCACAGAGCGTAGTACTGCCCATTGGGAACGATTTTTGGAGAACCAGAATACGAATATGACGAGTAGGATGGCACCTGGTTTGAATTCACTGGTCCGTAATTCGATTGTTGAGCGTATGTGTTGGTGTTGTATTGTGATTGTTGGGTGTTTGTGTTTGTGTTTGTGTTTGCATTGTATCCATTGTTGTAGTTAGTGGTTCCAGTCATGTGTTGTTGTGAGTTTGTGTTGGTCGCTTGTTGCTGTAATGTTGATGATGATGTTGAATATGGTGGACGACCAGCGTAGTTCCCTCTGAAATTGATTGAGTGGATGAGAGTGACAATTATGTGGTGAAATGGTGATGAGTGTGCATAACATGAAAATATACTGGCAATTTGTGTGTGTATGGTGCATGTGACGTGCTCCCTGCTACATCCTTCATGCTAACTGACTACATTCACACCACAACAAACAAAGTAAATTTAAATCTCATAAGATAGACAAACTGAAGCTAGCGATTTGAAATTCCTTATTGCACACGTGATGTCGTTTCCTCGTGGCAGCATCTACTTGGAGTGAAATAACACAACACTATTGATGATCACAGCGTATCACGATATAGAAGAGGTGCAGACCCAGTATTTCTCACATACTGATTCGAGAGTAATGTACCTACTTTTAATTTTGTCTCCATGTGATCGAAAGGAAGGCATATAGATAAATGAAAACTTACCACCAACAACCAACTTTTGCGAGTAACTTTCATCTTCACTTGTCACTTTTCACATAAATGTAGGTTAGACCACCACAGATTGGCTGCATAACACCCACCGTATTATCGGATAACACACCTGATACCTCTTAACTTACTGACTGCCTCAACACAGTCGTGATGATGCATGGTGACACCTCACATGGAAGGGGAAAACTGAAGTCATATTTCATGTATGTGACAATCGTGTCTATTTACATTGACAACGAAAATATAACAGTTCCAATCATTGTCTGCTGAGCAGTAACTTCCCGAAACAAAACGAAATTATACTTTGCACCACTAATATCTAATTTAATTCCATAAACAGCAAACATCTTTGACGATCAATGAAATGTGAGATAGTGAGTGCAGTTTATCATCAGCGATGTATATGTGCATAACACAAAAACCGATCGACATTGTTCTGTTCACGTTAATTAACAGGTTATTGATTGCTCTCAGCGTTACCTAACCAAAAGACCAGGCACATGTTGCGATAGTACACCGAATAGAAAAATGTACTCCACTACTCACTTACCCTGGACCATAATTGCACACAATACTCAGACCATAGGGGAAGTTTGGACATTTGGTGACACCACATCCAACATCGGTGGTCGACTCCCAGACGACCTGGAACGTATGAAGAGCATAAGTTATGCATATCATTCATTGAATAGATGCGAAACGTCTACCACTGACAGCAGTCATTCAAATCGTTCCATGTCAACATATATGTTTGATGCAGCTATCTGGTTGCTGCAGTAATCATACGTGTGACAGTCTCGATTCCATCGACTGTCATCAGTCACATCAATGATCACATGTCGGGAAAAAGTGGAGTCCCGAAACCATATTGTCATAAAAGCTAATGAAATTTCACAGGTACAAACATAATGCAAACTTAATGAGGAATTAATCAACGAAATGAACAGTTCAATTCACTGAGCTTCTATCGAATCACTCAGTCGATATTATGTTTAATGTGGCAGTTTCCACTCTACTCTCATAGACAAGCAATAACCTTGAGAACTACCTCTTCACTGCTCTCCATGATGCGAACAGCCTCAATGAATCCGTTGGCAGTATTCCACTCAGGTCTTTTCTCAATCATAACTGTGAAGATATCTAAATTAAATAAACACGTTGTGGCACATTATCTACTCCGGTCCGACAAACTACAAATCCATCACGAGCATGCATTCCATGCAAGAGATATAAGAGAGGAATATTGATCAGTCATAAGCATCTGTCCACTACTCACCTGAGTGTAATGACCACATTGACCCAGACGACATGTTTGGCTGGCGAAGTCGTAGTTCTTGTATTCATCCAACCACAACTGGAAACCACTTGACAGTGAAGAAGTGAAAAGAGTGACAGAGAATTTCTGTAAGTCTGGTGAACAAATCAATGAATGAGGAACATAACATCTGTGAGAAATCCTCAAAACTCACTTCTTGTTAGAGTTGGCAATGAAGATGCCGGTTTAGAAGTCAGTGGAAGGTTTGCTATTAACTTATTCCTCACACAGAAGCAATAACAAAACAGGAAAATTAGTGCTGTTCGTTCGAGTCTATCTTCCAGTTTAGTCTTCTTCAGGTTACTATTAATCTTCTTTGCGAACATTTGACACAATGCACTTCTTATCGCACCCGTTATCAACATAATGAGAGAATTCATTGTCGAAATAGCATCAGATGTGACTGGCGAATTTCGATAGAATGCGCATGAACGCGTAAGACAACCAGAATTGCTGTAATTTATGTCCATGATTTCACAGAGTGACACGTTGATGCCTAAAGAGGTTGCACTGTACGACACCAAGAATGTTAATTTATTCACCTTCTCAAAGAGAGAGGCAAGACTCACCTGTTTCCGCATATTCCGCTGACTGTTGAAAAGAGAAGTCCGAAATTTCTGCCATCTCACACAACAGTGGGTGGAGAGGTCAATACTGTATATAAATTGTAGTCGTATGTGTGTTCAGTAATTGGTTGTCGTCATCCAAAGAACACTAACCAAGTAGTCTACATCTACCTGTGTGACTCAAAACAACAATCGAAGTCTCTGTGTCACGTCTATCGAATGTGTGGTATATTAGACTTTCAAGTGGACTCCCATATCACTCATACCGAAACATTATCATCTAGTTCCGTTCCAAAGTTCTACAAAATCCTCCAGTCTTACTCAGTGTTGCATGTGTTTAAGTAGTCAGAACTGAGAGAAACTTACGTTTCGACATCTGCGGATCCCGCCCAATTCTGTCCAACATAATCGAATCCCGGTATTTTCCGCTCTTCAGCTGTGTCGTGTCCAACACGACACTGGTCAGATAAGATTTGTGCTTTCCTTTCCAACTCCATGTTCCATCTCTGCGCATGTGTGCAAATGCAACACAAAATACATTGGTTGAAATTAGAAACAATGCATGGATAAATGGAGACATTGAAAGACAACACAAACCGTCAACTCATTCCAGCGATATACAGTGAATGAATAACTGGACAGACAGTGTTTGAGTAGAATGCTCATGGTTGACAAAACAAATCTCAATAGTAACAGACTTCGAGGAAATCTGCACATATTCTCTATCAACAATCAGCAACACCATGAGCGACACAAAATGCACTAGAGAACATATTAAGAAATGATACAAGTTGTTCGAATTCAACTCCGCCATTCTTGTGCTACGAAGGATCAGTAGACGACACTGACATACTCAAACCATCTCGTGTTAATCGAATCACCGAATGTGGCATGAAGCACATTCCAATCGAAAATCTGTTCCCAACAATCATCCGTCTGACAATATCCAACAGCTACCATCAGTCCATCCATCAGAAAATTACCTACAAACGAAAGCATATTCTAGAAATACAAAGAACACGTAACACACTCGATCACAACATCATGAAGGTGTTAACACAACAAAATAAAAGACCAAAAATTCACCCTGTGTGACTCATCTGACCATTGAAAAATAAACAGAAGAAATAAGCACGGATTCATACTAGCCAGTCGCCCGATTTATCATTTCAAGTGCCCCATTTCAAACTAAATGTTCCTCTCACCAGTGGTTTGATAGACACGGCCATCGGTTGTCCACTCAACTGTCCATTCTGAACTGCTTGTCTGGCGTTGTTGTGCAGAGCCAGCAATTTGTTTCTCATGTTGTCATCCATTTGTCCACGGACATGTGTTGAAATCAGTGATACGCATAAGGAGGAGAGCACAATCAGAAGCGAATTGGATTCCCAGCGCATTTCTACACCAGCAAGATTCAGTCTCAGTGAAATCTGATCGGCTTCGTGTTACAGTTGTCACAGTTGCAGACACCAAGCATATTTATATGCAGACGTGGATGAGAGAGCTATGGAGTGAAATCTGGATTATTGAGTCGCTCACTCGAATGTCAATTATGCAATGAGGATTAGGGTGTGGCGAATTATTAGTCGACACTGGTCGACAAGTGTCATTCGGTGGTGGATTTGTGGATGGGCGTGTACAGATTATTGTCTCAATGAGTGGTCTCGATTGCTTTCGACGCACTCCTACTACACCGTGTTGGTAGAGGTGAGCGAACACTTGACCAAGGGATTAGTGACACTTGAATGAGATTATATTCTGTAGGGTGTGAGTCATTATTAATGAATGGAAGAAAGAATGACAGAGCATATGTGGATAATCCGATTCATTTATTGTTGGGTGTGTTCTGTGATAGTCGGCGTGTGTGTTGTGAAACTCGAACCTCTCGTGTTTGTGAGTGACGTGCTTCTTCTTTATGTCAATGGAAAATATATCTGTAATATCGTGTGTGTGATATTCAGAGATGGCAGAGAACAAGTCAAGAGATCCCACTTAATGAGTCGACCACTTTACATGATCTAGTAAGGCACCAATCACTGAGTATTAAACACATTCGCTTGAGCTCTGTGCAGGATCAGTTGTGGCATACCATGATATCGTCTAGTATTGTCAATAGCTGGGAGATTGCTGAAAACTTAGGGTTTCTGGGCCTCAGTAATAACCATTGTTGTTGACGGGCTTCGAACACAGTGTCTTTTGATTTCTCAGTGACCACTGAGATGTAATTCCATTGCTGGTCAAGCACAAATTTCGGCCATTCACTTACCCATCTATTACTGATATCCAAATTTGATGAGTACTACCTAGAAAAGAAAGAAGAGTTCTACATGCAACGATGGCGAATAAGTCAGTCAATGATATTAAGATCCTAATGGCCGACATGAACGCCAAACTAGGGCCTGACTACGCAGGGAGAGATCTAACTGCGGATAGAAAAGCTCTCAGAGAGACGAATTGGATCAGAGAACTCTTTGCTGAATTCTGTGCTTTCAATGAACTGGTGATTGATTGCAGCGCATACAAGCACAAGGATATCCAAAAGGATACATGGTTGTCTCCAGGCTGGTGAACCGACGACTAAATTGACCTCATCTAATTAGTGCTGAAGGAAGTGGGGACGCAGCTCACTGGACACAAAATAATAGGAAGACGAGCAGGTGTCGGCTCAGACCACTATCTCGTGCAAGGAACACTCCAAATAAAATCCAAGCTTTCAAGGAAACAGAAGATGAAGATAGACCAGAGGACAAGTTCAATACTCGAAATTTGAAGGATCAAGCCAGAAAACACAACCCTCACTGCAATCAGAAGGAAAACGACGGAGACACAAATCAACACTAGCGAAGAGATCAGCGTCGAAAAGCACTGCAACAAGTTGAAATTGGTGTTGATTCAAACCTGCGTGGAAGTTCTAGGCAGAAAGAAGAGACAGAACAAACAGTTGCCCACTACACACACATGGAGACTGATGGAAGGGAGAAGGGTGGTGAAACAAAAGAGCATACAGTGCGTCGATGAGCAACAAAAACAAGAGCTGAATGCAAGCTTCAATACACTGGACAAAAGAGTAAATAAAAGTGTCAGGGAAGACAAATGACAATATTTTGATGCTATGGCAGGTAAATCAGAAGTAGCTGCAGGCAAAGGCGACCTCACAACACCCTTTCCAACAACTAGGTTGCCATCTAGGAATAGATATACACAAATTAAGCCAGTGAGGGATGACAATGGGAAGTCAATTATCAAAGCGTTGGAGCCAAGGTAACATTGGACAGAACAATTCAAAGACTTCTAAATCGACCGTCACCTACAAAGTGTTCAATAATACCAACAGAGGAAGCAAAACTAACAATGAATACCAACCCTCAGACGAAAGCAGAGATCCTGAAGGCCATAAAATGCTTAAATCTGGAAAAGCAGCAGGACTATACGGAGTCCCTGTAGAAGCATTGGAAATGGACCCAGAGACATCGGTGGACTCGACGCCACCACTACTAAAGAAGATGTGGAAAAAGGGCAAGATATCTGAGGATTGGAAGAATGGCCATTTATTCAAACCACCGGAGAAACGAGATTTAAGTCAATGAAAGAACTGCGACGCATCATGTTCCTGTCTATCCTAATCAAAATCCTAAGCTGCATGATCCTGGAGAGAATCAAATATGCCACGGAGGTCAATGCAAGAACTGTCCATTTTCGGTTATCTTCTGCTTAACATTTCAGTCCCAACTTCAGAGTTGAAATGATCTATAGCATAACCTGGACATTGTGCAGCGTGTCCTTTTATTTCAGGTTGCTTTCTATGAGTCTGTTTGGGAAGTCATTCACAGGCAAGATTCTATGAAGATAGTACAGTTCTTCGTCAACGGATTCCTCGTGACCTATTTTTCAGATCTTTAAGAAATGTATATCGATGAAATTCCTCTTTCTCCTCAGAAGGTAAGAATTTTGAAATTGATAACCTGTCTGCTCCACGTAGGCTTTTCACCAATATATCTGCACAGTCAGCGATCATCCTTTCTTAGAAATTCAACACTAAGGAAATGTAACACTGAGATAAATTCTACTGGCAGAATGAAGTTGATGTATGGAAAGGCATGATCGAAGGTTTGAAGCAAGTTCTCGAGAATCGAATTAACATCAGAAGTAGCGAGTGTATCGTCAATGTGTGAAATGAAGCCCACCGGGTGTTTTCATTAGGAAGTTGTTTCCCAGACTTGTCAAGTTGGGCGTCAGAGGGGAGCCAAATGCTAGAATATTTGTTTTCCGCGTAGGCTTCATTGTCCAATCTGAAGCAATCACTGTATATAAATCGTAGTAAGACCCATCTTAAGTAGTGAACCAGTATGTGAATATAGATATTATGGTATTGAATGAAAGCGTGTGACAAACCGATGTTTCCTATCAGTGAAACATTCGTGATTGGAGAAACAGTCTCTAAAGAGATCATTCTTGTATCAAACAGTTTCACATTCTTAAACTGAGGCGAAGCAAATGTGTGTGATCCGCAGATTTTGTCTCGTTGGCTTGACCTTCACTAAGTCATGAAGTGGCTGGTAGAGACATTTGGAGTATTGTCCATCGTTACCTGTAGAACTCTTCTTTCTTTTCTAGGTAGTACTCATCAAATTTGGATATCAGTAATAGATGGGTAAGTGAATGGCCGAAATTTGTGCTTGACCAGCAATGGAATTACATCTCAGTGGTCACTGAGAAATCAAAAGACACTGTGTTCGAAGCCCGTCAACAACAATGGTTATTACTGAGGCCCAGAAACCCTAAGTTTTCAGCAATCTCCCAGCTATTGACAATACTAGACGATATCATGGTATGCCACAACTGATCCTGCACAGAGCTCAAGCGAATGTGTTTAATACTCAGTGATTGGTGCCTTACTAGATCATGTAAAGTGGTCGACTCATTAAGTGGGATCTCTTGACTTGTTCTCTGCCATCTCTGAATATCACACACACGATATTACAGATATATTTTCCATTGACATAAAGAAGAAGCACGTCACTCACAAACACGAGAGGTTCGAGTTTCACAACACACACGCCGACTATCACAGAACACACCCAACAATAAATGAATCGGATTATCCACATATGCTCTGTCATTCTTTCTTCCATTCATTGATAATGAATCACGCCCTACAGAATATAATCTCATTCAAGTGTCACTAATCCCATGGTCAAGTGTTCGCTCACCTCTACCGACACGGTGTAGGAGGAGTGAGTCGAAAGCAATCGAGACCACTCATTGAGACAATAATCTGAACACGCCCATCCACAAATCCACCACCGAATGACACTTGTCGACCAGTGTCGACTAAAAATTCGCCACACCCTAATCCTCATTGCATAATTGACATTCGAGTGAGCGACTCAATAATCCAGATTTCACTCCACGTCTCTCATCCACGTCTGCATATAAATATGCTTGGTGTCTGCAACTGTGACAACTGTAACACGAAGCCGATCAGATTTCACCTCGACTGAATCTTGCTGGTCTGGAAATGCGCTGGGAATCAGATTTGCTTCTGCTGGTGCTCTCCTCCTTATGCGTATCACTGATTTCAACACATGTCCGTGGACAGATGGACGACAACATGAGAAACAAATTGCTGGCTCTGCACAACAACGCCAGACAAGCAGTTCAGAATGGACAGTTGAGTGGACAACCGATGGCCGTGTCTATCAAACCACTGGTGAGAGGAACATTTAGTTTGAAATGGGGCACTTGAAATGATAAATCGGGCGACTGGCTAGTATGAATCCGTGCTTATTTCTTCTGTTTATTTTTCAATGGTCAGATGAGTCACACAGGGTGAATTTTTGGTCTTTTATTTTGTTGTGTTAACACCTTCATGATGTTGTGATCGAGTGTGTTGCGTGTTCTTTGTATTTCTAGAATATGCTTTCGTTTGTAGGTAATTTTCTGATGGATGGACTGATGGTAGTTGTTGGATATTGTCAGACGGTTAATTGTTGGGAACAGATTTTCGATTGGAATGTGCTTCATGCCACATTCGGTGATTCGATTAACGCGAAATTGTGTTAACATATCAGTGTCAACTACTCATCCTCCTCCGTAGTACAAGAATGGCGGAGTTGAATTCGACCAACTTGTATCATCTCTGCATAGTGTTCCTCAATGCATTTTGCGTCGATTATGGTTTTGATTATTGTTCATAGAGAATATGTGCAGATTTCCTTGAAGTCTGTTACTATTGAGATTTGTTTTGTCAACCATGATCATTCTACTCAAACACTGTCTGTCCAGTTATTCATTCATTGTATATCGCTGGAATGAGTTGACGGTTTGTGTTGTCTTTCAATGTCTCCATTTATCCATGCATTGTTTCTAATTTCAACCAATGTATTTTGTGTTGCATTTGCACACATGCGCAGAGATGGAACATGGAGTTGGAAAGGAAAGCACAAATCTTATCTGACCAGTGTCGTGTTGGACACGACACAGCTGAAGAGCGGAAAATACCGGGATTCGATTATGTTGGACAGAATTGGGCGGGATCCGCAGATGTCGAAACGTAAGTTTCTCTCAGTTCTGACTACTTAAACACATGCAACACTGAGTAAGACTGGAGGATTTTGTAGAACTTTGGAACGGAACTAGATGATAATGTTTCGGTATGAGTGATATGGGAGTCCACTTGAAAGTCTAATATACCGCACATTCGATAGACATGACATAGAGACTTCGATTGTTGTTTTGAGTCACACAGGTAGATGTAGACTAATTGGTTAGTGTTCTTTGGATGACGACAACCAATTACTGAACACACATACGACTACAATTTATATACAGTATTGACCTCTCCACCCACTGTTGTGTGAGATGGCAGATATTTCGGACTTCTCTTTTCAACAGTTAGCGGAATATGCGGAAACAGGTGAGTCTTGCCTCTCTCTTTGAGAAGGTGAATAAATTAACATTCTTGGTGTCGTACAGTGCAACCTCTTTAGGCATCAACGTGTCACTCTGTGAAATCATGGACATAAATTACAGCAATTCTGGTTGTCTTACGCGTTCATGCGCATTCTATCGAAATTCGCCAGTCACATCTGATGCTATTTCGACAATGAATTCTCTCATTATGTTGATAACGGGTGCGATAAGAAGTGCATTGTGTCAAATGTTCGCAAAGAAGATTAATAGTAACCTGAAGAAGACTAAACTGGAAGATAGACTCGAACGAACAGCACTAATTTTCCTGTTTTGTTATTGCTTCTGTGTGAGGAATAAGTTAATAGCAAACCTTCCACTGACTTCTAAACCGGCATCTTCATTGCCAACTCTAACAAGAAGTGAGTTTTGAGGATTTCTCACAGATGTTATGTTCCTCATTCATTGATTTGTTCACCAGACTTACAGAAATTCTCTGTCACTCTTTTCACTTCTTCACTGTCAAGTGGTTTCCAGTTGTGGTTGGATGAATACAAGAACTACGACTTCGCCAGCCAAACATGTCGTCTGGGTCAATGTGGTCATTACACTCAGGTGAGTAGTGGACAGATGCTTATGACTGATCAATATTCCTCTCTTATATCTCTTGCATGGAATGCATGCTCGTGATGGATTTGTAGTTTGTCGGACCGGAGTAGATAATGTGCCACAACGTGTTTATTTAATTTAGATATCTTCACAGTTATGATTGAGAAAAGACCTGAGTGGAATACTGCCAACAGATTCATTGAGGCTGTTTCCATCATGGAGAGCAGTGAAGTGGTAGTTCTCAAGGTTATTGCTTGTCTATGAGAGTAGAGTGGAAACTGCCACATTAAACATAATATCGACTGAGTGATTCGATAGAAGCTCAGTGAATTGAACTGTTCATTTCGTTGATTAATTCCTCATTAAGTTTGCATTATGTTTGTACCTGTGAAATTTCATTAGCTTTTATGACAATATGGTTTCGGGACTCCACTTTTTCCCGACATGTGATCATTGATGTGACTGATGACAGTCGATGGAATCGAGACTGTCACACGTATGATTACTGCAGCAACCAGATAGCTGCATCAAACATATATGTTGACATGGAACGATTTGAATGACTGCTGTCAGTGGTAGACGTTTCGCATCTATTCAATGAATGATATGCATAACTTATGCTCTTCATACGTTCCAGGTCGTCTGGGAGTCGACCACCGATGTTGGATGTGGTGTCACCAAATGTCCAAACTTCCCCTATGGTCTGAGTATTGTGTGCAATTATGGTCCAGGGTAAGTGAGTAGTGGAGTACATTTTTCTATTCGGTGTACTATCGCAACATGTGCCTGGTCTTTTGGTTAGGTAACGCTGAGAGCAATCAATAACCTGTTAATTAACGTGAACAGAACAATGTCGATCGGTTTTTGTACTATGCACATATACATCGCTGATGATAAGCTGCACTCACTATCTCACATTTCATTGATCGTCAAAGATGTTTGCTGTTTATGGAATTAAATTAGATATTAGTGGTGCAAAGTATAATTTCGTTTTGTTTCGGGAAGTTACTGCTCAGCAGACAATGATTGGAACTGTTATATTTTCGTTGTCAATGTAAATAGACACGATTGTCACATACATGAAATATGACTTCAGTTTTCCCCTTCCATGTGAGGTGTCACCATGCATCATCACGACTGTGTTGAGGCAGTCAGTAAGTTAAGAGGTATCAGGTGTGTTATCCGATAATACGGTGGGTGTTATGCAGCCAATCTGTGGTGGTCTAACCTACATTTATGTGAAAAGTGACAAGTGAAGATGAAAGTTACTCGCAAAAGTTGGTTGTTGGTGGTAAGTTTTCATTTATCTATATGCCTTCCTTTCGATCACATGGAGACAAAATTAAAAGTAGGTACATTACTCTCGAATCAGTATGTGAGAAATACTGGGTCTGCACCTCTTCTATATCGTGATACGCTGTGATCATCAATAAGGTTGTGTTATTTCACTCCAAGTAGATGCTGCCACGAGGAAACGACATCACGTGTGCAATAAGGAATTTCAAATCGCTAGCTTCAGTTTGTCTATCTTATGAGATTTAAATTTACTTTGTTTGTTGTGGTGTGAATGTAGTCAGTTAGCATGAAGGATGTAGCAGGGAGCACGTCACATGCACCATACACACACAAATTGCCAGTATATTTTCATGTTATGCACACTCATCACCATTTCACCACATAATTGTCACTCTCATCCACTCAATCAATTTCAGAGGGAACTACGCTGGTCGTTCACCATATTCAACATCATCATCAACATTACAGCAACAAGCGACCAACACAAACTCACAACAACACATGACTGGAACCACTAACTACAACAATGGATACAACGCAAACACAAACACAAACACAAACACCCAACAATCACAATACAACACCAACACATACGCTCAACAATCGAATTACGGACCAGTGAATTCAAACCAGGTGCCATCCTACTCGTCATATTCGTATTCTGGCTCTCCGAAAATCGTTCCCAATGGGCAGTACTACGCCCTGTGAGGAAAAAATGGTAGGAAGTGCCTGTGCATGTGTGTGGTTTACGAGTTCATTTCAGCCTACCCGGTGTCAACTCTTATACTTCATAAATAAATAAAGCTGACTACGTTTTCAAACTGACTGCTTCTCTCTGACGACATATTTGTGAATGACTGATATTTTCAGCAGGTTTGTGTGCAATATAGCCAATGGAATGTATTCATAGTGACCGAATACGATTTGTGTTTGTTGATGAATTACGTGTAGTACTTTCTGTGGTTGTCGGTGAGTAAGGAAACGGAGAGTTGCACTTTGAAATTTCAGTAGTATGTGAGTGATTATATATCAGGAGCTTAATGTATTGTGCAGTGGGAAGTATCGGTTCACCATTCATCCACTGAATATCTGAGGGTAGGACGTCTCATCTGCATGACTGTTTCCTTGTCCACTATGTGTGAATAAATATCAGGTAAATGCATATATATTAACAGTCAGTGGTATCTGAAACATTGACAATTGAAAATCTCATTCTTCCGTGTTTTAAGACACTTTAAGGCTTCTCTCTTTCTGATCTTGTTTTCTGTCGTCTAGGGATTTGCGTTATTCTGACCATACAATATTGACTTCATTGTTTCGTGTTACACGTGTGTCAATTTTTCCATATTATGTTTTTCGCATACTATGTGTGTAGTCTCCGTTGTGTTTTTGAATGTGGAAATGCTATAGAGGATTCTCGATTTCTCAAAAATATGTCACCATCGTGATCATGGTGATTTCCAGTGAATCATCTCGAATCACACACACATGAATTCAGTGGTCACCGTTATTTTGCTTCGCTTAGTTTTGTTGACACATTTCTCGCTTGACTGTCGTCATTTTGTGGAACACCATAATCAGGACTGAAGGAAATTTCATTTTATTTAAAGAATATTGACTTTTTCGATGTACATTTACACATATTCAGTAGCTTTGTCCTGAGAACATTATTCAATTGAATGGGAAATAATACTATAGATAAACTTTGTTTCTTCATGTAACTCTCGTTAATGCTTCCTGAGCATACATTTGGGATGTCTGTGATTCAGCTGCAGTTATGCGCACGCATGACTCTCTTAATTACATCGAAGTATTTCATAGTGTTCAATAAGTTATGGTACAATTTCAAGTGTCACAGTGTAGAGATTTCCATCCATCTGGAAACTGAAATCTTCTGTGATTTAGAAATGTTGTGTCGAAATGCATTGAGATTCTTTTGATTCGTCAAGTGTGCAGCATACTGTCAGATGATCAAGTTAGTCATCTGGCTTCAAATAACGTTTTGTGAGCCTCTAATCATTTTGAGACCGATGAATGTCATCACAGAATGTACATCACAGTGAGTTAACGCGATGCTCGAATACAACACAATAGACAGATAGCTAATATTGGTAAATAGAGGCAGGGATGATGACGATCTCATGCAAGTGATTGCATATTAGAGAATCAGCAAAGTCCTCATGTGGACATCTAGAAAACGAGAGGAGTGACCGATGGTGTTTTGCCAATGTCTTATTTATCTTTTTATCACAACTTTAACTCAATACAAAGACGAACGAATCCAATAGTGAGGAGACTTCTGAACAATCATTATTTAGTAGGTGAATTTGACAGTGGTAATAATTGAGGGTGTAGCTGCCTGCAAAGGTTAAACAAGTCGATTAGATATTGGTTAGAATTTGACAAAAGAATAGAAGTAAGTATGAAGTGATTGAGTATTCAGATTGGATAAAACTAAACACTACTCATGGCATTCAATCAGTAGTATATTGAATTACGCATATATTCTTCCTATGTAGATTACTCTTAATGTAATCGACCAGATCAAGTATTATTATCTAAATATTTTCTGATTACAAATGAAACTGTGTGGAATTTTCATATTCCCGAACCGTGTACAGTGCGAGGTGAATATCTGACCGAAGTATCGAAAATGATTGCGTGACAAACAAATACAAATGAAGCAGTAAGAATGACAAGATTGAAGAATAAAAACCTGTTGGTTGTAGGGAAGGTAGGAGGAATTTTCATTGTATTACATTGTTTGAATGCCGATAGATATGAAGCATATGGCCAAGTGCAAATCTTCTGAGAACCTTAATCCAGTTACTTCAGATGAATCACGATGATTTCAGCTGTATGTAGAATATAACGTTGTGAAGGAACTAGGAATAAACGGAATACGACAGATAACTTCAAATGTCTTACTAACATCAACTTGATAGTGACTATTTTTAACAAGATGAGTCAAATAAGACGCAGATCAGACTTTGTCAGTTCCTCGATTCACAAATGATGACGATGTTGGGAAATACAACGACGAACATGCTTGATTGTCTGACCAGTGAATGTACATACACCAGAACTGTCAAACTGACCAAATCACAAATAAAAGGCGATGAAGTCCCTACCAAAATTTCGGTTTGAAGGATTAGAACAATGAGGATGCATGTTATTTGTTTTTGCACATAGGTTAAGTTCAGTTGTTAAATTTAATCACAGTGGCGTTTCGGAAGGCCAGGAGAAGCAGTCGCTCAACACTGAACACAGAGGCTATTTGTATTTCGATTTCATATTGCGGAAGGTTACTTCAAATATCACACAGCGATGAAGTATTTATATGTGAATGGCGTTTCAGGCAAAATTCATTGCTGATAATCATATCAATTGATTCACACGATTTCAAAATTGGTCTTTTATATATTTTTCTCTCTTTGTCTCTCCAACGTCCCTTGGTTGTTTGTCGCACTCTCCATATCCCTAAGTAGACGTTGCGTTATTCCGATTGCACGTGTGCGATGTTGAATCAATAAACGTCTCTCTCCACCCAACTATTTGGCACTTCAATACTCTCGCCAAGTCTCACACACGCCCGATTTTGTGATAACATGCAAGTGAATGCAGTGAAATAGCTGACCATTTTCTTAGGTTTTTGAACCTAGGAGAGTGAATTGTTCAATTTCCAGCAGAATGTTTGTGTTCAAATGACCTGGTTGACTCCAATCTACTTGTTTGACCTATGTAACTGACCTCACTGACAGTCATTAGATGGTATTTTGTAAATTAGATTCTTTTACCTTATTGGATCTATCGAGCGGGTGCTTAGGCCGAAATGGTGAATATCTGATAGATTTGGTTGGTTGATCTTAGTGCCACCACAATTCCAGCTTCATTGAGAATCCTATGTGAGTCCTCTGAGGTTGCTTGTTTTTGCGGGTAAATGCATTCGTTGGAAATGGGACACAAAATCCACTTCGATAAGACTAAGGTTTTACAAAAAGGTTTTTGTTCATATAAAGAAAGACTGACTACAGAAGCTTTCCATATATATATAGGTGAATCCCAACAGTTTGAACAGACGTGATGGTGTGATCGTAGCTGATGCATGGCAAGTCCTGACTAATAAATAAACTGGATATGTATCAACAACTTGGTCAAATTCCCGATTATCTACGTCTTTTTATGGAGAAAATAACAAATGTTTAATTACCGTTCACCTACACATACATACACACACACTCCATTGTATACTGCATATACACAAAAGTAGACTAATTTTGAAACTCTGAGGTCAAATTTTGATCACAGTTCATACAATTTTGTTTATGATACCTGTTGATACCTGTTTCATGGCTCATGGTTGAACAAAGTTTCAAAAACAAGAGATGTTCCTTTTATATATAAACCTTGTTATAAATCTTGTTATCCTTAAACCTGACAAGTGAGAAGGCGTTGTCATTATGAACACATCGGATTATCAAAATAAAATGAATAATATCCTCAAAGATCAGTCGAAATTTCTGGTGGACAATGCCACTGATAATGTGCTGCTTGTGGAAAAGCAGATCAATCGTCAGCTTCAGATTTTACTGATGCATGGTGTTTTGAATGAGAAACTTCACAAACAACTTGAAGCAATTGTGTCACATACTCCCTGGCTTTATGGCCTTCCGAAGATCCACAAAACTGGGAACCTACTCAGACCCATCTTAGACATGTCAAATTCTCCTTACCATAAAATCGCCAAATGGATAACAGAGGTCCTTACGCCTGTAAGAGACTCATTATCAAATAATTCTGTAAAACGTTCATTTGATCTTACAGAAATGCTAGACACCTTGAACATCAAGGAAGAGGTTATGTGTTCAATTGACATAGAATCTTTATTCACCAATGTTTCCCTTCACCAAAATGTTGATTTCATCTGCGATTACATCACAAGCAATGGAATAAACTTGCCTATTCCTGTAACTTACATCATAGACATTGTCTTAATGTGTACAGAAAATATTAGATTCACCTTCCAAGAAAAGGCATACAAACAAATCGATGGTGTTGTGATGGGGAGTTCTGTGGGGCTCCTGTAAGCACATATATTCATGTCGAAATTAGAGAAACAAATGCAAGGTGTGCTTGGAGAATTTATGCTGTATAAACGTTATGTAGATGATACTTTAATTATTGGTAATAATAATAGTAAATCTATTGAAAACTTTGTTACCCTATTTAATCATATTCAGCCAAATATACGAGTGACTTCCTAACTCAAATGGAATAACAAACTCGGTTTCCTGGATAATACCATGACCAGGAGAGATGATGGAACGATTCAGTGATCTATTTTTCGTACACAGACATGGAGTCAACAATATCTTCATTTTGCCAGTTTTGTTCTTATACAGTATAAACGTTCCCTAGTGAAATGTTTGTTCTCAAAGACCCGAAAAATATGCACGAGTGACACAGTCATGGATGAGTTTCGACATATACATTCAGTTTTATTAGCTAGTGGTTATCCGGAAAACTCTATCACTTGTCACAGTAAAGAAAGACCACATCTCGAAAAGACAGCTTCTGTACCAAAGAAAGCTATCTTTAACCATTCAAGGGCGACTAGATTATGCAGATGACAGCTCAAAGACTTCGGTCAGCCTTCAAACGCACATTTTACGCCACCGCATCTCTCTTTCTCACTTGACGAACATTTTCGATACCTGTAACTACGATTAAAGTATGAAATTCTGTGGACTCTACTTCAAACTGTATCTACAAGTTCACCTGCAGCTGCAGTGACACCTATATAGGTAGAACCAACAGAATGTTCCGATGTCGTCGAAAGGAACATGTTCCAAAATGGTTACTTAATCATATAGAAAATCCCAATGCAATAATTAATCTGAATAGAAATCCAGCATCATCATCCATTGCGAAACACTTATTATTCTCAGGTCACAAAATCAATATAATTGACTGTTTCACAGTAATTTCATCACATAACTCTACTTCAAGGTTGGTTATTGAAGGTGATGGAAGCACTTTTGTGGATTAATCACATACAGCCTAATTTGTGTGTACAAAAATAAATCGACTTCAATCTTCACCTACCCTGGACTACATGACCTATTTATATATGATTGGTCATTTGTTTGTACTTTGGTGTTTTTTATTTAACTGAGTAATTGGCATGACCTCTATTTTATTATTGTTAACAATGTTAGTTGTAAAGCGGTTGTAAAGAAACTACGAAATGATATCATCTGGCGAAATTTGTCTTCATCATTCCTTATTCAAATATAAATCTTTGTTATATTAATTTCGATTAATTTCGGAGCAGATTGCCGAACGAAACGTTAGAATTAATCATTCCAAATTCGCTGAGATTTTACAAATATAATTTTATAAATGTCTACTTCTCACTCGGTGCTCGATTATTTTGCAACTATCCGATCAAATCTTGATCAAAATTCATATGAAATATTCGAGAGTTCAATGATGAAATGAATTTACGACACACAGTCGTATAATATGTGTCCAGTTAGGTCGTTCTGTGGCTTTACAGCAGTATACACAGTAGTTTGAACATCGCCACAGCATAATCAGAAAGGTTGTTATCGGTAATTCGCTTCAACATGAACAGTCATTAGTTCATGAATGTTGAAATACAAATTGACAGTGTGGGCAGAGTGACGCGAATACGTCTCCCAGTCATGGGTAACGCCACAGAGATAAATAAGAACAAACCTCACCTTCATCCTTATTATTTGACATGGCCTAACACACGTTGATCAGGGATGCAATCACCTGATATTTCCACGTCTCATTATGCTCATTCTGTATCGTCCTCTTCACAGCACCAATATTTTTACTGTTTGGAACAAGAATTATCCGAAGAAATAGTGGTTCTGAAGAAATTCTTCTGCATGCTATACCATTATCAATTCACGTATTTCACATACAATAACAAGCAAAGGCGAATTGGGATTATATCGGAAATTTTGTTGTGGAACAAGGACCAGATGGAGTAATGGTCAATTAGTTTTGATAATCATTTGGAATATGCATGGTGAGTGTGAGCATGAGATCGAATGAGATGAAATCACTCAATGATTTGTGTGTGTGTGCGTGTCAGATTTGGGCGTTGTCGGTATTGTATGAGAGAATATCCCTACTACAGAGAAATGACCAGCTAACTGGGTGTTATAGACGTGGGTTCATGGTTGGCATATAACAGAACTAGTGAAGATGATATGATAACTGTAGTGCACTTTAGACATAATATTTAATACTTCTGCTGAACGATTATCGCGTAGTGGCAAAATAAACAAAATGGAGTAAATTGGCCTGAGTGTAAATGAGAAACGGTTTGAAAAGTGTAAGATGAACACAGAGTTATATAAATAAAAACAAATATCAGGAAGTGTGAGGACGTTTGAAATGAGGATCAATGAAAATAAGAAACGCGTGTAAATATGGGATAGAAATTCGATGTGTTTAATATTAATGCTTTTGGAGGATTTGTCGACCCTGTTGTAGGACAATATTCACAAACTGGTTGGACATGTTTCCATGAATTCAGCTGCTGATAAAAGACACAACAAGCAGGTTAGAACGCGTACATCTTCGGTGGAAGACAACTTGCCTCTCATTCATTCCAATCTAAGCATTTGCGTCACACAGACATGCTTTGATGGGATGATGGATATCATGACTGCTGCAGAGTTGATAGAATCTAGCAAATGTCTCACGATCCCTGTGTGACCATCATGAGATTTCGTCAAATATCTGTTCAATACGACCGATCGAGATCCTCAAATTAGTGAAGTGTTCCACTTGAATTCTCTGCATATCTAAACTATAGGTTAATGCAGATGAGTTTGCAAATATCACAAAAATCACAAGGGGGCGAATCTCATGGCAGAGATACGAGTGTTTCTGTTAACGAATTCAGAAGGCTGTGTCTAGTGCCAGGATCCTCACCTAGAACGATTTCATCAGCACACACACCCACACACGAGTGATCTCTCTCCCGTACTATGTAAATCATTCAGACACAAACGTCGATGAATGTAACTTAGAATCTACGAGCGCATTCTCACTGATGTCGATAATCTAAGGAGTGATATTTCATCAACAATATATAATTGAAAAATAGAAGAATATGACATGAGTATCATCAGAGCATTACTGACGGTTCCAATAAAAATAACGCTGAATGTGATGCTTCTGCCATCACACATACCAATTCCGATTTCGAAAATAGAATACCTACACACTTAAAAATTTAAAATTAAAATGATAAATAATCAAAACAGTAAAGAGAATATTATTCACTCTCGAACAGTCGGGACATCGAAAGTAGCCGAAGTCAATCGATCCTCGACAGGTGAGGTGAGTAGGCATGTCGACTAGGCTTCATCATCATCACTGCTGTCTGCTTGAACACTGACCGTCAACACATCGACCATAACAACACTGTTCATCATTGTGACAGTAGAACCTGTCCGGATGACATTGAACGCATGTTCCATTTGTCGGTGAGTCCATTCTGCACTTGGCCAACCAACAGCAGTCGTGTACATTTGTGCATGGTCCTCCGTAAGGCGAACAGGCTTGAACGTCAGCTGAAATGTGGAAGATGGAATGGAGAAATAGATACAGAATTACAGATTGCGTGTGTGTGTGAGTTGGTGAGTCGATGAGTGATTGATAGAGTGAGTGAGTGCGATGGTGTTGGTTGTGGGTGGATTGGGTGTAGATTAGGATTAGGTGTAGAGCGAAAACAAGTGGTTGGCTTGAGTGAAGTGACACAGCGATGAGTTGTGAATGTATTCAGAGGTGGTGTCTGATATTCGACGAAAGGAATAGTGTCACTCACCGAGATTGTGGAGCAGGAGGACGAGGGAGAGTAACACAGCTGACAGCTTTCCAATCATACTCGATGTATGCTTCAGTGAACTGAGTGATGAGTTGAGTTCGCGTTGACTGAGTGTGTCGCCTATATATCTGCTATTGCCACCCAGTGTGTGTGTGTGTGGGTGTGTACGTGACTACTGCACTGCTCATCAGCTTTGAATTAATCTGTGTTTCGTGTAAGATTTGATCCGCAGGAATTAGGTCAGAGTTTGTGATTTCTGCATCATGTGCTGTTGTGTGGTGTGATTTGAAATCTCGGTCAGTAGCACTGACTTTTTTATTTTCTGAATGTATTCTGTGAGTTTGTTGGAAAAATTCGAAGTGGTATGCAAGTGTTTCAGGTCTTGTGGAGTAATGTGTTTATGGAATTGTGAAGTTTAGAACTTGTGTATGGAATGCTTACTACATTATCTTATTTGGCTTTTTCAACATAATCGGTGATATTTTATTTGCTGTGACCTCCATATTATATCAACAGATGCTCGACAACCTCGTTTAACTACTCCTGAATGTGTATGCTTGTGTTTGGAAGGTGTGTGCATTATTCATGTGAGGATTTCCGCCAGAGTGAAATCAGCATCTTTTGTGACCAGATGAAAACCTCTCTGCCGTTTTCTGTCACATTCAAATATTCTTGCAGTTGACGACAGTCGATGGAAATGAGATTGTTACACGAATGATTAATAGAGCAAAGAGACAGTCTTATCAATCTTATGTGTTTAAATAGAACGAGTCGGAAGCCTGTTTTCCTTAGTAGAAATGTTTGATTACCCCCACGAAATGTGTTCATCATCAATAATTCATTCGTTTCAGGTCACATGGGTGCATTACTAACCGCATGAGCGAGAAGTACATTACAGTAGCAATATAGTAAATGAAGTACAACATTTCACGTAAACACTTTCACTATTACCTGACTGATGGCTGTGAGAGCACAGTTTATTCCTCTCCTGAAGCTAGCTAGCTATGACTACAATTAGTATCACCAGTCAATTTCCTATGATTCAAACTCGACGAAATCGTGATGGAATATCATACCTCTACTCATCATCAATGAAAATGTGCTTATCATAATCCAATAACTGTTTCCAAGCAGTATTCTACCCGATATCACATGAGCAGTTCATTTATCCTTTTGAAGAGAAAACGGTTTACATATCCTGAAATCTTGAGACAGATATCGTGGTATGTTGGGCATGAGACTAGTCTTTGTCCAATGTAAGTCATGAAGATGATGCAGTAGGAGGACTGTGCACGAACTTCCAATTCAGAGATAGTGATCGAAGTGATTCAGCGTGTTGACAATTTCATATATTCAAGGAGTTGTTTCAGTGAAAATAAACCTTTGTGGCATAATGGCAGGTTAAGTGAGGATTAAAGATTAAGAAGCTGCATCTATTCAGATGCCTAAGATATGTGTAGCAC
The DNA here is from genome assembly GCA_944472155.2 of Trichobilharzia szidati. Classification (NCBI taxonomy): domain Eukaryota; kingdom Metazoa; phylum Platyhelminthes; class Trematoda; order Strigeidida; family Schistosomatidae; genus Trichobilharzia; species Trichobilharzia szidati. Next base: position 51,590,384 of record OX235276.1, read on the forward strand.
GTGGCAAGTCTCCATCTTCTCTGACGAGCCGGGTTAGTCGTAATGCGACAACTTCGGAAAGTGGTAGCAGGTATTCAAACCAAAAAGTACTATCCACTCACAAAGATTTCGTCCGTTGCTGTGAGTCACGTAGATACGTTGTGACTACTCATTTGGAGTCCACGAGAAGCCTAATACCAAAAAGTGAAGACTTCTGGTGAAACAACTCGAAATCGTTGTCAGTGATGCAGGTGCATGCATTACTTTCGACCTCTCACATCCATTGAATGGGCAGTATTCTTTATGTGATTATTCTGTCTCTCGTACATTTCCGCTTAGTATGCTTTCTTTGAGGATTTTCTTCTTTGTTTCTTCCTTATTCCTAGCATGAAGATTGTAGAATGTTGAAGCTCGAACTGAGAATTTTCGTATACAAAAGTCGGTCAAACAATTTGGAAGGAAAATTGTGATTCTGAATCGCTGCGGTTGGCTTCCGCTTCGATACACACTGTGACTCACTCAACGTTTAAACAATCATTCAGGACTGTCCAGAACTTGGTGTGTTGGGCATGGAAAATTAATTCTGTATGCACTTTGACACATCTTATTGGATGTCTCCTGGATTTGAAAAAATCCCCGATGAACTGCTGATAATTGATTCTACGCTTTGTGAAGTTTAATAAGGAATTGTTGATCACATACACGAAAGCTGAACCAGTTACACACAGCTATAGAATAAATTCAAAATGTCACAGAATGCATTAAACAAATGAAATGAGACCATCTCCTTATTCAGATTTCTCACAATAATGCACAACGTCACATGATGCAGAAATCACAATCTCTCAATTAATCCTCGCGCATTAAAGGTAACACGGAAACACAGATTAATTCAAAGCGGACGAGTAGTGCACTCGTCACGAAATCAGTCGATGACACCAGTATATATAACACCCACAGACAAAGTGAAAGCGAACTCAACTGAATTCTTTGAAGTATACACCGAGCAGATCGAATATGGTGTTGAAGCTGTCAGCTGTGTTACTCTCCCTCGTCATCCTGCTACACAATACTGGTAAGTGATACTTCTCATTTCAAAGCCAACACTCTCAAATTAGCTATCTCATCTGTACACATTCACAACTCATAACACTGTCACTTCACTCAAATCAACCAGTTGTAATCCATATCTTCACCTCATCCAACCACCACCACTGACACCGTCTCACCCACTCACTCACTCACGCACTCAATCTCTCACTGCATAACTCCCTCACACACTCGCACACGCACACACACATACACATATACATGGACAATTTGTAATTTTGTGTCTGTCTCTCTCTTCCATCTTCCACATTTCAGCTGATGCTCAAGGCTGTTCGGCTTACGGAGAACCATGCGTAAGTTCACGGGACTGCTGTTGGTCGGGAAAGTGCAGAAGGACACAACTGAGAGGTCCCTTATGTGTCGAATGTTACCTAGAGGGATTCTACTGTCACAGTGATGAACAGTGCTGTTCTGATAAATGTGTCGACGGTCAATGTACACGCGGATTTATGTGATAATTCGCCTACTTGGCATGGCTTCTCACCTGTGGAGCAATGAATACCTTAAGCCACTTTCGATGTTCCGACTGTTTGAATATAAATAATATTCTATCGGTGTCATCTTGTGTCTTCTTGATGTGTTGTGTGTTTCTTGTTTTTCGATGTCGACTGTCAGTTTTCGTGCACTTGTAGGAAAGTTGATGCACCTAAATATCATGATGAAATTTCTCTAGTTTCTGTTTCATAGAATAGGATATAGTTAGCCTAGAAATTGAAGTGTCGCTGATGGGACATTAAATATAGCCTAATATCTAGATGAATCGCACGTCTGGTTGTTCCTAAAGTCAATTTTTGCCGTGATACGTTATCCTCCTATATGAAGTTTCATAGTCCCGTATACCCTGTGAGCACTAATAGTTAGATGCATCAGATTGAATCATTTCGACACCCCGAAAGATAACTACATACGGAGTACTATACCAGTATCAGCAGACTTTCTGACTTCATTCATAATAGTGTGTACAGGTATTTTAATTTCATCATATGATCCTGTTTCAATATGTTGATTTACCTTGTCTATGTAATCTGATTTGTCCATGGCTACTTCAGTATTACGTCTGTCGAACTTTACAGTCACTGTGATTTTGTCGTTTCTCAAGCTTTATAGAGGAGCAGCTATTTCTCTTTCCTTTTTTGATATACCGCTATTTCCATTCTTCTGATGTTTTAGTGTCAAGGCACAGTTTGCTCTGACTAGTTCCAGAGTGGCTTTGTCCACCTCATCTAATGCTACTTTTATACTAGGAGTGATTTTTTCCAGGTTTTAATCTGTTAACAGCTAAATTGAAGTTTAATATTTTGTCAAGAATTATTGTCTCACCAGAAATTAAGGTTCTCAGTGAGAGGTTAACTATCCACTTTGTTTTATCTACGGCCGACAGCACTTCATTTGTATGGTCTTTTACTTTAGCGAGATAGATTCTTTCAATACGTTTTTGAGCTAAAGTGTACAATTTATGATATAATACTCAATTATCACAGTAATGAAGGCATTGGGTATTGAAACGACAATTGCTCGGCTGACGAGATGATATTAGGTGTTCGCTTATGCTTAATCTCCCCAGTTTTCAAATTCAACAATGAGCGATATGTGAGGAAAAGGATTGGGTGGTGATTTGGTCACAAATATTTTCAACAGTAGCAGACATATTTATGGATAGTTGGGAACATAATCCTCTTAGAAGGTTCAATCCTGCTCCCAGGTAATTGTGGAAATATGTGGATGAAACATTCACTGTGTTGAGATATGAACATATCTTTCATTTTTAACACATATCAAATCAATAGTAGACGGAATTCAATTCACATCTGAGTTCGAATACGAGTAGGACGAGTTGGCCATGCTAGACTGTAGCATACGGCAAAAACAAGATGATTGGCTACATACTTGCAATTTTAGGTAACCGACATACTCTTAAAAATATCTGGACTTTAATTTGTCTTTATCCAGAGTCGGTTAAGTTGGTCAAGTGTGTATAATCGAGCAGACAGCCTGACTAGTAAACCACACGATCTATATAATGAAATCAAACAAATAAATGAATAATTACGAGTGAATAACTACAAATCAGAATTGATTCAGAAATGTACGGAGAACCATCGAGAAACAACGATCAGTGATAAAAGTGATGGAAATAGGGAGAATAATATGAGATTCAAAGCCTCTGTAGTACTTCCGCACAAACAAGCAACCTCAGAGGACTCTCGTGGAATTCTCAATGAAGCTGGAATTGTGGTGGCACTAAGATCAACCAACCAAATCTATTTCTCTCTCAGATATAAACCTTTTCAAACAAGGGAGCCGCTCGACAGATCCGATTAAGTAAACGAATCTAATCAACAAAATACCATTTAATGACTGTCAGTGAGGTCAATTACATAGGTCAAACTAGTAGATCGGAGTCAACCAGATTACTGGAACGCAAACATTCATCTAGATCCAGAAGAATTCACCCTGCTGAGTTCAACAACCTAAGAGAATGCTCAGCCATTCCACTGCATTCACTTGCATGTAATCACAAAATAGGGCGTGTGTGAGAATTGGCGAGAGTATTGAAGTGCCAAATAGTTGGGTGGAGAGAGAAGTTTATCACTGGAGCTTTGTTTATTGATTCAACATCGCACCTGATCAATTAGAATAATGCAACGTCTACTCAGATACATGGAGTTTGTAACAAATAACCAAGGGAAGTTACAGAGACAAAAAGAGAAAAATATATAAAAGACCAATTTTGAAACGTGTGAATAAATTGATAGGATTATGAGCAATAAAATTTGCCGTAAACGCGATTCACCTGTCAATACTTCATCGCAGTGTGATATTTGAAGTAACCTTCCGCAAAATGAAATAAAAATACAAATACCCCCTGTCTTCAGTGTTGAGCGACTACTTCTCCTGGACCTACTAAACGCCACTGTGATCAAATTTAACAATTGAACTTAACCTATGTGCAGAAAAAAAAACATACATCCCCATCGTTCTACTCTTTCCTACCAAACTTTCGGTAGGAACTACATCACAGATTCTTCGTGAGTCGGTCAGTTTGACTGTTCTTGTGTATTTACATTCACTGGTCAAACAGCCAAGCATGTTCGTCGTTATATTTCTAAACATCGTCATCATTTGTGAAGCCAGGGACTGACAAAGTCTGATCTGCGTCCTATTTGACTCAGTCGTATTCTGTTTATTCGTACTTCCTTCACAACATTATATTCTGCATATAGCTGAAATCATCGTAATGCATCTGAAGTATCTGGATTAATGTTCTCAGAAGATTTACATTTGACCATCCTCCTCATATCTATCGGCATTCAAACAATGTAACACAATGAAAACTCCGCCTTCCTTCCCGACAATCAACAGGTTATTATTATTCAATCATCCCTAATTATTATTCATAAATCTCCTCACAATTTTATTTGTTAGTTTCTGTATTTAGTTAAAGTTGTCATAAAAAGGAACATTAGAGCATGACAAAACAACATCTAACTGATAGGTGGGCAGTTATTCTGTCAATTCTCTCGTTTTCTAGTTGTCTATATGGTGACTTTGCTTATTCTCTAATATGCAATCACTTGCATGAGATCGTCATCATCCCTGCCTCTATTTACCAATATTAGCTATCTGTCTATTGTGTTGTATTCGAGCATCGCGTTAACTCACTGTGATGTACATTCTGTGATGACATTCATCGGTTACACAATGATTAGAGGCTCACAAAACGTTATTTGAAGCCAGATGACTAACTTGTTCATCTGACCCTATACTGCACACTTCACGAATAAAACAATCTCAATTTTTCTGGGACAACATTTGTAAACCACAGAAGATTTCAGTTTCCAGATGGATGGAAATCTTTACACTGTGACACCTGACTTTGTCGAAAGCCGGTACCATGACTTCTTGATCACTATGGACACCTTCGACATAATTCAGAGAGTCATACGTGCGCATAACTGCAGCTGAACCACAGACATCACAAATGTATGCTCAAGAAGCATTAATGAGAGTTACATGACGAAACAAAGTTTATCGATGGTAACATTTGCCATTCAATTGAATACATGAAGAAATAAAGTGTATCGATATTAATAATCCTCATTCAAGTGAATATTATTCACAAGACGAATCCATTAATTATGTGTGAATACATATTGATAAGTTCAATATGCTTTGAATAAGATGAAATGTCCCTCACTCCTGATTTTGGCTTTACACAAAATGATGACAGTCAAGCAAGAAATGTGTCAACAAAACTAAGCGAATCAACATAACGATGATCACCGAATTCATGTGGGTGTGATTCGTGATGATTGACTGGAAATCACCACGATCGCGATGGTGACATATTTTTGAGAAATCGAGAATCCTCTGTAGCATTTCCACATTCAAAAGACACAACAGAGACTACACACATTAAAAAACATAATATGGAAACATTGATACACCTGGAACACGAAACAATGAAGTCAATATTGTATGGTCAGAATAACGCGAATCCCTAGACGACAGAAAACAAGATTAGAAAGAGCAAAGCCTCAAAGTGTCTCAAAACTCAGAAGAATGAGATTTTCAATTGTCAATGTTTCAGATACCACTGACTGTTGATATATGCATTTACCTGATATCTATTCACACATAGTGGACAAGGAACCAGTCATGCAGATGAGACGTCCTACCATCAGATATTCAGTGGATGAATGGTGAAGCGATACTTCACACTGCACAATACATTAAGCTCCTGACATATAATCACTCACATACTACTGAAATTTCAAAGTGCAACTCTCCGTTTACTTACTCACCGACAACCACAGGAAGTACTACACGCAATTCATCAACAAACACAAAGCGTATTCGGTCACTATGAATACATTCCATTGGCTATATTGCACACAAACCTGTCGAAAATATCAGTCATTCACAAATATGTAGTCAGAGAGAAGCAGTCAGTTTGAAAACGTAGTCAGCTTTATTTATTTATGAAGTATGAGAGTTGACACCGGGTGGGCTAAAATGAACTCGTAAACAACACACATTCACAGGCACTTCCAACCAATCTATCCTCACAGGGCGTAGTACTGCCCATTGGGAACGATTTTCGGAGAGCCAGAATACGAATATGACGAGTAGGATGGCACCTGGTTTGAATTCACTGGTCCGTAATTCGATTGTTGAGCGTATGTGTTGGTGTTGTATTGTGATTGTTGGGTGTTTGTGTTTGTGTTTGTGTTTGCGTTGTATCCATTGTTGTAGTTAGTGGTTCCAGTCATGTGTTGTTGTGAGTTTGTGTTGGTCGCTTGTTGCTGTGATGTTGATGATGATGTTGAATATGGTGGACGACCAGCGTAGTTCCCTCTGAAATTGATTGGATTAGTGGATGAGAGTGACAATTATGTGGTGAAATGGTGATGAGTGTGCATAACATGAGAATATACTGGCAATTTGTGTGTGTATGGTGCATGTGACGTGCTCCCTGCTACATCCTTCATGCTAACTGACTACATTCACACCACAACAAACAAAGTCAAATACCATCCTATTAGACAGACAAACTGAAGCTAGCTATTTGAAATTCCTTATTGCACACCTGATGTCGTTTCCGAGTGGTAGCATCTACTTGGAGTGAAATAACACAACACTATTGATGATCACAGCGTATCGCGATATAGAATAGGTGCAAAATCAGTGTTTCTCACCTACTGATTCGAGACTAATGTACCTACTTGTATTTTTGCCTCGATGTGATCGCATGACAGCCATATTGATAAATGAACACTCATCACCACCAACCAAACTTCGCGAGTAACTTTCATCCTCACTTGTCATTTTTCGCATAAATGTAGGTTAGACAACCACAGATTGTCTGCATAACACCCACCGGAATATCAAAAACTCACCTGACACCTCTCAAACTACTGACTTACTTAACACACTTGTGATGATGCATGGTGACACCTCACATGGAAGGTGAAAACTGAAGTCAGATTTCATGTATGTGACAATCGTGTCTATTTACAATGACAACGAAAATATAACAGTTCCAATCATTGTCTACTGAGCAGTAAGTACCCTACAAAACGAAACGAAACGATACTTTGCATCACGAATGTCTGAATTCGTTCCATAAACAGCAAACATCTTTGACGATCAATGAAATGTGAGATATCGCCAGTGGCTTACCATCAGAGAAGTATGTAAGCATGGTAGAAAAATCAATCGATATTGTTCTGTTTACGTTATTTAACAGGTTATTGATTGCTCTCAGCGTTACCTAACAAAAAGACCGGGCACATATTGTTATAGTACACCAAATAGGAAAATGCACTCCACTATTCACTTACCCTGGACCATAATTGCATACAATACTCAGACCATAGGGGAAGTTTGGACATTTGGTGACACCACATCCAACATCGGTGGTCGACTCCCAGACGACCTGGAACGTATGAAGAGCATAAGTTATGCATATCATTCATTGGATAGATGCGGAACGTCTACCAGTGACAGCAGTCATTCAAATCGTTCCATGTCAACATATATGTTTGATGTAGCTATCTGGTTGCTGCAGTAATCATTAGTGTGACAGTCTCGATTCCATCGGCTGTCATCAGTCACATCAATGATCACATGTCGGAAGAAATGTAGAGTCCCGAAACCATCTTCTCATAAAAGCTATTGAATTGAAGCTTATGAAATTTCACAGTTACAAACATAGTGCAAATATATTGTGGAATTCATCAACGAAATGAACAGTTCAATTCACTGAGCTTCTATCGAATCACTCAGTCGATATTATGTTGAATGTGGCAGTTTCCACTCTACTCTCATAGACAGGCAATAACATTGAGAACTACCTCTTCACTGCTCTCCATGATGCGAACAGCCTCAATGAATCTGTTGGCAGTTTAACACTCAGGTCTTTTCTCAATCATAACTGTGAAGATATCTAAATTAAATAAACATGTTGCGGCACATTATCTACTCCGGTCCGTCTAACTACAAATCCATCACGAGCATGCATTCCATGCAAGAGATATAAGAGAGGAATATTGATCAATCATAAGCATCTGTCCACTACTCACCTGAGTGTAATGACCACATTGACCCAGACGACATGTTTGGCTGGCGAAGTCGTAGTTCTTGTATTCATCCAACCACATCTGGAAACCACTTGACAGTGAAGAAGTGAAAAGAGTGACAGAGAATTTCTGTAAGTCTGGTGAACAAATCAATGAATGAGGAACATCACATCTGTGAGAAATCCTCAAAACTCACTCCTTGTTAGAGTTGGCAATGAAGATGCCGGTTTAGAAGTCAGTGGAAGGTTTGCTATTAACTTATTCCTCACACAGAAAACAATAACACAACAGGAAAATTAGTGCTGTTCGTTCGAGTCTAACTTTCAGTTTAGTATTCTTCAGCTTCCTATTAAACATATTTGCGAACATTCGACACAGTTCACTTCTTATCGCACCACTTATCAACATAGGGAGGGCATTCACTATTGAACTTGCATGAGATGTGACTGGCGAATTTCGATAGAATGCGCATGAACGCGTAAGACAACCAGAATTGCTGTAATTTATCTCCATGATTTCACGAAGAGACACGTTGATGAGTAAAGAGGTTGCACTGTACGACACCAAGAATGTTGAACTTCTCGCCTTCTCAAAGAGAGAGGCAAGACGCATCTGTTTCCGCATATTCCGCTGACTGTTGGAAAGAGATGTCCGAAATTTCTGCGATCTGAAACAACAGTGGGCTTAGAGGGAAATTCTGTATATTTTAGTCGTCTGTTAGTGCAGTGATTGGTTCTCATCATCCAAAGAACACTAACCACGTAGTCTACATCTACCAGTGTGGCTCAAAACAACAATCGAAGTCTCTATGTCATGTCTATCGAATGTGCGGTATATTAGACTTTCAAGTGGACTCCCATATCACTCATACCGAAACATTATCATCTAGTTCCGTTCCAAAGTTCTACAAAATCCTCCAGTCTTACTCAGTGTTGCATGTGTTTAAGTAGTTAGAACTGAGAGAAACTTACGTTTCGACATCTGCGGATCCCGCCCAATTCTGTCCAACATAATCGAATCCCGGTATTTTCCGCTCGTCAGCTGTGTCGTGTCCAACACGACACTGGTCAGATAAGATTTGTGCTTTCCTTTCCAACTCCATGTTCCATCTCTGCGCATGTGTGCAAATGCAACACAAAATACATTGGTTGAAATTAGAAACAATGCATGGATAAATAGAGACATTGAAAGACAACACAAACCGTCAACTCATTCCAGCGATATACAGTGAATGAATAACTGGACAGACAGTGTTTGAGTAGAATGCTCATGGTTGACAAAACAAATCTCAATAGTAACAGACTTCAAGGAAATCTGCACATAATCTCTTCGAACAATCAGCAACACCATGAGCGACACAAAATGCATTAGGGAACACTATGCAGATATGATACAAGTTGGTCGAATTCAACTCCGCCATTCTTGTGCTACGGAGGATGAGTAGACGACACTGACATACTCACACCATCTCGTGTTAATCGAATCACCGAATGTGGCATGAAGCACATTCCAATCGAAAATCTGTTCCCAACAATTATCCGTCTGACAATATCCAACAACTACCATCAGTCCATCCATCAGAAAATTACCTACAAACGAAAGCTTATTCTAGAAATACAAAGAACACGCAACACACTCGATCACAACATCATGAAGGTGTTAACACAACAAAATAAAAGACCAAAAATTCGCCCTGTGTGACTCATCTGACCATTGCAAAACAAACAGAAGAAATAAGCACGGATTCATACTAGCCAGTCGCCCCATTTATCATTTCAAGTGACCCATTTCAAACTAAATGTTCCTCTCACCAGTGGTTTGATAGACACGGCCATCGGTTGTCCACTCAACTGTCCATTCTGAACTGCTTGTCTGGCGTTGTTGTGCAGAGCCAGCAATTTGTTTCTCATGTTGTCGTCCATCTGTCCACGGACATGTGTTGAAATCAGTGATACGCATAAGGAGGAGAGCACAATCAGAAATGAATTGGATTCCCAGCGCATTTCTACACCAGCAAGATTCAGTCTCAGTGAAATCTGATCGCCTTCGTGTTACAGTTGTTATTTCTGCAGACACCAAGCATATTTATATGCAGTCGTGGATAAGAGAGCTATGGAGTGAAATCTGGATTAGTGAGTCGCTCACTCGAATGTTAATTATGCAATGAGGATTAGGGTGTGGCGAATTATTAGTCGACACTGGTCGACCAGTGTCATTCGGTGGTGGATTTGTGGATGGGCGTGTACAGATTATTGTCTCAATGAGTGGTCTCGATTGCTTTCGACGCACTCCTCCTACACCGTGTCGGTAGAGGTGAGCGAACACTTGACCATGGGATTAGTGACACTTGAATGAGATTATATTCTGTAGGGCGTGAGTCATTATTAATGAATGGAAGATAGAATGACAGCGCGTTTATGGATGATCCGTTTGATTTTTCGTTGGGTGTGTTTTGTGAGAAGGAGTGAGTGAGTGAGTGATTGAGCGAGTGAGTAGGGAAACGGAAACGTCCCGTGTTTGTGAGTGACGTGCTTCTTGTTTATGTCAAGTGAAAAATGTCACACATACGCTATAACATGCGTATGTATGACATTCCGCGATGCCAGAGCAGAAGCCACGATATCCAACTTGAAGAGTCGACCACTTTACAAGATCTAGTACGGCACCAATCACTGATTGTTTAACACATTCGCTTCAGCATTGTGTAGAATTATTTGTGGCATAGCGTGATGTCGTCTAGTATTGGCAATAGCTGGGAGATTGTTGAAAACTTAAAGGGTTTTAGGCCTCAGTAATAACCATTGTTGTTGACGGGCTTCTAACACAATGTCTTTTGATTTCTCAGTGACCACTGAGATGTAATTCCGTTGCTGGTCAAGCACACATTTCAGGTATTCACTTACCTATCTATTACTGATATCCATATTTGATGAATACTACCTAGAAAAGAAAGAAGAGTTCTACAGTCAAAGATGGACAATACTCCAAATGTCTCTACCAGCCACTTCATGACTTAGTGAAGGTCAAGCCAACGAGACACAATCTGCGGATCACACACATTTGCTTCGACTATGTTCAAGAATGTGAATCTGTTTGATACAAGAATGATCTCTTTAGAGACTGTTTCTCCAATCACGAATGTTTGACTGACAGGAAACATCGGTTTGTCACACGCTTTCATTCAATACCATAATATGTATATTCACATACTGGTTCACTACCTAAGATGGGTCTTACTACGATTTACATACAGTGAGTGCTTCAGATTGGACAATGAAGCCTACACGGAAAACAAATAGTCTAGCATTTGGCTCCCCTCTGACGCCCATCTTGACATGTCTGGGAAACAACTTCTTGATAAAAACAGCCGGTGGGCTTCATTTCACACATTGACGATACACTCACTATTTCTGATGATAATTCGAATCTCGAGAACTTGCTTCAAGCCTTCGATCATGCCTACACATACGTCAACTTCATTCTGCAAGTAGAATTTATCTCAGTGTTCCATTTCCTAAGTGTTGAATTTCTAAGTGACGATGATCGCTGACTGTGAAGATTTATTGATGAAAAGTCTCCGTGGAGCAGACAGGTTATCAATTTCAAAATTGTTCCCCTCTGAGCAGAAAGAGGAATTTCATAGATATACATTTCTTAAAGATCTGAAAAATACGTCACGAGGAATCCGTTGACGAAGAACTGCACTAACTCCATAGAATCTTGCCTGAGAATGATTTCCTATCCAGACTCATAGAAAGCAACAACACTGTAAATCTGTCCAGGTTATGCTATAGATGATCTCAACTCTGAAGTTGGGACTGAAATGTTAGGCAGAAGATAACCGAAAATGGTTAGTTCTTGCATCGACCTCCGGGGCATATTTCATTCTCTCCAGGATGATGCAGCTTAGGATTTTGTTTAGGATAGACAGGAACATGATGCGTCACAGTTCTTGCATTGACTTAAGTCTCGTTTCCCTGGCAGTTTGAATAGGTGGCCTTTCTTCCAATCCTCAGATATTTGCCCTTTTTCCACATCTTCTTTAGTAGTGGTGGCGTCGAGTCCACCGATGTCTGTGGGTCCATTTTCAATGCTTCTGCAGGGACTCCGTATAGTCTTGCTGCTTTTTTAGATGTTAGCATTTTATGGCCTTCAGGATCTCCGCTTTCGTCTGAAATTTGGTATTCACTGTTAGTCCTGCTTCCTCTGTTACTGTTATTGAGCACTTTTTAGGTGATGGTCGATTCAGGAGTCTTTGAAGTTTTCAATCCTGTGTTTCCTTTGCTCCACCGCTTTGGTGATTGACTTCCCATTGTCATCCCTAACTGGCTTAATTTGTGTATATCTCTTCCTAGATGGCAACCTAGTTGTTTGAAAGGGTGTTGTGATGAATCCTTTGCCTGCAGCTTGATCTGCTTTACCTGCCATAGCATCAAAATATTGTCATTTATCTTCCGTGCCACTTTTCTTTACTCTGTTCTCCAGTTTATTGCAGCTTGCATTCAGCTCTTGTCTTTGTTGCTCATCGAAGCACTGTATGCTCTCTGGTTTCGCCACCCTTCTCCCTTCTGTCAGCCTCCATGTGTATGTAGTGTGCAACTGTTTGTTCTGTCTCTTCTTTCTGCCTAGAATTTCCCTGCAGGTTTGACTCAACACTGCTTTCAGGTTGTTGCAGTGCTTTCCAAAGCTGATCTCTTCGCTAGTTTTGATTTGTGTCTCCGTCGTTTTCCTTCTGATTGCAGTGATGGTTGTGTTTTGTGGCTTGATCCTTCAGTTTTCGGGTACTGAACTTGGCCTCTGGTCTATCTTCAGCTCCTGTTTCCTTGAAAGCTTGGATTTTATTTAGAGTGTTCCTTGCACGAGATAGTGGTCTGAGCCGACACCTGCTCCTCTTCCCAATATTTTGTGTCCAGTAAGTTGCGTCCTTACTTGCTTCAGCACTAATTCGATAAAGTCAATTTGGTCTTCGGTTCAGCAGTCTGGAGACAACCATGTATCCTTGTGGATATCCTTGTGCTTGTATGCGCTGCCATCCATCACTATTTCATTGAAATCTCAGAATTCAGGAAAGGATTCTCTGTTCCAATTCGTCTCTCTAAGACCCTTTCTATCCTCCATGCGTTCTCTCCTTTCGAAGCTAAATATGAAGTCAGCGTCATCAAGTTCTGACTTCGCATCGTGTAACGATAATGGTGCGTTGAAGAAGCCTGTAGTTGTAACTGTTAATTCATTGTTGAATAGAGTGTCACAAACGTCACCACAGTTTGTGCAGAAGGAGAGGGTTACAGTTTCAGAGTCCAGTTCTGACTCCACAAGTTTACAAGGTATTACTAGCCAGAGTAAAGGTATAAAATCTTTAAGGATTCATGAGGATGAACCTAAGTCATCTACGGCTGTTATTAAAGAGGTTGAAAATGATGAAGTCGACCATACAAACGGCGGTAAATTGGATATTTGTGACAATGGTCATGATAGTGCACATTTGTCTGTGGCTGATCATGATGAGCTGAGCGGAAGGCCAACTACTACTGAGTTGAATAAAGGTTCTGTACAACTTGAACGTGAAGTAGAATTAAAGGCAGATGCGGTTGCAGAAGGTATGAATACTATCGAGACCGTCAGTGTAAATGATCCGAGTGTAGCCCAACTATCGACAGATCTTAAAACTGAACTGGAGCTAATAATAAAAGATGGCAGTGGTGGTTATCTTGCAGTTAGACAACTTTCTAAAGGTCGAACAGCGACAGCTTCCGATACACCGCTAAGTTCATCAACTGGTGTCAGTCAGTCGTCGTTGGTGTTGTCATATGCAGTAAAAGAGTCGTCCATGAACTCACGTGTCTTATGCAGTGATTATGCTAGTGTCGGTCTGTTTGAAGGGACGAAAGTCAATGGCCAGTTTAGTGACGACAAGAAAACTGTGTACAAGAGGGTAATTGTTAGACTGAATTGCATAAATAAAGGTATTTCAGGTTTCAAACTACTATTTGAATGTTATTATCTTTGGTGCAAATTACTCTGTGCCTTCTCTTGGTTGTTCAGATACATTGTATGTTTGTTGGTCATCTACATTCCACGATAAAATGTCATAGGCGTGTTACCATTCAGAGTTGAGGATATAGGTGATGGAAGGAGGTCAGCAAATCAACTCAACGACGATTTTCCAAATAAGGGGGCGTCAACCTGAGGAGCGTTGTAGGCGTACTGCTGTAAGTCCTACAATTCTTCAAGGGTAGTACGTCGAAGCGCAGTCCATCGTACTTTGTGTGTTATTTTGTACATATGTTCATGTTGTATATACTGAATTGGTAATTGAGTAGATTCCGATTCATCTGATTGTCAGTTGATTTGATAGTTGTCACATTGTGTGAATCATCTTGTAATGTCATTGTAAGTACTTCTGAAGTCGTTTCTAGTCTTTTTATTTGTGAACGAATCGAGTAGTGTTAGAGTCAGTGTTTGCGATGTGATACGCCGGGGAGGGAATTGTGCCAGAGTGATATGAAGCAACCAACACTTCGTGAACCAGATCAATGGTGGAACTGTCGAAAGACAGCTAAGAATTCACACGCTGGGGAGAGCGTGCCTGTGTGTTGTGGTATGGTTGTTGTGTGTTGGTCTTTTTTGTCTTGCCTTTCCATTTTAGCCCAGTTCCGATTGGCCGAGGTAGTACTGTCCATTGTTAACTGTAGAATTCTTCTTTCTTTTCTAGGTAGTATTCATCAAATTCGGATATCAGTAATAGATAGGTAAGTGAATACCTGAAATGTGTGCTTGACCAGCAATGGAATTATATCTCATTGGTCACTGGGAAATCAAAAGACATTGAGTCAGAAGCCTGTCAACAAAACGGGACATTTGAGCTTCCCCACTCACTCGCTCAATCACTCACTCCTTCTCACAGAAATCACCCGAGAAATTCATGAGACGGATTATCCACATACGCTCTGTCAATCTATCCTTCATTCATTGATAATGACTCACACCCTACAGAATATAATCTCATTCAAGTGTCACTAATCCCATGGTCAAGTGTTCGCTCACCTCTACCAACACGGTGTAGGAGGAGTGAGTCGAAAGCAATCGAGACCACTCATTGAGACAATAATCTGAACACGCCCATCCACAAATCCACCACCGAATGACACTGGTCGACCAGTGTCGACTAATAATTCGCCACACCCTAATCCTCATTGCATAATTAACATTCGAGTGAGCGACTCACTAATCCAGATTTCACTCCATAGCTCTCTTATCCACGTCTGCATATAAATATGCTTGGTGTCTGCAGAAATAACAACTGTGACACGAAGGCGATCAGATTTCACTGAGACTGAATCTTGCTGGTGTGGAAATGCGCTGGGAATCAGATTTACTTCTGCTGGTTCTCTCCTCCTTATGCGTATCACTGATTTCAACACATGTCCGTGGACAGATGGACGACAACATGAGAAACAAATTGCTGGCTCTGCACAACAACGCCAGACAAGCAGTTCAGAATGGACAGTTGAGTGGACAACCGATGGCCGTGTCTATCAAACCACTGGTGAGAGGAACATTTAGTTTGAAATGGGTCACTTGAAATGATAAATGGGGCGACTGGCTAGTATGAATCCGTGCTTATTTCTTCTGTTTGTTTTGCAATGGTCAGATGAGTCACACAAGGCGAATTTTTGGTCTTTTATTTTGTTGTGTTAACACTTTCATGATGTTGTGATCGAGTGTGTTGCGTGTTCGTTGTATTTCTAGAATATGCTTTCGTTTGTAGGTAATTTTCTGATGGATGGACTGATGGTAGCTGTTGGATATTGTCAGACGGATAATTGTTGGGAACAGATTTTCGATTGGAATGTGCTTCATGCCACATTCGGTGATTCGATTAACACGAGATGGTGTGAGTATGTCAGTGTCGTCTACTGATCCTTCGTAGCACAAGAATGGCGGAGTTGAATTCGACCAACTTGTATCATATCTGCATAGTGTTCCCTAATGCATTTTGTGTCGCTCATGGTGTTGCTGATTGTTCGAAGAGATTATGTGCAGATTTCCTTGAAGTCTGTTACTATTGAGATTTGTTTTGTCAACCATGAGCATTCTACTCAAACACTGTCTGTCCAGTTATTCATTCACTGTATATCGCTGGAATGAGTTGACGGTTTGTGTTGTCTTTCAATGTCTCTATTTATCCATGCATTGTTTCTAATTTCAACCAATGTATTTTGTGTTGCATTTGCACACATGCGCAGAGATGGAACATGGAGTTGGAAAGGAAAGCACAAATCTTATCTGATCAGTGCCGTGTTGGACACGACACAGCTGACGAGCGGAAAATACCGGGATTCGATTATGTTGGACAGAATTGGGCGGGATCCGCAGATGTCGAAACGTAAGTTTCTCTCAGTTCTGACTACTTAAACACATGCAACACTGAGTAAGACTGGAGGATTTTGTAGAACTTTGGAACGGAACTAGATGATAATGTTTCGGTATGAGTGATATGGGAGGCCACTTGAAAGTCTAATATACCGCACATTCGATAGACATGACATAGAGACTTCGATTGTTGTTTTGAGCCACACAGGTAGATGTAGACTACGCGGTTAGTGTTCTTTGGATGATGAGAAACAATTACTGCACATACAGATGACTAAAGTATACTGGACTGACCTCTCAACCCACTGTTGTGTCAGTTCGCAGAAATTTCGGACATCTCTTTCCAACAGTCAGCGGAATATGCGGAAACAGATGCGTCTTGCCTTTCTCTTTGAGAAGGCGAGAAATTCAACATTCATGGTGTCTTACAGTGCAACCTCTTTACTCATCAATGTGTCTCTTCGTGAAATCATGGAGATAAATTACAGCGATTCTGTTTGTCTTCCTATGCTTAGGAGTTCATGCGCATTCTATCGAAATTCGCCAGTCACATCTCATGCAAGTTCAATAGTGAATGCCCTCCCTATGTTGATAAGTGGTGCGATAAGAAGTGAACTGTGTCGAATGTTCGCAAATATGTTTAATAGGAACTCTGAGTGGACTGAACTGAAAGTTAGACTCAAACGAACAGCACTACTTTTCCTGTTTTGTTATTGTTTTCTGTGTGAGGAATAAGTTAATAGCAAACCTTCCACTGACTTCTAAACCGGCATCTTCATTGCCAACTCTAACAAGAAGTGAGTTTTGAGGATTTCTCACAATTGTGATGTTCCTCATTCATTGATTTGTTCACCAGACTTACAGAAATTCTCTGTCACTCTTTTCACTTCTTCACTGTCAAGTGGTTTCCAGATGTGGTTGGATGAATACAAGAACTACGACTTCGCCAGCCAAACATGTCGTGTGGGTCAATGTGGTCATTACACTCAGGTGAGTAGTGGACAGATGCTTATGATTGATCAATATTCCTCTCTTATATCTCTTGCATGGAATGCATGATCGTGATGGATCTGTCGTTAGACGGACCGGAGTAGATAATGTGCCGCAACATGTTTATTTAATTTAGATATCTTCACAGTTATGATTGAGAAAAGACCTGAGTGTTAAACTGCCAACAGATTCATTGTGGCTGTTTCCATCATGGAGACCAGTGAACAGGTAGTTTTTAATGTTATTGCTTGTCTATGAGAGTACAGTGGAAACGGCCACATTCAACGTAATATCGACTGAGTGATTCGATAGAAGCTCAGTGAATTGAACTGTTCATTTCGTTGATGAATTCCACAATATATTTGCATTATGTTTGTAACTGTGAAATTTCGTTAGCTTTAATTCAATTACCTTTATGACAATATGGTTTCGGGACTCTACATTTTTCCCGACATGTGATCATTGATGTGACTGATGACAGTCGATGGAATCGAGACTGTCTCACGTATGATTACTGCGGCAACCAGATAACTACATCAAACATATATGTTGACATGGAACGATTTGAATGAATGCTGTCACTGTTAGACGTTTTACATCTATTCAATTAATGATATGCATTACTTATGCTCTTCATACGTTCCAGGTCGTCTGGGAGTCGACCACCGATGTTGGATGTGGTGTCACCAAATGTCCAAACTTCCCCTATGGTCTGAGTATTGTATGCAATTATGGTCCAGGGTAAGTGAGTAGTGGAGTGCATTTTTCGATTCGGTGTACTATAGCAATATGTGCCCGGTCTTTTTGTTAGGTAAGGCTGAGAGCAATCCATAACCTGTTAAATGACGTAAACAGAACAATATCGATTGATTTTTCTACCATGCTTACATACTTCTCTGGTGGTAAGCCACTGGCGATATCTCACATTTCATTGATCGTCAAAGATGTTTGCTGTTCATGGAAGGGACTTAGACATTCGTGATGCAAACTATCATTTCGTTTCGTTTTGTAGGGTACTTACTGCTCAGTAGACAATGATTAGAACTGTTATATTTTCGTTGTCATTGTAAATAGTCACGATTGTCACATACATGAAATCTGACTTCAGTTTTCACCTTCCATGTGAGGTGTCACCATGCATCATCACAAGTGTGTTAAGTAAGTCAGTAGTTTGAGAGGTGTCAGGTGAGTTTTTGCTATTCCGATGCGTGTTATGCAGGTGTTATGTGGTGGTCTAATCTACATTTATGCGAAAATTGACAAGTGAGGATGAAAGTTACTCGCGAAGTTTGGTTGGTGGTGATGAGTTTTCATTTATCAATATGGCTCTCATGGGATCACATCGAGGCAGAAATACAAGTAGGTACATTAGTCTCGAATCAGTATGTGAGATACACTGAGTCCGCTTTTCTTCTATATCGCGATACGCTGTGAACATCATAGTGTTGTGTTATTTCACTCCACGTAGATGCTACCACTCGGAAACGACATCGGGTGTGCAATAAGGAATTTCAAATTGCTCGCTTCAGTTTGTCTATCTTATGAGATTTAATTTTACTTTGTTTGTTGTGGTGTGAATGTAGTCAGTGAGCATGAAGGATGTGTCACGGAGCAAGTCACATGCACACATACACACACAAATTGCCAGTATATTTTCATGTTGTGCACACTCATCACCATTTCACCACATAATTGTCACTCTCATCCACTCAATCAATTTCAGAGGGAACTACGCTGGTCGTCCACCATATTCAACATCATCATCAACATCACAGCAACAAGCGACCAACACAAACTCACAACAACACATGACTGGAACCACTAACTACAACAATGGATACAACGCAAACACAAACACAAACACAAACACCCAACAATCACAATACAACACCAACACATACGCTCAACAATCGAATTACGGACCAGTGAATTCAAACCAGGTGCCATCCTACTCGTCATATTCGTATTCTGGCTCTCCGAAAATCGTTCCCAATGGGCAGTACTACGCCCTGTGAGGAAAGAATGGTTGGAAGTGCCTGTGCATGTGTGTGGTTTACGAGTTCATTTCAGCCTACCCGGTGTCAACTCTCATACTTCATAAATAAATAAAGCTGACTACATTTTCAAACTGACTGCTTCTCTCTGACGACATATTTGTGAATGACTGATATTTTCAGCAGGTTTGTGTGCAATATAGCCAATGGAATGTATTCATAGTGACCGAATACGATTTGTGTTTGTTGATGAATTGCGTGTAGTACTTCCTGTGGTTGTCGGTGAGTAAGGAAACGGAGAGTTGCACTTTGAAATTTCAGTAGTATGCAAGGGATTATATGTCAGGAGTTTGCTGAACTTGTACCTTTCGAAGGATCACTCTGCCATTCATCGACTGAATGCCTAAAGTAAGGAAGTCTCGCCTGCATGACTGGTTCCTTGTCCACTATGTTTTGAAAGATTCTGAATGTGAGATCGATATCAGGTGAATGCGTATATCAACAGTCAGTGGTATCTGAAACATTGACAATTGAAAATCTCATTCTTCTGAGTTTTGAGACAATTTGAGGCTTTTCTTTTTCTCAGCTTGTTTTCTGTCGTCTAGGGATTCGCGTTATTCTGACCATACAATATTGACTTAATTGTTTAGTGTTCTAGGTGTGTAAATGTTTCCATATTTTGTTATTTTGCGAACTATGTGTTTAGTCTCTGTTGTGTCTTTTGAATGTGGAAAGGCTACAGAGGATTCTCGATTTCTCAAAAATATGTCACCATCGTGATCATGGTGATTTCCAGTTAATCATCCCGAATCAGACACACATGAATTCGGTGATCCCGATTATGTTGATTCGCTTAGTTTTGTTGACACTTTTCTAGCTTGACTGTCGTCATTTGTTGTAACGCCATAATCAGGATTGAGTGGGATTTCATTTTATTTAAAGAATATTGACCTTCTTAATGTACATTTTCTTATATTTAATGGGTTCATCTTGAGAACAATATTCAACTGAATGGGAAATATTAGTACCGATAAACTTTATTTCGTCATGTAACTCCTATAAATGCACATTTGTCATATCTGTGATTCAGCTGCAGTTTTGCCCATGCAGGTCTCTCTGAATTACATCAATGGATTGCATATTGATTAGGAATTCATGGTCGGTCGGTTTTCGACATAGAACTTTGCACATGTGCGCGGCAGTTCAAGTCGCCACACTCCATGTAGCACACATAGCAAGAGAATAAAGTATAAGAAATGCATAATATAGTCAGTAAGCAGAGGTATGAGTCAAAGGATTAGTAATATCGAAGAACAAAACAGTTTCATTGGAAATCATATGTCTCAAGGAGTGGATGCATCTGCGCCACTGAGAACGATTTTGAGCCATGTCACCAATTGTTTACAACCATTGGTTTTACCGTCCCGAGGACCCCAACCAGGATGTCTACATCTTCCTAGCTGACTAGCTGGCTTAAACTAACTGTTTTAGATTTCATTGACTGGTGCCATGTTTTGGTTTGACCGCCGCTAGCTCTTTTCCAGCCTGGCCCTATATCAGCTAACATTGCCCGTCGGTCGAGGAAGGCAATGACTAGGCATACGTAACACATGTCCTAACCGTCTCGGTCGATGTAATTTCACAGTTTCGTCGACTGATTTCCCCGCCTTACCTAGCACTCGACCGATGGCCTAACCTCAATATTGCTCACCTTATTATACCACTTCACGCGGGAGATAGTACGCGGACACCTTTGATCTAAGACAGCTAATCTTTTCATGTCCTCTGCTCTCAATGGTCACGTCTCACAGCCATAAAGGAGGACGGAGCGGACTGTTGAGCAGTACACACGCCCTTTGGTCGATAGCCAACCGGATATCACGTCTACTAAGCCAGAGACGGCGTAAACTGGCAAAATCGAACCCAGCCCTCTGTATTCGTGCTGAGATTTCGTTGAAGATCAACCCGTTGGGGCTGATGGTACTTCCCAAGCAAGTGAAGTGGTCAACGTGCTCTACCACTTGACTTCCTACTTCTAAAATAGGGGTCGGTGAAGTCCAATCCTGCAGCATCATCTTACATTTTACAGGGGCGAATCGCATATCAAACATACGAAGATTATTGCTCAAAGTGTTCAGGAGATTCTGAATTTTGTCAGCGTCCTCGCCTAGAAGGACTTTATCGTCCGCATATTCTAAGTCGACGAGATTATTCCCTGGTAGCAAGTCAATCCCTGGGTCTCTGAAGTGAGTTAGGGTTAAGTCCATTACTGCGTCTATGATGAAGTTGAACAGAAATGGGGATAATGGGCATCCTTGACGGACGCCACTAGTCGTCACCAATTAAGATGACAACTCGCCATAAGCGCTCACCTCGCTGATGGCATGAGTACGAGTAGAGTGCCTTAATCAGTGTGATGTATTTTCTTGGCATTCCCTTTACAGCTAAGCATCGCCAGAAAACCTCTCCGTCGACAAAATCGAATGACGCCTTTAGGTCAAGAAATATAGTGACTGTCGGACGCCGGTAGGAATGCCTATGTTCTAGAATCTGTCAAAGGGTGAAGAATTCATGGTACCGGATTTCAACAATTTCCAGCGCCACAGTGTAGAGATTTCCATCCATCTGGAAACTGAAATCTTCTGTGATTTAGAAATGTTGTGTCGCAATACATTGAGATTCTTTTGATTCGTGAATTGTGCAGCATAGTGTCAGATGATCAAGTTAGTCATCTGGCTTCAAATAATCTATGGTGAACCTCTAATCATTGTGTAACCGATGAATGTCATCACAGAATGTACATCACAGTGAGTTAACGCGATGCTCGAATACAACACAATAGACAGACAGCTAATATTGGTAAATAGAGGCAGGGAGGATGACGATCTCATGCAAGTGATTGCATATTAGAGAATCAGCAAAGTCCTCATGTGGACATCTAGAAAACGAGAGGAGTGACCGATCGTGTTTTGCCAATGTCTTATTTATCTTTTTATCACAACTTTAACTCAATACAAAGACGAACGAATCCAATAGTGAGGAGACTTCTGAACAATCATTATTTAGTAGGTGAATTTGACAGTGGTAATAATTGAGGGTGTAGCTGCCTGCAAAGGTTAAACAAGTCGATTAGATATTGGTTAGAATTTGACAAAAGAATAGAAGTAAGTATGAAGTGATTGAGTATTCAGATTGGATAAAACTAAACACTACTCATAGCACTCAATCAGTAGTATATTGAATTACGCATATATTCTTGCTGTCTAGATTACTCTTCATGTAATCGACCAGATCAAGTATTATTATCTAAATATTTTCTGTTTACAAATGAAACTGTGTGGAATCTTCATATTCCTGAATTGTGTACAGTGCGAGGTGAATATCTGACCGAAGTATCGAAACTGTTTGCGTGACAAACAAAGACAAATGAAGCTGTAAGAATGACAAGATTGAAGAATAATAACCTGTTGGTTGTAGGGAAGGAAGGCGGAATTTCGTTCGTTTTACATTCGTATGGTGCCAATGGATATGGTGAAGATGGTCAAATGTAAATCTTCTGAGAACGTTAATCCAGTTACTTCAGATGCATTACGATGATTTCAGCTGTATGTAGAATATAAAGCTGTGAAGGAACTAGGAATAAACGAAACACGACAGATAACTTCAAATGTCTTACTAACATCAACTTGATGGTGACTATTTTTAACAAGATGAGTCAAATAAGACGTAGATCTGACTTTGTCAGTCACCCGCTTCACAAATGATGACGATGTTGGGAAATACAACGACGAATATGACCGACTGTTTCATCACAGAATGTAAATACACCAGTCAAACTGTCCAACCTACAGAGAATAGGCGATGAAGTCTCTACCGAAATTTTGGAAGGAAGAGTAGAACAATGGGGATGTATGTTACTTGTTTCTGCACAAAGGTTCAGTTCAGTTGTTAAATTTCATCCGAGTGACGTTTCGCAAGGCCAGGTAATGTATTCGCTCAACACTGAACACAATGGCCATTTGTATTTGTATCTCATGTTGCGGAAACTTACTTCAAATATCACACAGTGATGAAGTATTCACAACTGAATGGCGTTTTCGGCAAAACTCATTGCTCATAATCCTATCAATTTATTCACACGTTTCAAAATTGGTCATTAATATATTTCTCTCTCTTTGTCTCTCCAACTTCCCTTGGTTGTTTGTTGCACTCTCCATATCCCTGAGTAAACGTTGCATTATTCCGGTTGCACATGTGCGGTGTTGAATCGATAAATAAAGCTCCACTGATTAACGTCTCTACTCACACAACTATTTGGCACTTCAATACTCTCGCCAAGTCCCATACACGCCCTATTTTGTGATAACATGCAAGTGAATGCAGTGAAATAGCTGAGCATTCTCTTAGGTTGTTGAACTCAGTTGGTTGATTTCTTCTAGATCTAGATGAATGTTTGCGTTCCAGTAATCTGGTTGACCCCGATTTATCAGTTTGACCTATGTAATTAACCTCACTGACAGTCATTTGATGGTGTTTTGTAAATTAGATTCTTTTACCTTCTTGGATCTATCGAGCGGGTGCTTAGGCCGAAAAGGTTAATATCTGAGAGAGAGAAATAGATTTGGTTGGTTGATCTTAGTGCCACCACAATTCCAGGTTCATTGAGAATCCCACGTGGGGCATCTGAGGTTGCTTCTTTTGTGCGACAGTAGTACAGAGGCTTTGAATCTCATATTATTCTCCCTATTTCCGTCAGTTTTATCACTGGTCGTTGTTTCTCCATGGTTCTCCGTACATTTCTGAATCAATTCTGATTTCTAGTTATGCACTAGTAATACTTCCTTTATTTGTTCGATTTCATTATTTACATCTACTGGTTCACTAATCAAGCTGTTGGCTCGAATATACACGCTTGAGTAAATAACTGATCCTGGATAAAGACAAATTAAAGTCTAGGTATTCATAAGAGTGTGTCGGTTTCCTAAACCTGCTAGTTTCTATCTCACCATCTTGCTTTTGTTGTATGCTACAGTCGAGCATGGCCAACTCCACATGCCAGTATTCGAACTCCGACGTGAATTGAATTCCGTCAACTATTGATTTGATATGTGTTAAAAATGAGAGATATGTGCAGATTTCGACACAGTGAATGTTTCATCCACATATTTCCACCATAACCTAGGAGTAGCATCCAACCTTCTAAGAGTATTATGTTCCCAACTATCCATAAATATGTCTGCTACTGTTGAAAATATTTGTGACCACATTACCACCCAATCCTTATCCTGACATTTGACTCATTGTTGAATTTGAAAACTGGGGAGATTAAGCATAAGCGAACACCTAATATCATCTCGTCAGCAGAGCAATTGTCGTTTCAATACACAATGCCTTCATTATTGTGATAATTGAGTATTACATCAATAATTGTACACTTTAGCTCAAAAACGTAATGAAAGAATATATCTCGATAAAGTAAAAGACCATACAAATGAAGTGCTGTCGGCCGTAGATAAAACAAAGTGGATAGTTAACCTCTCAACGAGAACTTTAAGTTCTAATGAAACCATAATTCTTGACAAAATATTAAACTTCAATTTAGCTATGAACAGATTAAAATCTGGATAAAATCACTCCTAGTGTAAAAGTAGCATTAGGTGAGATGGACAAGGCCACTCTGGAACTAGTCAGAGCAAACTGTGCTTTTAGGCCGAAACATCACAAGAATGGAAATAGCAGCATATCAAAAAAGGAAAGAGAAATAGTCGCTACTCTATAAAGCTTGAGAAACGACAAAATCACAGTGACTGTAAAGTTCGACAGACGTAATAGTGAAGTAGCCATGGACAAATCAGATTACATAGACAAGGTAAATCAACATATTGAAACAGGATCATATGATGAAATTAGAATACATTTACACACTATTATGAATGAAGTCAGAAAGTCTGCTGATACTGGTATAGTACTCCGTATGTAGTTATCTTTCGGGGTGTCGAAATGATTCAATCTGATGCATCTAACTATTAGTGCTCACAGGGTATACGGGACTATGAAACTTCATATAGGAGGATAACGTATCACGCCAAAAATTGACTTAAGGAACAACCAGACGTACGATTCATCTAGATATTAGGCTATATTTATTGTCCCACCAGCGACACTTCAATTTCTAGGCTAACTATATCCTATTCTATGCAACAGACACTAGAGAAATTTCATCATGATATTTAGGTGCATCAACATTCCCAAAAAGTGCACGAAAACTGACCGTCGACATCGAAAAACGAGAAACACACAACACATCAAGAAGACGCAAGATGGCACCGATAGAATATTATTTATATTCCAACAGTCGGAACATCGAAAGTGGCTTAAGGTATTCATTGCTCCACAGGTGAGAAGCCATGCCAAGTAGGCGAATTATCACATAAATCCGCGTGTACATTGACCGTCGACACATTTATCAGAACAGCACTGTTCATCACTGTGACAGTAGAACCCCTCTAGATAACATTCGACACATAAGGGACCTCTCAGTTGTGTCCTTCTGCACTTTCCCGACCAACAGCAGTCCCGTGAACTTACGCATGGTTCTCCGTAAGCCGAACAGCCTTGAGCATCAGCTGAAATGTGGAAGATGGAAGAGAGAGACAGACACAAAATTACAAATTGTCCATGTACATGTGTATGTGTGTGTGCGTGTGCGAGTGTGTGAGGGAGTTATGCAGTGAGAGATTGAGTGAGTGAGTGAGTGGTGGTTGGATGAGGTGAAGATATGGATTACAACTGGTTGATTTGAGTGAAGTGACAGTGTTATGAGTTGTGAATGTGTACAGATGAGATAGCTAATTTGAGAGTGTTGGCTTTGAAAGAAGAAGTGTCACTTACCAGTATTGTGTAGCAGGATGACGAGGGAGAGCAACACAGCTGACAGCTTCAACACCATACTCGATCTGCTCGGTGTATACTTCAAAGAATTCAGTTGAGTTCGCTTTCACTTTGTCTGTGGGTGTTATTTATACTGGTGTCATCGACTGATTTCGTGACGAGTGCACTACTCATCTGCTTTGAATTAATCTGTGTTTCCGTGTTACCTTTAATGCACAAGGATTAATTGAGAGATTGTGATTTCTGCATCATGTGACGTTGTGCATTATTGTGAGAAATCTGAATAAGGAGATGGTCTCATTTCATTTGTTTAATGCATTCTGTGACATTTTGGATTTATTCTATAGCTGTGTGTAAGTGATTCAGCTTTCGTGTATGTGATCAACAATTCCTTATTAAACTTCACAAAGCGTAGAATCAATTATCAGCAGTTCATCGGGGATTTTTTAAATCCAGGAGACATCCAATAAGATGTGTCAAAGTGCATACAGAATTAATTCTCCATGCCCAACACACCAAGTTCTGGACAGTCCTGAATGATTGTTTAAACGTTAAGTGAGTCACAGTGTGTATCGAAGCGGAATCCAACCGCAGCGATTCAGAATCACAATTTTCCTGCCAAATTGTTTGACCGACTTTTGTATACGAAAATTCTCAGTTTGAGTTTCAACATTCTACAATCTTCATGCTAGTAATAAGGAAGAAGCAAAGAAGAAAATCCTCAAAGAAAGCATACTAAACGGAAATGTACGAGAGACAGAATAATCACATAAAGAATACTGCCCATTCAATGGATGTGAGAGGTCGAAAGTAATGCATGCACCTGCATCACTGACAACGATTTCGAGTTGTTTCACCAGAAGTCTTCACTTTTTGGTACTAGGCTTCTCGTTGACTCCAAATGAGTAGACACAACATATCTCCTTGACTCACAGCAATGGACGAAATCTTTGTGAGTGGATAGTACTTTTTGGTTTGAATACCTGCTACCACTTTCCGAAGTTGTCGCATTACGACTAACCCGGCTCGTCAGAGAAGATGGAGACTTGCCACGTGCTACACATATCTTAGGCATCTGAATAGATGCAGCTTCTTAATCTTAAATCCTCACTTAAGCTGCCATTATGCCACAAAGGTTTATTGTCACTGAAGCAACTCCTTGAATATATGAAATTGTCAACACGCTGAATCACTTCAACCACCACCTGTGAATTGGAAGTACGTGCACAGTCCTCCTACTGCATCATCTTCATGACTTACATTCTACAAAGACTAGTCGCATGCCTAACATACCACGATATCTGTCCTGAAAGTTATCTTCAATAGGATATACGAACTGCTTATACGATATCGGGTAGAATACTGCTTGGAAACAGTTATTGAATTATGGTTAGCACATTTTCGTTGATGATGAGCAGAGGCATGATATTCCATCACCATGACATCGAGTTTGAATCATAGGAAATTGACTGGTGTTACTAATTGTAGTCATAGCTAGCTAGCTTCAGGAGAGGAATAAACTGTGCTCCCGCAACCATCAGTCAGATAATAGTGAAAGTGTGAACGTGAAATTTTGTACTTCATTTAGTATTTTGCTATTGTAATATACTTCTCGCTCATGCGGTTACTAATGCACCCATTCGACCTGAAACGAATGAATTATTGATGATGAACACATTTCGTGGGGGTAATCAAACATTTCTACTAAGGAAAACAGGCTTCCGACTCGTTCTATGTAAACATATATGATTGATAAGACTGTCTCTTTGCTCTACTAATCATTCGTGTAACAATCTCATTTCCATAGGCTGTCGTCAGTTGCAAGAATATTTGAATGTGACAGAAAACGGTAGACAGGTTTTCATCTGGTCACAAAAGAAGCTGATTTCACTCTGACGGAAATCCATACATGAATAGTGCACACACCTTCCAAGCACAAGCATACATACTGAGAACTCGTTAAACGAAGTTATTCAGCATCTGTGGATATAATATGGAGGTCACAGCAAATAAAATATCACCGATTATGTTGAAAAAGCCAAATAGGATAATGTAGTAGGCACTCGATACACAAGTTCTAAAGTTCACAATTCCATAAACACATTACTCCTCAAGACCTGAAACACTTGCATACCACTTCGAATATTTCCAACAAACTCACAGAATACATTCAGAAAATAAAAAAGTCAGTGCTACTGACCGAGATTTCAAATCACACCACACAACAGCACATGATGCAGAAATCACAAACTCTGACCTAATTCCTGCGGATCAAATCTTACGCGAAACACAGATTAATTCAAAGCTGATGAGCAGTGCAGTAGTCACGCACACACCCACACACACACTGGATGACAATAGCAGATATAAAGGCGACAGACACAGTCAACGCGAATTCAACTCATCACTCAGTTCACTGAAGCATACATCGAGTATGGTTGGAAAGCTGTCAGCTGTGTTACTCCCACTCGTCATCCTGCTCCACAATCTCGGTGAGTGACACTATTCCTTTCCTCGAATATCAGACACCACCTCTGAATACATTCACAACTCATCGCTGTGTCACTTCACTCGAGAGAACCACTTGTTTTCGCTCTACACCTAATCGTAATCAACACCCAATCCACCCACAACCAACACCATCGCACTCACTTACTCACTCACTCTATCACTCACTCATCAACTCACCAACTCACACACACACGCAATCTGTAATTCTGTATCTATTTCTCCATTCCATCTTCCACATTTCAGCTGACGTTCAAGCCTGTTCGCCTTACGGAGGACCATGCACAAATGTACACGACTGCTGTTGGTTGGCCAAGTGCAGAATGGACTCACTGACAAATGGAACATGCGTTCAATGTCAACCGGACAGGTTCTACTGTCACAATGATGAACAGTGTTGTTATGGTCCATGTGTTGACGGTCAGTGTTCAAGCAGACAGCAGAGATGATGATGAAGCCTAGTCGACATGCCTACTCACCTCACCTGTCGAGGATCGATTGACTTCGGCCACTTTCGATGTCCCGACTGTTCGAAATTGAATAATATTCTCTAACTGTCATCCTGTGTCTTCTTGATGTGTTGTGAGTTTCGATTTACGATGTCCACGTTCAGTTTTCGTGCACTTGTAGGAATGTAGATGTGCTGCATTATCATGATGACTGTGAGAGTGTGATAAGTAGTGTTGGTGTTGATAGTTATTTTCCGAGTGACGATGAAAGTGTGTAGGTGTTCTATTTTCGAAATAGGAATTGGTGTGGGGGTGATGGTAGAAGTATCACATTCAGTGTTTTTATTCGTGGAACTGTCAGTAATGCTCTGATGATACTCTTGATATTAACGTTATTAATAATTTCGTAGGAGGGCACTGTGTGATGGCATGATGAAATGACTGAATGTCCCATCTCGTAATGTCACTCATTTCATTATTGACTAGACCTCATGTCATATGCTTCTATTTTTCAATTAGATATGGTTGATGAAATATCACTCCTTAGATTATCGACATCAGTGATAATGCGCTCGTAGATTCTAAGTTACATTCATCGACGTTTGTGGCTGCCCGTTATTACATGATACCGGAGAGAGATCTTTATTGTGTGATTTAATCAGCACACATTAAATCCTTCTAGGTGAGGATCGTGACACTAGACACAGCCTTCTGAATTCGTTAAGCAGAAGCACTCCTATGTCTGTCATGCGATTCGCCCTCGTGTGATGTTTCATGATATTTGGGAACTCATCTGCATTAACCTATATTTTAAAGATACTGAGTATTCAAGTGGAGCACTAATTTGTGATTCTTGATCCGCCGTATTGAACAGATATTTAACGAAATCTCATGATGGTCCCACAGGGATCTTGAAACATTTGCTAGTTTCTTTCAACTCTGTAGCAGTCATGATATCCATCATCCTACAAAAGCATGTCTGTGTGACGCAATTGCTGAGATTGGAATGAATGAGAGGCAAGTTGTCTTCGACCAAAAATGTACGCGTTCTAACCTGCTTGATATGTCTTCTGTCAGCAGCTGAACCGGTGGCGATCAAATTCGGAAGACCTGGTGTCTGTATGCAAAAGAAGCATGTCCAACCAGTTTGTGAATATTGTCCTACAACAGGGTCGACAAATCCTCCATAAGCGTTAATATTAAACACTGCTAATCTCTCTACCATGTTTACTCTCCTCTCTTAGTTTCATTGACAAACATTTCAGACGTTCTCACACTTGCTGATCTTCTTTGTTATTTCTATTATTCTGTGTTCACCTGATGCTTTTCAAACCGTTTCTCATATATACTCAGGCGAATTTACTCCATTTTGTTTATTTTGCCACTACGCGATAATCGTTCAGCAGAAGAATTAAATATTATGTCTAAAGTGCACCACAGTTATCATATCATCTTCACTAGTTCTGTCATATGTCAACCATGAACCCACGTCTATAACACCGAGTTAGCTGGTCCTTTCTCTGTAGTAGGAATATTCTCTCACACAACACTGACAACGCCCAAATCTGACACGCACACACACACAAATCATTGAGTGATTTCATCTCCTTCGATCTCATGCTCACATTCATCATGGATATTCCAAATGATTATCAAAACTAATTGACCATTACTCCATCTGGTCCTTGTTTCTTAACAAAATTTCCGATATTATCCAAATTCGCCTTTGCTGGTTATTGTATGTGAAATGCGTGAATTGATAATGGTATGGCATGCAGAAGAATTTCTCCAGAACTACAATTTCTTCGGATAATTCTTGTTCCAAACAAAAAATTATTGGTGCTGTGAAGAGGACGATACAGAATGAGCATCATGGGACATGGAAATATCAGGTGATTCCATCCTTGATCAACGTGTGTTAGGCCATGGCAAATAATAAGGATGAATGTGCTTCGTCTGCTAACACAGGTGAGGTTTGTTCTTATTTATCTCTGTGGCGTTACCCATGACTGGGAGACGTATTCGCGTCACTCTGCCCACACTGTCAATTTGTATTTCAACATTCATGAACTAATGACTGTTCATCTTGAAGCGAATTACCGATAACAACCTTTCTGATAATGCTGTGGCGATATTCAAACTACTGTGTATACTGCTGTAAAGCCACAGAACGACCTAACTGGAAACATATTATACGGCTGTCTGCCGTAAATTCATTTCATCAATGAACTCTCGAATATTTCATATCAACTGTGATCAAGATTTGATCGGATAGTTGCAAAATAATTGAGCGCCGAGTGAGAAGTAGACATTAATAAGATTATATATATTTAAAATCTCAGCGAAATTGAAATGAATAATTCCAACGTTTCGTTCGGCAATCTGGTCCGAACTTCGTCACTCTGAATCTACCATGGTAATACGTTTTACTTAATAAACTACCACTAATTATTATTATGATTATTATTATTGATTCATTTAAAACTATCGTTTCTCAGTAATATTATCATAAATAATTACAACACTATTATTAATAAAACAATCATTCCCTTCGATTAATTTGAATAAGGCATTAAGAAGACAAATTTCGCGAGATGATATCATTTCGTAGTTTCTTTACAACCGCTTCATAACTAACATGGTTAACAATAATAAAATAAAGGTCATGCCAATTACTCAGTTAAATAAAAAACACAAAAGTACAAACAAATGACCAATCATATGTAAAAAGGTCAAGTAGTCCATGGTAAGCGAGAAGGTTGAAGTCTATTGATTTTTGTACACACAGTTTAGGCTGTATGTGATTAATCCATATAAGTGCTTCCATCACCTTCAATAACCAACCTTGAATTAGAGTTAAGTGATGGAATAACTGTGAAACAGTCATTAATATTGATTTTGTGACATGACATTAATAAGTGTTTTGCAATGGATGATGGTGGATTTCTATTCAGATTAATCACGTTGGGATTTTCTATATGATTTAGCAGCCATTTTGGAACATGTTCCTTTCGACGACATTGGAACATTCTGTCTGTTCTACCTATATAGGTGTCATTGCAGCTGCAGGTGAACTTGTAGATACAGTTTGAAGTAGAGTCCACAGAATTTCGTCCTTTAATCGTAGGTACAGGGATCGAAAATGTTCGTCAAGTGAGAAAAAGACGTGCGGTGGCGTAAAATTTGCGATTGATGGCTGACCGAACACCATATGAAATAAAAATGCAAATTGCCACTGTGTTCAGTGTTGAGCGATTACTTCTCCTGGCCTTACGAAACGCCACTGTGATCAAAGTTAACAACTGAACTTAACCTATGTGCAGAAACAAATAACATACATCCTCATTGCTCTAATCCTTCAAGCCGAAATTTTGGTAGGGACTTCATCGCCTATTATTTGTGATTTGGTCAGTTTGACAGTTCTGGTGTATTTACATTCACTGGTCAAACAGTCAAGCATATTCGTCGTTGTATTTCTCAACATCGTCATCATTTTTGAAGCGAGAAACTGATAAAGTCTGATCTGCGTCTTATTTGACTCATCTTGTAAAAAGTAGTCTCCAGCACGTTGATGTAAGTAAGACTTTTGAAGTTATCTGTCGTATTCCGTTTATTCCAAGTTCTTTCACAACGTTGTAGTCTAAATACTGGTGAAATCATCGTATTGCATCTGACGTAGCTGGATTAAGGTTCTCAGAAGATTTGCATCTTCCTCATATCTATCGGCGTCATACGAATGTAATACAATGAAAATTCCGTCTTCCTTCTTTACAATCAACAGGTCATTATTATTCAATCATCTCTAATTATTATTCATAAATCTCCTTACAATTTTATTTGTTAGTTTCTGTATTTAGGTAAAGTTGTGATAAGAAGGAACATTAGAGCATGACAGAACAACATCTAACTGATAGGTGGACAGTTATTCTGTCAATTCTCCCGTTTTATAGTTGTCTATATGGTGACTTTGCTTATTCTCTAATATGCAATCACTTGCATGAGATCATCATCATCCCTGCCTCTATTTACCAATATTAGCTGTCTGTCTATTGTGTTGTATTCGAGCATCGCGTTAACTCACTGTGATGTACATTCTGTGATGACATTCATCGGTTACACAATGATTAGAGGCTCACAAAACGTTATTTGAAGCCAGATGACTGACTTGATCATCTGACACTATGCTGCACAATTCACGAATCAAAAGAATCTCAATGTATTTCGACACAACATTTCTAAATCACAGAAGATTTCAGTTTCCAGATGGATGGAAATCTCTACACTGTGACGCTGGAAATTGTTGAAATCCGGTACCATAACTTATTGATCACTATGGAATACTTCGATGTAATTAGGAGAGTCATGCGTGAGCATAACTGCAGCTGAATCACAGACATCCCAAATGTATGCTCAGGAAGCATTAACGAGAGTTACATGAAGAAACAAAGTTTATCTATAGTATTATTTCCCATTCAATTGAATAATGTTCTCAGGACAAAGCTACTGAATATGTGTAAATGTACATCGAAAAAGTCAATATTCTTTAAATAAAATGAAATTTCCTTCAGTCCTGATTATGGTGTTCCACAAAATGACGACAGTCAAGCGGGAAATGTGTCAACAAAACTAAGCGAAGCAAAATAACGGTGACCACTGAATTCATGTGTGTGTGATTCGAGATGATTCACAAAAAATCACCATGATCACGATGGTGACATATTTTTGAGAAATCAAGAATCCTCTGTAGCATTTTCGCATTCAAACGACACAACAGAGACTACACACAGAGTTCGCAAAAGCATAATATGGAAACATTTACACACCTAGAACACTAAACAATTAAGTCAATATTGTATGGTCAGAATAACGCGAATCCCTAGATGACAGAAAACAAGCTTGGAAAGAGCAAAGCCTCAAAGTGTCTCAAAACTCAGAAGAATGAGATTTTCAATTGTCAATGTTTCAGATACCACTGACTCTTGATATACGCATTCACCTGATATCTATCTCACATTCAGAATCTTTCAAAACATAGTGGACAAGGAACCAGTCATGCAGATGAGACGTCCTACCATCAGACATTCAGTCGTTGAATGGCTGAGTGATGCTTCAAAATGTGCAAGATCTGTAAACTCCTAACATATAATCACTTGCATACTACTGAGATTTCAAAGTGCAACTCTCCGTTTACTTACTGCCTGACAACCACAGGAAGTACTACACGTAATTCATCAACAAACACAAATCGTATTCGGTCACTATGAATACATTCCATTGGCTATATTGCACACAAACCTGTTGAAAATATCAGTCATTCACAAATATGTCGTCAGAGAGAAGTAGTCAGTTTGAAAATGTAGTCAGCTTTATTTATTTATGAAGTATGAGAGTTGACACCGGGTAGGCTGAAATGAACTCGTAAACCACACACATGCACAGGCACTTCCAACCATTCTTTCCTCACAGGGCGTAGTACTGCCCATTGGGAACGATTTTCGGAGAGCCAGAATACGAATATGACGAGTAGGATGGCACCTGGTTTGAATTCACTGGTCCGTAATTCGATTGTTGAGCGTATGTGTTGGTGTTGTATTGTGATTGTTGGGTGTTTGTGTTTGTGTTTGTGTTTGCGTTGTATCCATTGTTGTAGTTAGTGGTTCCAGTCATGTGTTGTTGTGAGTTTGTGTTGGTCGCTTGTTGCTGTGATGTTGATGATGATGTTGAATATGGTGGACGACCAGCGTAGTTCCCTCTGAAATTGATTGAGTGGATGAGAGTGACAATTATGTGGTGAAATGGTGATGAGTGTGCACAACATGAAAATATCCTGGCAATTTGTGTGTGTATGTGTGCATGTGACGTGCTCCCTGATACATCCTTCATGCTCACTGACTACATTCACACCACAACAAACAAAGTCAATTTAAATCTCATAAGATAGACAAACTGAAGCTAGTAATTTGAAATTCCTTATTGCACACGTGATGTCGTTTCCTCGTGGCAGCATCTACTTGGAGTGAAATAACACAACACTATTGATGATCACAGCGTATCGCGATATAGAAGAGGTGCGGACTCAGTGTTTCTCACCTACTGATTCGAGACTAATGTACTCACTTGTATTTTTGGCTCGATGTGATCTCATGACAGCCATATTGAGAAATGAACACTCACCACCACCAACCAACCTTCGCGAGTAACTTTCATCCTCACTTGTCATTTTTGCATAAATTTCAGTTTGATAACCATGGATTGTCTGCATAACACCCACCGTAATATCAAATAACTCACCTGACACCTCTCAACATACTGACTTACTTAACACACTTGTGATGATGCATGGTGACACCTTAGATGGAAGGTGAAAACTGAAGTCAGATTTCATGTATGTGACAATCGTGTCTATTTACAATGACAACGAAAATATAACAGTTCTAATCATTGTCTACTGAGCAGTAAGTACCCTACAAAACGAAACGACAGTTTGCATCACGAATGTCTAAGTCCCCTCCATAAACAGCAAACATCTTTGCCGATCAATGAAATGTGAGATATCACCAGTGGTTTACCATCAGAGAAGTATGTAAGCATGGTAGAAAAAGCAATCGATATTGTTCTGTTTACGTTATTTAACAGGTTATTGATTGCTCTCAGCGTTACCTAACCAAAAGACCGGGCATATATTGTTACAGTACACCAAATAAGAAAATGCACTTCACTACTCACTTACCCTGGACCATAATTGCATACAATACTCAGACCATAGGGGAAGTTTGGACATTTGGTGACACCACATCCAACATCAGTGGTCGACTCCCAGACGACCTGGAACGTATGAAGAGCATAAGTTATGCATATCATTCATTGAATAGATGCGAAACTTCTACCAGTGACAGCAGTCATTCAAATCCTTCCATGTCAACATATATGTTTGATGTAGCTATCTGGTTGCTGCAGTAATCATTAGTGTGACAGTCTCGATTCCATCGGCTGTCATCAGTCACATCAATGATCACATGTCGGAAGAAATGTAGAGTCCCGAAACCATCTTCTCATAAAAGCTATTGAATTGAAGCTTATGAAATTTCACAGTTACAAACATAGTGCAAATATATTGTGGAATTCATCAACGAAATGAACAGTTCAATTCACTGAGCTTCTATCGAATCACTCAGTCGATATTATGTTTAATGTGACAGTTCTCACTCTACTCTCATAGACAAGCAATAACCTTGAGAACTACCTCTTCACTGCTCTCCATGATGCGAACAGCCTCAATGAATCTGTTGGCAGTTTAACACTCAGGTCTTTTCTCAATCATAACTGTGAAGATATCTAAATTAAATAAACATGTTGTGGCACATTATCTACTCCGGTCCGTCTAACTACAAATCCATTACGAGCATGCATTCCATGCAAGAGATATAAGAGAGGAATATTGATCAGTCATAAGCATCTGTCCACTACTCACCTGAGTGTAATGACCACATTGACCCACACGACATGTTTGGCTGGCGAAGTCGTAGTTCTTGTATTCATCCAACCACATCTGGAAACCACTTGACAGTGAAGAAGTGAAAAGAGTGACAGAGAATTTCTGTAATTCTGGTGAACAAATCAATGAATGAGGAACATCATATCTGTGAGAAATCCTCAAAACTCACTTCTTGTTAGAGTTGGCAATGAAGATGCCGGTTAGGAAATCAGTGGAGTGATTGCTATTAACTTATTCCTCACACAGAAAACAATAACAAAACAGGAAAAGTAGTGCTGTTCGTTCGAGTCTAACTTTCAGTTTAGTCTTCTTCAGGTTCCTATTAAACATATTTGCGAACATTCGACACAGTTCACGTCTTATCCCACCACTTATCAAAATAGGGAGGGCATTCACTATTGAACTTGCATCAGATGTGACTGGCGAATTTCGATAGAATGCGCATGAACTATTAAGCATAGGAAGACAAACAGAATCGCTGTAATTTATCTCGATGATTTCACGAACAGACACGTTGATGAGTAAAGATGTTGCACTGTACGACACCAAGAATGTTGAACTTCTCGCCTTCTCAAAGAGAGAGGCAAGACGCATCTGTTTCCGCATATTCTGCTGACTGTTGGAAAGAGATGTCCGAAATTTCTGTGATCTGAAACAACAGTGGGCTTAGAGGGAAATTCTGTATATTTTAGTCGTCTGTGTGTGTGCAGTGATTGGTTCTCATCATCCAAAGAACACTAACCACGTAGTCTACATCTACCAGTGTGGCTCAAAACAACAATCGAAGTCTCTATGTCATGTCTATCGAATGTTCGGTATATTAGACTTTCAAGTGGACTCCCATATCACTCATACCGAAACATTATCATCTAGTTCCGTTCCAAAGTTCTACAAAATCCTCCAGTCTTACTCAGTGTTGCATGTGTTTAAGTAGTTAGAACTGAGAGAAACTTACGTTTCGACATCTGTGGATCCCGCCCAATTCTGTCCAACATAATCGAATCCCTGTATTTTCCGCTCGTCAGCTGTGTCGTGTCCAACACGACACTGGTCAGATAAGATTTGTGCTTTCCTTTCCAACTCCATGTTCCATCTCTGCGCATGTGTGCAAATGCAACACAAAATACATTGGTTGAAATTAGAAACAATGCATGGATAAATGGAGACATTGAAAGACAACACAAACCGTCAACTCATTCCAGCGATATACAGTGAATGAATAACTGGACAGACAGTGTTTGAGTAGAATGCTCATGGTTGACAAAACAAATCTCAATAGTAACAGACTTCAAGGAAATCTGCACATATTCTCTTCGAACAATCAGCAACACCATGAGCGACACAAAATGCATTAGGGAACACTATGCAGATATGATACAAGTTGGTCGAATTCCACTCCGCCATTCTTGTGCTACGAAGGATCAGTAGACGACACTGACATACTCACACCATCTCGTGTTAATCGAGTCACCGAATGTGGCATGAAGCACATTCCAATCGAAAATCTGTTCCCAACAATCATCTGTCTGACAATATCCAACAGCTACCATCAGTCCATCCATCAGAAAATTACCTACAAACGAAAGCTTATTCTAGAAATACAAAGAACACGCAACACACTCGATCACAACATCATGAAGGTGTTAACACAACAAAATAAAATACCAAAAATTCACCCTGTGTGACTCATCTGACCATTGCAAAACAAACAGAAGAAATAAGCACGGATTCATACTAGCCAGTCGCCCCATTTATCATTTCAAGTGACCCATTTCAAACTAAATGTTGCTCTCACCAGTGGTTTGATAGACACGGCCATCGGTTGTCCACTCAACTGTCCATTCTGAACTGCTTGTCTGGCGTTGTTGTGCAGAGCCAGCAATTTGTTACTCATATTGTCGTCCATCTGTCCACGGACATGTGTTGAAATCAGTGATACGCATAAGGAGGAGAGCACCAGCAGAAGCAAATCTGATTCCCAGCGCATTTCCACACCAGCAAGATTCAGTCTCAGTGAAATCTGATCGATTTCGTGTCACAGTTGTCACAGCTGCAGACACCAAGCATATTTATATGCAGACGTGGATGAGAGAGCCATGGAG
Source organism: Trichobilharzia szidati (assembly GCA_944472155.2). Lineage (NCBI taxonomy): Eukaryota > Metazoa > Platyhelminthes > Trematoda > Strigeidida > Schistosomatidae > Trichobilharzia > Trichobilharzia szidati. Next base: position 51,629,357 of record OX235276.1, read on the forward strand.
TGAAATCTGGATTAGTGAGTCGCTCACTCGAATGTTAATTATGCAATGAGGATTAGGGTGTGGCGAATTTTTAGTCGACACTGGTCGACCAGTGTCATTCGGTGGTGGATTTGTGGATGGGCGTGTTCAGATTATTGTCTCAATGAGTGGTCTCGATTGCTTTCGACTCACTCCTCCTACACCGTGTTGGTAGAGGTGAGCGAACACTTGACCATGGGATTAGTGACACTTGAATGAGATTATATTCTGTAGGGTGTGAGTCATTATCAATGAATGGAAGATAGAATGACAGCGCGTTTATGGATGATCCGTTTGATTTTTCTTTGGGTGTTTTTTGTGAGAAGGAGTGAGTGAGTGAGTGATTGAGCGAGTGAGTAGGGAAACGGAAACGTCCCGTGTTTGTGAGTGACGTGCTTCTTGTTTATGTCAAGTGAAGAATGTCACACATACGCTATGACATGCGTATGTATGACATTCCGCGATGCCAGAGCAGAAGCCACGATATCCAACTTGAAGAGTCGACCACTTTAGAAGATCTAGTACGGCACCAATAACTGATTGTTTAACACATTCGCTTCAGCATTGTGTAGAATTATTTGTGGCATAGCGTGATGTCGTCTAGTATTGGCAATAGCTGGGAGATTGTTGAAAACTTAAAGGGTTTTAGGCCTCATTATTAACCATTGTTGTTGACGGGCTTCTAACACAATGTCTTTTGATTTCTCAGTGACCACTGAGATGTAATTCCATTGCTGGTCAAGCACAAATTTTGGCCATTCACTTACCCATCTATTACTGATATCCAAATTTGATGAGTACTACCTAGAAAAGAAAGAAGAGTTCTACAGGTAACGATGGACAATACTCCAAATGTCTCTACCAGCCACTTCATGACTTAGTGAAGGTCAAGCCAACGAGACAAAATCTGCGGATCACACACATTTGCTTCGACTATGTTCAAGAATGTGAATCTGTTTGATACAAGAATGATCTCTTTAGAGACTGTTTCTCCAATCATCTCCAATGTTTCACTGACAGGAAACATCGGTTTGTCACACGCTTTCATTCAATACCATAATATCTATATTCACATACTGGTTCACTACCTAAGATTGGTCTTACTACGATTTATATACAGTGAGTGCTTCAGATTGAACAATGAAGCCTACGCGGAAAACAAATAGTCTAGCATTTGGCTCCACTCTGACGCCCAACTTGACAAGTCTGGGAAACAACTTCTTGATGAAAACACCCAGTGGGCTTCATTTCACACATTGACGATACACTCACTCACGATGATGCTAATTCGAATCTCGAGAACTTGCTTCAATCCTTCGATCATGCCTACACATACGTCAACTTCATTCTGCAAGTAGAATTTATCTCAGTGTTCCATTTCCTAAGTGTTGAATTACTAAGTGACGATGATCGCTGACTGTGCAGATATATTGGTGAAAAGCCTACGTGGAGCAGACAGGTTATCAATTTCAAAATTCTTACCTTCTGAGGAGAAAGAGGAATTTCATCGATGTACATTTCTTAAAGATCTGGAAAATACGTCACGGGGAATCCGTTGATGAGGAACTGCACTATCTTCATAGAATCTTGCCTGTGAATTACTTCCTATCCAGGCCCATACAAAGCAACATGAAAAAAGAACACGCTGCACAATGTCCAGGTTATGCTATAGATGATTTCAACTCTGAAGTTGGGACTGAAATGTTAAGCAGAAGATAACCGAAAATGGTTAGTTCTTGCATCGACCTCCGGGACATATTTCATTCTCTCCAGGATGATGCAGCTTAGCATTTTTATTGGGATTGACAGGATCATAATGCCCCGCAGTTCTTGCATTGACTTAAGTCTCGTTTCCCTGGCAGTTTGAATAGGTGTCCTTTCTTCCAATCCTTAGATATTTGCCCTTTTTCCACATCTTCCTTAGTAGTGATGGCGTCGAGTCCACCGATGTCTGTGGGTCCATTTTCAATGCTTCTGCAGCGACTCCGTAAAGTCTTGCTGCTTTTTTAGATGTTAGCATTTTATGGCCTTCAGGATCTCCGCTTTCGTCTGAAATTCGGTATTCACTGTTAGTCCTGCTTCCTCTGTTACTGTTATTGAGCACTTTTTAGGTGATGGTCGATTCAGGAGTCTTTGAAGTGTTCAATCCTGTGTTTCCTTTGCTCCACCGCTTAGGTGATTGACTTCCCATTGTCATCCCCAATGGCTTAATTTGTGTATATCTCTTCCTAGATGGCAACCTAGTTGTTTGAAAGGGTGTTGTGATGAATCCTTTGCCTGCAGCTTGATCTGCTTTACCTGCCATAGCATCAAAATATTGTCATTTATCTTCCGTGCCACTTTTCTTTACTCTGTTGTCCAGTTTATTGCAGCTTGCATTCAGCTCTTTTCTTTGTTGCTCATCGAAGCACTGTATGCTCTCTCGTTTCACCACCCTTCTCCCTTCTGTCAGTCTCCATGTGTATGTAGTGTGCAACTGTTTGTTCTGTCTCTTCTTTCTGCCTAGAACTTCCACGCAGGTTTGAATCAACACCAATTTCAGGTTGTTGCAGTGCTTTGCAACGCTGATCTCTTCGCTAGTTTTGATTTGTGTCTCCGTCTTTTTCCTTCTGATTGCAGTGATGGTTGTGTTTTGTGGCTTGATCCTTCAGTTTTCGGGTACTGAACTTGGCCTCTGGTCTATCTTCAGCTCCTGTTTCCTTGAAAGCTTGGATTTTATTTGGAGTGTTCCTTGCACGAGATAGTGGTCTGAGCCGACACCTGCTCCTCTTCCCAATATTTTGTGTCCAGTAAGTTGCGTCCTTACTTGCTTCAGCACTAATTAGATAAAGTCAATTTGGTCTTCGGTTCAGCAGTCTGGAGACAACCATGTATCCTTGTTGATATCCTTGTGCTTGTATGCGCTGCCATCCATCACTATTTCATTGAAATCACAGAATTCAGGAAAGGATTCTCTGTTCCAATTCGTCTCTCTAAGAGCTTTTCTATCCGCCATGCGTTCTCTCCTTTCGAAGCTAAATATGAAGTCAGCGTCATCAAGTTCTGACTTCGCATCGTGTAACGATAATGGTGCGTTGAAGAAGCCTGTAGTTTTAACTGTTAATTTATTGTTGAATAGAGTGTCACAAACGTCACCACAGTTTGTGCAGAAAAAGAGGGTTACAGTTTCAGAGTCCAGTTCTGACTCCACAAGTTTACAAGGTGTTACTAGCCAGAGTAAAGGTATAAAATCTTTAAGGATTCATGAGGATGAACCTAAGTCATCTACGGCTGTTATTAAAGAGGTTGAAAATGATGAAGTCGACCATACAAACGGCGGTAAATTGGATATTTGTGACAATGGTCATGATAGTGCACATTTGTCTGTGGCTGATCATGATGAGCTGAGCGGAAGGCCAACTACTACTGAGTTGAATAAAGGTTCTGTACAACTTGAACGTGAAGTAGAATTAAAGGCAGATGCGGTTGAAGAAGGTATGGATACTAGTGAGACCGTCAGTGTAAATGATCCGAGTGTAGCCCAACTATCGACAGATGTTAAAACTGAACTGGAGCTAATAATAAAAGATGGCAGTGGTGGTTATCTTGCAGTTAGACAACTTTCTGAAGGTCGAACAGCGACAGCTTCCGATACACCGCTAAGTTCATCAACTGGTGTCAGTCAGTCGTCGTTGGTGTTGTCATATGCAGTAAAAAAGCCGTCCATGAACCAACGTGTCTTATGCAGTGATTATGCTAGTGTCGGTCTGTTTGAAGGGACGAAAGTCAATGGCCAGTTTAGTGACGACAAGAAAACTGTGTACAAAAGGTTAATTGTTAGACTGAATTGCATAAATAAAGGTATTTCAGGTTTCATACTACTATTTGAATGTTATTATCTTTGGTGCAAATTACTCTGTGCCTTCTCTTGGTTGTTCAGATACATTGTATGTTTGTTGGTCATCTACATTCCACGATACAATGTCATGGGCGTGTTAACATTCAGAGTTGAGGACACTGATGATAAAAGGAGGTCAGCAAATCAACTCAACGACGATTTTCCAAATAAGGGGGCGTCAACCTGAGGAGCGTTGTAGGCGTACTGCTGTAAGTCCTACAATTCTTCAAGGGTAGTACGTCGAAGCGCAGTCCATCGTACTTTGTGTGTTATTTTGTACATATGTTCATGTTGTATATACTGAATTGGTGATTGAGTAGATTTCGATTCATCTGATTGTCAGTTGATTTGATAGTTGTCACATTGTGTGAATCATCTTGTAATGTCATTGTAAGTACTTCTGAAGTCGTTTCTAGTCTTTTTATTTGTGAACGAATCGAGTAGTGTTAGAGTCAGTGTTTGCGATGTGATACGCCGGGGGGGGGAATTGTGCCAGAGTGATATGAAGCAACCAACACTTCGTGAACCAGATCAATGGTGGAACTGTCGAAAGACAGCTAAGAATTCACACGCTGGGGAGAGCGTGCCTGTGTGTTGTGGTTTGGTTGTTGTGTGTTGGCCTTTTTTATCTTGCCTTTCCATTTTAGCCCTAGTTCCGATTGGCCGAGGTAGTACTGTCCATTGTTAACTGTAGAATTCTTCTTTCTTTTGTAGGTAGTATTCATCAAATTCGGATATCAGTAAAAGATAGGTAAGTGAATACCTGAAATGTGTGCGTGACCAGCAATGGAATTATATCTCATTGGTCACTGGGAAATCAAAAGACATTGAGTCAGAAGCCTGTCAACAAAACGGGACATTTGAGCTTCCCCACTCACTCGCTCAATCACTCACTCACTCACTCCTTCTCACAGAAATCACCCAAAAAATTCATGAGACGGATTATCCACATACGCTCTGTCAATCTATCTTCCATTCATTGATAATGACTCGCGCCCTACAGAATATAATCTCATTCAAGTGTCACTAATCCCATGGTCAAGTGTTCGCTCACCTCTACCAACACGGTGTAGGAGGAGTGAGTCGAAAGCAATCGAGACCACTCATTGAGACAATAATCTGAACACGCCCATCCACAAATCCACCACCGAATGACACTGGTCGACCAGTGTCGACTAAAAATTCGCCACACCCTAATCCTCATTGCATAATTAACATTCGAGTGAGCGACTCACTAATCCAGATTTCACTCCATAGCTCTCTCATCCACGTCTGCATATAAATATGCTTGGTGTCTGCAGCTGTGACAACTGTGACACGAAATCGATCAGATTTCACTGAGACTGAATCTTGCTGGTGTGGAAATGCGCTGGGAATCAAATTTGTTTCTGATTGTGCTCTCCTCCTTATGCGTATCACTGATTTCAACACATGTCCGTGGACAGATGGACGACAATATGAGAAACAAATTGCTGGCTCTGCACAACAACGCCAGACAAGCAGTTCAGAATGGACAGTTGAGTGGACAACCGATGGCCGTGTCTATCAAACCACTGGTGAGAGGAACATTTAGTTTGAAATGGGTCACTTGAAATGATAAATGGGGCGACTGGCTAGTATGAATCCGTGCTTATTTCTTCTGTTTGTTTTGCAATGGTCAGATGAGTCACACAGGGTGAATTTTTGGTATTTTATTTTGTTGTGTTAACACCTTCATGATGTTGTGATCGAGTGTGTTGCGTGTTCTTTGTATTTCTAGAATATGCTTTCGTTTGTAGGTAATTTTCTGATGGATGGACTGATGGTAGCTGTTGGATATTGTCAGACGGATAATTGTTGGGAACAGATTTTCGATTGGAATGTGCTTCATGCCACATTCGGTGACTCGATTAACACGAGATGGTGTGAGTATGTCAGTGTCGTCTACTGATCCTTCGTAGCACAAGAATGGCGGAGTTGAATTCGACCAACTTGTATCATATCTGCATAGTGTTCCCTAATGCATTTTGTGTCGCTCATGGTGTTGCTGATTGTTCGAAGAGAATATGTGCAGATTTCCTTGAAGTCTGTTACTATTGAGATTTGTTTTGTCAACCATGAGCATTCTACTCAAACACTGTCTGTCCAGTTATTCATTCACTGTATATCGCTGGAATGAGTTGACGGTTTGTGTTGTCTTTCAATGTCTCCATTTATCCATGCATTGTTTCTAATTTCAACCAATGTATTTTGTGTTGCATTTGCACACATGCGCAGAGATGGAACATGGAGTTGGAAAGGAAAGCACAAATCTTATCTGACCAGTGTCGTGTTGGACACGACACAGCTGACGAGCGGAAAATACAGGGATTCGATTATGTTGGACAGAATTGGGCGGGATCCACAGATGTCGAAACGTAAGTTTCTCTCAGTTCTAACTACTTAAACACATGCAACACTGAGTAAGACTGGAGGATTTTGTAGAACTTTGGAACGGAACTAGATGATAATGTTTCGGTATGAGTGATATGGGAGTCCACTTGAAAGTCTAATATACCGAACATTCGATAGACATGACATAGAGACTTCGATTGTTGTTTTGAGCCACACTGGTAGATGTAGACTACGTGGTTAGTGTTCTTTGGATGATGAGAACCAATCACTGCACACACACAGACGACTAAAATATACAGAATTTCCCTCTAAGCCCACTGTTGTTTCAGATCGCAGAAATTTCGGACATCTCTTTCCAACAGTCAGCAGAATATGCGGAAACAGATGCGTCTTGCCTCTCTCTTTGAGAAGGCGAGAAGTTCAACATTCTTGGTGTCGTACAGTGCAACATCTTTACTCATCAACGTGTCTCTTCGTGAAATCATCGAGATAAATTACAGCGATTCTGTTTGTCTTCCTATGCTTAATAGTTCATGCGCATTCTATCGAAATTCGCCAGTCACATCTGATGCAAGTTCAATAGTGAATGCCCTCCCTATGTTGATAAGTGGTGCGATAAGAAGTGAACTGTGTCGAATGTTCGCAAATATGTTTAATAGGAACCTGAAGAAGACTAAACTGAAAGTTAGACTCGAACGAACAGCACTACTTTTCCTGTTTTGTTATTGTTTTCTGTGTGAGGAATAAGTTAATAGCAATCACTCCACTGATTTCTTAACCGGCATCTTCATTGCCAACTCTAACAAGAAGTGAGTTTTGAGGATTTCTCACAGATGTGATGTTCCTCATTCATTGATTTGTTCACCAGAATTACAGAAATTCTCTGTCACTCTTTTCACTTCTTCACTGTCAAGTGGTTTCCAGATGTGGTTGGATGAATACAAGAACTACGACTTCGCCAGCCAAACATGTCGTGTGGGTCAATGTGGTCATTACACTCAGGTGAGTAGTGGACAGATGCTTATGATTGATCAATATTCCTCTCTTATATCTCTTGCATGGAATGCATGCTCGTGATGGATTTGTAGTTAGACGGACCGGAGTAGATAATGTGCCACAACATGTTTATTTAATTTAGATATCTTCACAGTTATGATTGAGAAAAGACCTGAGTGTTAAACTGCCAACAGATTCATTGAGGCTGTTCGCATCATGGAGAGCAGTGAAGAGGTAGTTCTCAAGGTTATTGCTTGTCTATGAGAGTAGAGTGAGAACTGCCACATTAAACATAATATCGACTGAGTGATTCGATAGAAGCTCAGTGAATTGAACTGTTCATTTCGTTGATGAATTCCACAATATATTTGCACTATGTTTGTAACTGTGAAATTTCATAAGCTTCAATTCAATAGCTTTTATGAGAAGATGGTTTCGGGACTCTACATTTCTTCCGACATGTGATCATTGATGTGACTGATGACAGCCGATGGAATCGAGACTGTCACACTAATGATTACTGCAGCAACCAGATAGCTACATCAAACATATATGTTGACATGGAAGGATTTGAATGACTGCTGTCACTGGTAGAAGTTTCGCATCTATTCAATGAATGATATGCATAACTTATGCTCTTCATACGTTCCAGGTCGTCTGGGAGTCGACCACTGATGTTGGATGTGGTGTCACCAAATGTCCAAACTTCCCCTATGGTCTGAGTATTGTATGCAATTATGGTCCAGGGTAAGTGAGTAGTGGAGTGCATTTTCTTATTTGGTGTACTGTAACAATATATGCCCGGTCTTTTGGTTAGGTAACGCTGAGAGCAATCAATAACCTGTTAAATAACGTAAACAGAACAATATCGATTGCTTTTTCTACCATGCTTACATACTTCTCTGATGGTAAGCCACTGGTGATATCTCACATTTCATTGATCGGCAAAGATGTTTGCTGTTTATGGAGGGGACTTAGACATTCGTGATGCAAACTGTCGTTTCGTTTTGTAGGGTACTTACTGCTCAGTAGACAATGATTAGAACTGTTATATTTTCGTTGTCATTGTAAATAGACACGATTGTCACATACATGAAATCTGACTTCAGTTTTCACCTTCCATGTGAGGTGTCACCATGCATCATCACAATTGTATTGAGGAAGTCAGCAGGTTGAGGGGTGTCAGGTGAGTCTTTTGATGTTCCGGTGGGTGTTATGCAGACAATCTGTGGTTGTCTAACCTACATTTATGCGAAAAAGGACAAGTGAGGATGAAAGTTACTCGCGAAGGTTGGTTGGTGGTGGTGAGTGTTCATTTATCAATATGGCTGTCATGAGATCACATCGAGGCACAAATACACGTAGGTACATTCGCCCCGAATCCGTATGTGAGAAATACTGAGTCTTCATCTCTTCTGTATCGTGATACGCTGTGATCATCAATAGTGTTGTGTTATTTCACTCCAAGTAGATGCTACCACTCGGAAACGACATCACGTGTGCAATAAGGAATTTCAAATTGCTAGCTTCAGTTTGTCTGTCTAATAGGATGGTATTTGACTTTGTTTGTTGTGGTGTGAATGTAGTCAGTGAGCATGAAGGATGTGTCAGGGAGCACGTCACATGCACCATACACACACAAATTGCCAGTATATTTTCATGTTATGCACACTCATCACCATTTCACCACATAATTGTCACTCTCATCCACTCAATCAATTTCAGAGGGAACTACGCTGGTCGTCCACCATATTCAACATCATCATCAACATCACAGCAACAAGCGACCAACACAAACTCACAACAACACATGACTGGAACCACTAACTACAACAATGGATACAACGCAAACACAAACACAAACACAAACACCCAACAATCACAATACAACACCAACACATACGCTCAACAATCGAATTACGGACCAGTGAATTCAAACCAGGTGCCATCCTACTCGTCATATTCGTATTCTGGCTCTCCGAAAATCGTTCCCAATGGGCAGTACTACGCCTTGTGAGGATAGATTGGTTTGAAGTGCCTGTGCATGTGTGTGGTTTACGAGTTCATTTTAGCCCACCCGGTGTCAACTCTTATACTTCATAAATAAATAAAGCTGACTACATTTTCAAACTGACTTCTTCTCTCTGACGACATATTTGTGAATGACTGATATTTTTGACAGGTTTGTGTGCAATATAGCCAATGGAATGTATTCATAGTGACCGAATACGCTTTGTGTTTGTTGATGAATTGCGTGTAGTACTTCCTGTGGTTGTCAGTGAGTAAGTAAACGGAGAGTTGCACTTTGAAATTTCAGTAGTATGCAAGTGATTATATGTCAGGAGCTCAATGTACTTGTGCAGTGTAAATCGCCAATTCGCCCTTCATCGACTGAATGTCTGATGGTAGGACGTCTCATCTGCATAACTGGTTCCTTGTCCACTATGTTTTGAAAGATTCTGAATGTGAGATAGATATCAGGTGAATGCGTATATCAAGAGTCAGTGGTATCTGAAACATTGACAATTGAAAATCTCATTCTTCTGAGTTTTGAGACACTTTGAGGCTTTGCTCTTTCTAAGCTTGTTTTCTGTCGTCTAGGGATTCGCGTTATTCTGACCACACAATATTGACTTCATTGTTTCGTGTTCTAGGTGAATCAACGTGTCCATGTTTTACGTTTTTTGCGAACTCTGTGTGTAGTTTCTGTTGTGTCTTTTGAATGTGGAAATGCTACAGAGGATTCTCGATTTCTCAAAAATATGTCACCATCGTGATCATGGTGATTTCCAGTTAATCATCTCGAATCAAACACACATCAATTCGGTGATCACCGTTATGTTGATTTGCTCAGTTTTGTTGACATTTTTCTAGCTTGACTGTCATCATTTCGTGGAACGCCGTAATCAGGATTGAGTGAGATTTCATTTTATTTAAAAATATTGGACTTATCAATAATGCTTCTTGCAGATGCGGTATTAATTGAGCGTGTGGATGCCTGCAAAGCTTATTATTATTGTTGTTGTGGTCGAAGGAATACAATATCGGTCTTTGTATGGAAAGATCATAACCATTTTCTTCTGAAGGGTTGGGTGGTGCTGAAAGCTGCAAAGACGGGTCCAGTGTCACTATCATCTGAGGGAAACTGATCCACATATTGTCGATAAAACGATTAGTGAACTTTAACTTGACTATTATGTATCATTATCGTATTTATTGTTCCCTTGGTTTCGTAGTGGAACATAGGGCTTCAACTGCACGCCTCCACTTGCTTCTGTCTTGTGCTGCACTTTTCACTTGCATCCATGTTAATCCATACTGTTTCAACTCTCCTTCACACAATCTCCTCCTATTTACCCTTCGACGTCACACTCGCCGCTCCCTTTTCGGGGTCCACCCGAGCATTGGCCTGACGCGCGATGTCACCCAGCGGCCTCCTCAGCGAGTGTCCAATCCATCTCCAGTTTCTCCTGCATATTTGTTGGGCGGCGATTGGTTCTTGTTTTGTTTGTTCCCATGGTTTCTTGTTGGTGACTCCTTTCTGGCCATCTAATCTTCAGTATAGAACGAAGACAGTTGTTGATAAAGTTCTGCAACCTGTTGGAAATATTCATTGTTTCTCATCCGTATAGAAGGACTGACTTGACGTTCCTGCAAAGCTTAAACAAGTCAATTCGATATTGTTTAGTTATTGACAAAATAAGAGGGTAATTACGAAGTGATCGATTGATCAGATTGGATAAAACTAAACACTACTCATGGCATTCAATCAGTAGTATATTGAATTACGCATTTACGCTCACTCTCTTGATTACTATTCATGTAGTCGACCAGATCAAGGATTATCATGGAAATATTTTCTGTTTCCAAATGAAACTGTGAGGAAATTTCATATTCTCGAACTGTGTACACCGCGAGGTGAATATCTGACCGAAGTATTGAAATTGATTGCATGACAAACAAATACAAATGAAGCAGTAAGAATGACAAGATTGAAGAATAATAACCTGTTGGTTGTAGGGAAGGAAGGCGGAATTTTCATTGTATTGCATTCGTATAATGCCGATAGATATAAGGAAGATGGCCAAATGTAAATCTTCTGAGAACACTAATTCAGCTACTTCAGATGCATTACAACGATTGCAGTTGTATGTGGAATATAACGTTGTGAAGGAACTAGGAATAAACAGGATACGACAGATAACTTCAAATGTCTTACTAACATCAACTTGATGGTGACTACTTTTTACAAGATGAGTCAAATAAGACGCAGATCAGACTTTGTCAGTCCCTCGCTTCATAAATGATGACGATGTTGGGAAATACAACGACGAACATGCATGACTGCTTCATTAGAGAATGTAAATACACCGGAACTGTCAAACTGACCGACTCACAAAGAATAGTCGATGATACTCTTACTGTAACTTTGATAGGAAAGAATGGAACAATGGGGATGGATGTTTTTTATTTCTGCACATATGTTTAGTCAATCTGTTGAATTTATTTACAATGGCGTTTCGTAAGGCCAGGAGAAGTAGTCGCATAACACTGAGCATATTAGCCAATTGTATTTTTATTTCATTTTAGGTAAGTTTGCTTCAAATATCACACAGCGATGAAGTATTGACATGTGAATAGCGTTTCCGTCAAAATTCAATGCTCATAATCCTATCAATTTATTCGCACGTTTTCAAAATTGGTCGTACATATTTTCTGTCTTTGTCTCACCAACTTCCTTTGGTTGTTTGTTGCACTCTCCATATCTCCGGGATAGACGTACCGTCATTCCGATTGCACGTGTGCGGTGTTGAATCAACCTCTTCTATCATCTGATACTTGTTATAATACGGCTATAAACACACTACAAGAAACTTGGCTGACTGGGCTCTATGATGATAATCTCGTCTCACTTAATGGTTTCATATTATTCAGACAAGAGAGAATCTGTGCCAAAATGAAATGTAGAGGATGAGGTGCAACTTTCATTCATTCCCAGTTGTCCATTTGGTGAAAACAATGTGGGTTTTCCATTCCCAAGTGACTTTATTGATTGTATCACTGTCGAATGTCTTTTCAAGCACTTGACAATGTATAAATGCATTTTCATCTCGAACATTGATGCTACACCTGTCTAATTTGTATCAGATCTATCTGATTTCGCCAATGGAATCGCTATATTGGCTGCACTCATCTTGAGAACTCTCTGTCAGTAGTCACTGATGACTTGAATTCTTGCGACTGCTCCTTCCTTGACTCACTTGACGATGCAAATATTGTCAGCTTTGCCACTGGACTTGACAAAACATGGGATTTATTGTTCACAAATGACGTTGGAATATATGAAGCACACAGATGTGCCCTGATAATGATCTCAGACCACTGTGCTATTCGAGTGTTGCTCAAAATATATACCATGTTATAATCAATTGTCTGTGAACAACCAAACAGAGATAATACTCACATCATAATATTCATAAACGCAAAGATATGCTATATGACGCTAGCTAAGAACTTGTAACTTGGGATATACTAAATGATGTGATCAAAAATATTATGGATTATCTTCAAGTCAGCCTCAACGTATGCTTCCCTAAACAGACGTTATCTCAGAGGCTTGGCCGTCTTGTAATGACCTATTTTATTATTCATCATCGTGGTATGCGTTCACTATTTTATTTGACTTTGATTTTTTGTTAACCCTCTAAAGATTGCGTATTAACAATTGATACATTTGTAATCGCTCTCAACTTTTGAATTTTGATTACTACGATAATACACTTCTTGTCAAGTGTCATTTGATTTACGTTAAGGATGTCAAGTAATCACAATGTTAGGACACAAAAATAAACGCGAAGAAGAAGTACTAGGATATACGTGTACGCTATTTTGGTCAAATAGAGCACCACAACAAATTGAAGATTTGATGAAGAGTAATAACAAGTGGTTGACTTGAGTGAAGTGACACTGTGATGAGTTGTGAATGTGTACACAAGAGATGACTGATTTGAGAGTGTGGGCTTTGAAAGGAGAAGTGGCACTTACCAGTATTGTGTAGCAGGATGACGAGGGGGAGTAACACAGCTGACAGCTTCAACACCATACTCGATCTTCTCGGTGTATACTTCAAAGAATTGAGTTGAGTTCGCTTTCACTTTGTCTGTGGGTGTTATATATACTGGTGTCATCGACTGATTTCGTGACGAATGCACTGCTCGTCCGCTTTGAATTAATCTGTGTTTCCGTGTAAACCTTAATTGCGCAAGGATATACGTGTACGCTATTTTGGTCAAATAGAGCACCACAACAATTGGTGAGCCCAACATAACTAATCGACGACATCATTTCGAAGTATACACATAGTGGATTTGATCATCATTGCTATCGTATTAACTTTGATAACACCATAACATTCTGATATATATATATATATATATATATTAGTAACATTTTTGTTAAAAAAACTTTCGGTAAGCAGACCATTTTCGGACATTTTTGAACATTTTAATAATAATAATAATACTTAACTTTATTCCAAAAAGAGTACTTATAATACAGAATGGAATTCTCAGCATTTGTCACAATATTGCATCTGATTTACTCAAAGTGTCTATAAAATTAAAAATTAAAACAAAAATTAATTGGAGGAATTTGTTCACATTTACGACATAACTATTAGATATAATAATAATAAGTACTAATAACAGTGAGTTTGTTTCAAACGGTATTGTCGATTCAGTTTGGAAACTTTAGCATGTTATAGATTATTGGATCTAATGTTCTGTTGATATAGTATGGTGAGGGGAAATACAAAATTAACAGTTATAACACAGCTTAAATTATGTCCACACTTATGAAAAAATCAACAAAAACAAAAAATTGAGAGGACTATAAATATAAGAAATACAATAACAATAAAGTTTGATGCTGTAAGGGTGAAGGAAATGGTTTATTTAGTGGTGCAAAGAAGGTTAGTTAGTTCATTTCTGACACTATTTTCCTCACATAAAGTACGTGTCAAATATGGTATGGTGGAATTTTTATACTTAGACGTACGTACATAAAGTCTTCTGAAAAGACTTCTCGTTTTACCTGAGGAGACACAAGGTTGGAGCTGCAGGTAGAGTGGGTGCTCAGAGTCTGAAAAAATTCCTCTAGCGAATCTGTTGCATGACATCAAATGCCTATCGGTGACAATGCCAACGATATGGCCCAATGGGATACCACTCGCCTTACTGACAGTCAGTCTTCAGAGTTCTACGAAGTATAACATAGTCCTTTTTTAGCAATCCAGGAAAGAATAATGGTGAACAGTAAATAAGAATAGGTAAAATACACGAGTTAACAAACTGTAAGAGGAGTGGTTGAGTTATGACCGAGTGCCTTAACTTTTTAATGTAAAAAGTCAAACGAAATATTCTCTTAGAAATCGCTAAAACATGGGAAGACCAGGATAGGTCAGTAGAAAGAATTCATCCAAGATACTCAACTTCAGATTTGATTTCTATATCAGTATCATCAATTTTGCAAGGGTCATAGGAACCAACGGCTTCATTTAACTTTCGTTTACATCGGAAACTGAAATTAACAGTCTGACATTTTGAAGGATTTAGTTTAAGGCTATCAGACGAAGACCATTTGCTAATTTCTGATAGAAAGTTGTTAATCTTAATACAGTCAAGTTGAGAGTTAACAGACATTGAAATAGTTAGATCATCGGCATACTTAACAAAGTTCATTTCATCGGAGTGAGGCAAGTCATGCAAGAAGAAAGAAAACAGAAAAGGAGAAAGGACAGCGCCTTGAGGGACACCAGTCTCAGTAAGCAATGAAGTGGACGACTTCCCCTGACATACAGTGTATTGCTTCCTTTCTGAGAAATAAGAATGGAGCCATTTGACAACCCAACAGTCAGTTTGAGTTTCAGCAAGCTTGTTTAGTAAAATTTCTCTAGGTACTGAGTCGAAAGCAGATGTATAATCTAGAAAGGTGCAGCGAACAAATTTAGCCCCCTTGTCTTAGCTGGAGACAATGTTATGATACAGGACTGCATCTGCGTCCAAAGTACTTCTACTATGTTTGTAGGCGAATTGTTTGGGGTCGTTAAAGGCTTATAGTGAAGGTTAAAGATTAAGTAAGAGCAATTTTTCCATAGCTTCTAGAAAAAAGGAAGTAATAGCAATGGATCCTAATTTAAAACATGTCGCAGTAGACGACTTAGGAATAGGTACAATTTTAATGTCCTTCCAAGCGGCTGGCACGACATTTTTGGAAAAAGATTCATTAAATATGTCCATGAGAGGATAACACAGGGTATCTGCACAATTTTTAGGAATAACACTAGGCAAACCATCTGGGCCCAGGCTACAAGAAGGGTTCATAGACTGGAGACATTTTAGAACGTCATTTGTAGTAAATCCAGGGAAGCAGGTTTCATTAATACTTGTAACACTAGAAAGTTTGGCATTCATGGGAGAGTGTATGAAGGACTTGTTTAGTTTGGAAACTTCAAGGGGAAAAAGGAATACTGTTCATCTGCTTACCACCAGTAACTTCCTTGAAAAGTTTCCATATGTTAGACGCATTTTTACAGGATATGAACTTTTAGTTGTAAGTTGAATTCAATCTGTGCATTTCGGACTTTATTAGGATGTTAATTCTTTTCAAACCAGCATTATCCTTCATTTTATGTAATTTTTCTTCCTGTCTGCGAAGCTTTTTAAGTTGAGGAGAGGAGAAACGGTTAGATTTGATGAAGAGCGTTTCTCTGATACAACAGGTGTCAAGACAAAATTTGAGATAACTTGTAATATTAGAGATTGTGTCATCAAGAGAGTCTTCTTTAAACAGGTCCCACCTTGTATCTTTGAGCATGCTTCTGAGGTTCTGGACATTCTCCATAGAGTAACATCCATGTACAGTTTTCTTGGAAAGGTGTGAAAAAATCCTCTTGTGTAATTTTCCATAAATTTTAGGTAAAACCCGAACAATACAATGATCTGAGTTAAAGAGTGGAGCTCTTTTACGAGCTTCGTATATTCCGGAGTCATTGATAAATACAAGATCAAGGGAATTATCCAGTCTGGTGGGAAAGTTAACAACATTTTCATGACCTATCACTGTGAGAAAGCTACAGTCACATGAATTAAAATCACCTGTCACTATGGTCAGGGAGTTACCAAAAGAGGCGGCAGCGAAAATAGTGAATTCATCAGCAAGCATAGATAATTCTGAAGTGCGACAACAAGGTGTGATATAAATATTCGTGATATAAATGAATTTGTATTTAGATAGGTGTTTAGGTCGACATTTGACGGTTGTACAGTCAATATGATCATTTGAGAATTTAAAAAAGACGTTGTTGGCAACAGACCACTGAGAACTGATGAAAGTAGCAACACCACCAACTCGCTTCTTCCTTGAACTACTTCGGTCTTATCTGTACATATTGAAATCATTTAGTAAGATTAAACTATCATCATATGAGTCGTGTAGCCAAGTTTCCTGAAGCGTTATTACACCTGTATTACGATAAATATTTGAATATAATAGAGAATACAAGTGATTAATCTTGTTCGATAATGACCTGCAATTAGTGCTCATAATCACAGGAACAGTCATCTGATGCCCTGGAGTACACTTTAAGGATCTTTGCCACCCACCATGATGCTTTTTCTTAAGGTTATTATATACTCGTAAATTATCCGGTTGGAAACATTTTAAATAATCGCGAGAGTAAGTAACACGTTTTGGACACATAACTGAATAATTAAAACAAAATAAATCCAAGAAATCAGGTTTAATATAAGTGACGGAAAATCTTGGTAGCCCAAGTTTTAAGCAGGCCGCCTATATTCTGTTCTGGTAGTGCTCACTTTTTGTATTTTTGCTATCATCTGTATATATCGTTTTCTATACTATTGTAATGTTATTCAATATTGATAACAGCACTTCCAGTACAAAGTCTGAGGCTGCAGTTACCATATCCATACCAACTTTCAAACCTAATGATCCATATTTGTGGTTCACTCGCCTAGAACACTACTTTCTAGCTAACCACGTCACTTCTCAGACTACAAAATTTGGCTATGCAAGTTCCATCTTGTCGGATGAGGTGGCAGAGCAAGCACGGGAAACGCTTATAAATCCATATCCAGAAACTCCTTACGATGTTTTAAAGCAGAAGGTTATTGAGGTTGGTTCATTATCAATCCAGAGAGCTATTGATCAGCTGCTCAGCAATGTTAGTCTGGGTGATAGAACACCTTCTCAACTCAAAAGCCATATGGGTAACATTTTAGGAGATCGGAAGGTAGACACCAGGTTTTTCTATCAATTGTGGCTAAGGCGGTTAGTCCAAAACATTCAGCAAGTATCAGCATTTGAAGACGAAGACATAGATATTAACAAGTTTGCAGAAATTGCTGACAGAATGTATGAACGGATGTCTCCGCAAGTAACATCAGTATTCAACAAATCGCCAAACGAACGCATAGAAGCCTTCGAACGTAAAAGAGACGTTCTGACCGTGAAATTAATGACGAGGAGGTTTAATAGACAACCTATTACATCATACAGAAGACAGCGTAAACGCCCACGCAATACACGTATCATCGAAAATTTGGTGGACACGCTAAACAGTGCACGCAACCATGTGCTTTCCAGAAGCCTATGGCGTCGGGAAACGAAAGGGTCGGCGGTCGATGACGACTGCCTTCGCTGGCCAACACCCATCCCACAGTCGTCTCTTCAAGGTGACGGATAAAATAACGGGAGCACAATTCTTTGTAGACACCGGTGCAGAAATTAGTGTAGTTCCCTCATCAACCAGCGAACGTTTGCAGCCAGATTCCACATTAGTACTTAGGGCTGCAAACAATTCTACTACAAAAACTTTTGGAACTCGAAGACAAAAGCTTAATTATGTTTTCAGTACACCATTTGAGTAGGAGTTCGTCATCGCAGATATAACTTTTCCTATGATTAGGATGGATTTTATTCAGTACTAGAAATTGCTAGTCGACTCTAGTCACCATAGATTGATAGATAGCAGTCGTAAACTATCGATTTCAGTCGTCTTCACAGATGTCGAGAGTATCCGCTTGATGGTAGCTACAGCAGATCAATTATCCACGTACGATATTTCGCTCAAGAAATTTCCTGAACTGACACAGAGCAATTACTCCACCGCCCCTCTCCAACACGACGTAACGCACCATGTTGTAACTAAAGGTCCACCTGTTGCAGCAAAACCACGTCGTTTAGATCCAGCTAAAATGCAAATAGCAAAAGCAGGGTTCAACAGATTGTTGGATCTAGGAATAATACGACTGTCAAATAGCCCATGGTCATCACCACTTCATATGGCACCAAAGAAAAACTTAACAGAGATACGACCATGTGGAGATTACCGAGCTTTAAATCAGCAGATGATAGCAGATGGGTATCCAATTCCGCATATCCACGATTTGTTTCATAACATGGCAGGTGCTCAGATATTTTCCAAATTTGACCTGGTTCGTGCATACTATCATATACTTGTCGAACCCGAGGACATCCCCAAAATTGCAATAACTACTTTTTTTGTCTTATTCGAGTTCGTCCGTCTGCCATTTGGTTTAACTAACGCAGCGCAAACACTTCAGAGATTCATCGCGCAGGTCTCACATGGCCTAACAATTGCTTATGTCTATATCGATGATATATTGGTTGCAAGTAAATCACCTGAAGACCACCAACATCACTTAGAAACACTCTTTAAACGTTTGGCCGAATACGGAATTGCCATTAAGCCAAGTAAATGTGAATTCGGTGAGAAAACTGTAAAATGTTTGGGGCATCAGATAGACAATCAAGGCATTCAACCGATAGCAGAACAACCTCAAGTCATAAAAGAATACCTCAGCCCAAATTCTTTCAGAAAGTTACGTCAATTTCGTGGTCTCGTGAATTTTTATCGCCGTTTCATTCCTCCCTGCACACAGCTGGCCCAACCTCTGAGAGATTTATTAAAAGCTCACGCAAAATCACTGCACATGAATACTTAAGCATTTGAAAAGCTGAAAGAAACTCTAAGCTCAGAACTGGTAAGTCGTGACGTCAACGCTCCTATAGCTATTATGACAGATGCATCCGATGTCGCCGTCGATGCAGTTCTTCAACAATTTTCTGCTGGAAAATGGCAATCTCTCTCCTTTTTCTCTAAACGTCTAGATGCTACTCAATCAAGATATAGCGCATTCAGTAGGGAACAACTAGCAGTCTATCTTGCTGTTAAAAACATTTTCGTCATATGGTCGAAGGAATACCGCTTACTATATACACAGACCACAAACCTTTAACCAAAGCCATGAATGCAAAGCAAGATATATACTCACCAAGATAGATACGACACCTCGAGTTCATTTCCCAGTTCACTTCAGATATTAGATTCATCAAAAGACATAAAAACGAGGTAGAAGATGCGTCATCCTGCATCCATATAAATACCTTAGAAAAAGAGCAGTTTGATCTTAAAAAGATGGCTAGACTTCAAACTATGGACGAGGATCTGAAAAGACTGAAAAATAGCATGAGTAGTTCTTTACGCTTGCAAGATGTTATGCTTGATGAAAGCCTAACTATTACGTGAGATGTTTCTAAAGGTAAACCACATCCTTTTGTCTCACTAGAAATGTGAAGATCAGTTTTCTTCAAAATACATGGCATTTCTCATTCTGGCATCCGAGCGACAGTTAAACTGATAAGTGACCGATATATATGGCCGAATATGAATCGTGAGATTAAACAGTGGACCAGATCATGTTTAGCCTGCCAAAAGTCAAAAGTACGACGACATACAGTCTCACGTAATGGCCAGTTTCCAGAACCTGATGGTAGGTTCCAACACATACACATTGACATCGTTGGACCGTTACCACCATCTAATGGCTTTACTTACGTCTTAACGTGTATTGACAGATTTACGAGATGGCCAGTAGCTAGTCCTTTACCTGACATTGTTGCCAAAACTGTTGCAAAAAGCATTATACAAAATTGGATTTCCAACTTCAGAGTGCCCAGGATTATTACTACAGACAGGGGTGCCCAATTCGAAAGCCGTTTATTCCAACAACTCACAGAACTACTGGGAAACAAGCGTATTCGTGCTACTGCTTATCATCCCAGTTCAAACGGCTTAGTGGAGAGATTTCATCGTCGACTGAAAGCACTACTGGTGGTAGTGACAGATGATGATATGTGGAACGATAAATTACCTCTTGTACTTCTTGGAATACGTTCGACAATAAAACAAGATATCGAATGTTGTCAAGCAGAATTAGTTTATGGAACTTCTTTTCGACTGCCTGGGGAATATTTCAACCCAGCCACTGAAGTTCCAACTGACGAAACTACTTTTGCACAACAACTGAGACAACATATGAACCTTTTAAAATATCATCCTCCGCGAGATCAGCTCAACCAAGCATACACGCCTCAAAAAGTAAACGATTGCACCCACGCTTTTATACGACACGACGGTGTAAGGAAATCACTTCAATCATCTTATGACGGACCGTTTAAAGTGATAAGCGGTACAAGCAAAATCATCACTGTCGAACGCGGGGGAAAACAAGAGAAAGTAAGCATCGATCGCATAAAACCGGCTTTCATGGAAATAGAGGTGACTGAATGTTTACCCAAGTCATCAACATCATCTAAAGTTACGCCACAAGATGATTCATGCTCTCAAGATTCAAAATCTGATGATATTCCGGCTAACAAAACAGAAAGAATCGCAAGACCAGGCAGACGAGTATATTGGCCACAAAGATTTGTACAGAAAATTTATTTCTAAGTTATTTCCATACTTCCTCATTACGGTGCTATTAACAGTATGTTAAGATATAAATATATTTTGTAACTCTTTACAATAACAACCCAATTATTATTCTAATAATAATTTTTCTGCTTTTATTGTTACATTTTGCACAACGTTGTAAATATTTTGGTTCGTTTCAAAGTTGTTAACATTTTCGAATATATACAGTGATATTATCAAACCTCAGAAAACTTAAAATCCTCAATTCGGTTTTCATACCAGAAACTCTTATGTATTTCTTCTGTCATTGTAATTTACAATACAATTTACGAATACGGGTAAACTTCATTTACCTGCATTCTACGGAAGGGCTATTCTAGTGACGCATTTTATTACTCATCATAGTACTATACTTTCATTATGTAATTGTACTTTGATTTTTTTTATCACTATAAAGATTGCGTGTTAACAATTGATACATTTGTACTCGCTCAACTTTTGAATTTTGATTACTGCGATAATACACTTCTTGTCAAGTGCCATTTGATTTACGTTAAGGATGTCGAGTAATCACAACACAATTTAAAATCAAAACCTCTAGCCTTGGGAAACTACCGGAAGTATGTGGAAACGTTTCAGTGTAATTACAGGTTCAGGTGATACTAGATGGTTGGAGGCAATCGGCAGGAAGGCTTCCTGGTACCAACAATTCACAGTGCACCGTAATGGCGAGCCACCTAGCATGGTGGCCACATTGCAAACATGACTGACAGAATTCAGTCTGCACCGAAGATAGGACTAGACACATTACACTAGTTACTGACTAGTGTTCAATCCAAAAAAAAAGGTTCAGGTGAGCAATGCAATAATGTTCCCTCTCTTCATGTAAATAATCTAAAATAGTCCATCATATATTTGTGAAGTTTATTGAGGAATTGTTGATAACCTACACGAAACTCAAATCACAGAATCCATTAAAAAAATAAAATTGAGACCATCTGCTGATTCACATTTCTCATAACAATGCACAACATCACATGATGCATAAATCCCAATTTTTCAAATTACTTTTGCGTAATAAAGGTAACACGGAAACACAGATTAATTCAAAGCAGATGAGGAGTGCATTCGTCACGAAATCAGTCGATGACCCAGGACATATATAACACCCACAGACAAAGTGAAAGCGAACTCAACTGAATTCTTTTTTATTTATTTTTTATTTTATTTTGATTTACAACTTGATTCCACACCGTATTTTCAGTAGAAGTATGGAATTTTCAGCATGGATATCGGTTGCCCAAATTCAGGCATACCATAGATATTGGGTGTGCGCCGGCAGGGGATCAAACCCCGGACCATGTGCATGGTCGGCGAGAGTCCTAACCACTGTGCCACCGACGCACAAAAGCTTGGTTATGTATGGTTAACCGCTCAGCACAGGCCAGTTCCTCCATACCGAATGGGAATGGTGACGCTTTCGCGCACCCTCCTCAGTCCGGCTGGACGATCGAACAAGGAGGCGGCCGAGTCCGCACTTACTGACGCCATAAGCAGCCAGCCAGATGGACAGCCACACACCCGCTTCACGCTCGGGACTAGGCCGCACTGATCATCATCGCGGTTGGTTAGCCAGGGTCAAGTTTGTTTGACGTCCTGGTGATACGTACTATAGGACTGATCCCTAGAAGTACACACCAAGCAGAACGAATATGGTGTTGAAGCCGTCAGCTGTGTTACTCCCCCTCGTCATCCTGCTACACAATACTGGTAAGTGTCACTTCTCCCTTCAAAGCCAACACCCTGAAATTAGCTATCTCTTGTGTACACATTCACAACTCATCACAGTGTCACTTCACTCAAGTCAACCACTTGTTATTACATTACATCAAATCTTCACCTCGTCCAACCACCACTACTGACATCGTCCAACTCATGCACTTAACCACTTACTGCTTATATATATGCATATATATATGTACTTGTATATAAGCGAAAATATCTAAATTATAAGGTGAGTAGCTAAGAATGTCAGTTATATGAGCTAGTGTCATCACAGACTACAAATAGGAGATACTAGTTGAGCCAGTGTGTACTTTCAGCAACTTTCCGCATCACCATTATCTTCTTCAAACGGATAAGCAAAACAGAATGAGTTATCGAGTTCACGAAATCCTTATAAATGCAGTCAGTCGATGAATTGTAAGGCAATGCTTCAAGCTGTCTGAGTTCGATTCTTTCATGATACGCAATCAGTTGCACACTGATAAAATCACGAAATGGATGTTTCGATCTAAATACTGCTTAATAACCAAAAGAATCTCTGTGTGAAATGGAGAATAACTGCAAAGCATCTTGAGTCGATAACAGCATGATGCATCAACAAATGGTCAGTTTGAAACCGTAATTAGTCTGGTACATTGGTCAGATATAACGGATGACACTTTTGAGATCAGAGTTGAGTGAAGTCATTTGTCACTCCCTCCTCTTTGGAAATTATATTCCCTTCACCATCTTTCATCAATTTCATCCGCATTAATTTACTCGCCGATAAAGACGTAGATATCTGATATAATTTTTCGACGTCCCATATACCACTAGCATCTTATGCTTCAATTGAAAGTGTGTCGCAGAATTGTCTGCTCGTCTTTCCTGACACTCTTCTTCACTTCTTTATTCAGTGTAGTGTACATTTAACTCAGCTTTTCCTTCTGTCATCCATTTTTACATTGGTTCATCTTCCATTGCGCCATCCCCCTCTCATCTCTTAATTTTCAGATGTCCGTTGACGCCATTGCTCGTGATGTTTTTCTCTTTTTCCTAGTACAGTTGTACACGTTATCGTGAAAATCGCCTTCAGATGTCTCCAATGTTTTCCAACACAGGTTTCCTCAATGCTGGCACGTAGTGTTTCCAGCTTTGCTCGGATGGGGGCAATGAACTTATTTTTCGTTGGTTCGACTCTCAGTTTCTGAGTGGAGGGCTAAAAGTATGGTCTATTGGAAGTCTGTATGAAAAACTCCTGCTTAATTACGGGGTTCATTTGACTAGATGAAGGTTATAGACAACAAATGCTCCAACTCACAAATTTATGTGCAGCTGACTACGTCTCTATTTCCTTCAGATCGTGATGAAGTCCATCTTGTTTTTGGTGTGTTCATCAATTGAAATCTATGTTTCTTTGTGCATATCCGTGTGCTTGTTCGTTCCACCTCCTATCAGCATGTCAAAGAAGCAGCAGAAGCCTGTGAAGAATTTTCCACCGTCACTTAATAATCGAGTAATGGTTTATCGCACCATGACTAATTCTCTACATCTCTTGTCTGTTTCGGTATGCGCTGTCACTCATATCTCCCATCCGGACTATTTTGTCAAAATTTTTGATGTAATCCCTTGCTGTTTGCATTTGTCTATAGAAATTTTACTTCTTCTTTTCTTCTGGAGAGTTGTTTATAGGAGAGTAGCAGTGGATAATTATGCCTGCATGATAGCTTTCGATGCAGCTATTGATATCATGATAGCCACTCACTGCCTCATTGTGCTCGTGGTTGTCATATGGGTGACCAGACCACAGTAGATTAGTGACCTCTCAGCAGACAATGTTGAGAGTGCGAATTCCTCCCATCTACCCTCGCGAGCACTTCTACACCATATCCTCTCATTTCTTTGGATACGCCGACAGCCTGAACAGCCTCGTAAGTTGTACCAACACTCTACTTCACCATTCTTTATTCTGCTATTACTGAGAGAAGATTTATGGGTTGAATGAATTCCCGAAGGCTTTCACCAGCCTACAGTGTCATTTCGCATATCCTGTTCAGGCAAAAAGTAACTTTTTTTCATATGTTTTGTATACTTTTGTGCGATGAAGTTTTCACAGTCACTAGATCACCGAGCAATGGTCAGTCGAAACATGACCAATTCTCTTCATATTTTGTCTGTTCCCAGATTCGGCATCACTCAGATAAATGTCACCATCAAACATATGAGTGATATTCCATCACGACTTCTTTATCAAACAATAAAGGAAGCAGGAAACCAGGACTCATTATTCAGCATATAAATTTTCGAGGGAGATGGAATTTAGAGTCACTGTATTATGCTGCCAAACAATCTTATTCTACTTCAAAATGACAAGGACCACTAATGTTATCAGTATCATCAAAGTCTTACTGATACTCACAGTGTTTCTAATTTCGAAAATAAAACACCTACATATTTTCATCTTCCATCTCAAAACAAAGAGGAAAGGTTGAGCATGAGGCTAGCAACCCCATCCTGTAAAATAAACACTGTTACAGAAACTTCAAGCCTCTAGGTTGAAGCCCTATGTTCCACTGGGGAACGTGAAGGAAAAGTAAAAAAATCTCAAAACAACCGTGAACACAACTTATACTTATGACACTCTCCACGTCATCATGATAATACAGCGCATCAACATTCCTACAAGTGCACGACAACTGAACGTGGACATGGCAAAGCGAAAAATTGACAACACATCAAGAAGACACAGGATGACACCCAGAGAATATTATTAATATTAATATTAATCATTACTCGCCAGGTAAGTAGGCATGTGAAGTAGGCGTATTAAGGCAAAATTCCATGTGTACATTGATTATTCTCACATTTACCAGAACAACACGTTTGACCATTGTGACAGAAGCTCCCGCGAAAATCACATGGGATGCAGATTTTACCTGAATATGACACCAATTTGCATATTGCCAACCAACAGCAATCCGCAGATTTCTCGCATTTCGAAAAGAGTGGCGCACATTCTTGGGCATCAGCTGAAATGGAGAAAATGGGAGGGAGAGATAGAAACAAAATTGCAAACTGTCCGTGTATATGTGTCTGTGTGTGTGTGTGTGTGCGAGTGCTTGAAAGAGTTATGCAGCGTGTGATTGAGTGAATGTGTGCGACAGTGCAGGCGGTGGTGGTTGGATGAGGTGAAGGTTTGATGTGGAGGAATAACAAGCAATTGACTTGAGTGAAGTGACACTGTGATGAGTTGTGAATGTGTACACAAGAGATGGCATATTTGCAGGTGCAAGCTATGAAAGCAGAAGTGTCACTTACCAGTATTGTGTATCAGGATGACGAGGGGGAGTAACACAGCTGACAGCTTCCCCAACATACTTGATCTGCTCGGTGTATACTTCATTGAATTGAGTTGAATTTGTTTTGAGTTTGAGTGTGTGTTATATATAGTGGTGTCATCGAGTGTGTACGTGACCAGTGCTCTACTCAGTCATTCTCAATTATTCTGTGTTATGTGTGACCTTTAATGCTAAGGAATTTAGTGGGAATTCTCGATTTCTTAATCATGTGATGTTGTGAAGAGTGAATGATGAGATGCTCTCATTTCAATTGTTAAGTGGTTTCTGTGACATTTTTGAATATATTCGATAGCTGTGTGTAAGTGACTCGGGTCTTTCTTCGCTAACTTCACAAAGCGTAGAAGGAAAACTCAGTACTTAATCGAACATTTCCACATCCAGGGAACATCTAGTTCATGTTTTATAATGCAAACTGAATTTATTTCGACACTTTCGGAAAACTGACACGTTTGTCTGCTGCATTGATATGCATTCAAGATTTTGACCATGTTAATTTCTTACTCTACACAGTGTGCTGCAATTGCTCCTGCACAAATTACCCTTCCATCTATCAGGAAGTGCTCGACAGCTTCCGTCACATTTCGAAGCTTCACTGATGTTTGTTTATCACATTCTAACCACGATTTGTCGACACTGTGGTATGTGATTATCACCTTGTCATTACCAGTCGACTAAACTGAGTTGTATTCACAACTTCAGACACTGTCTTCAGCATTATTCGTATTCGTATCTACACAGAGTTTTCATTAGTAGAATGCTTTTCAATGAATAAATGTTCACTCTGTAGATACCCTTTGGTGTATTCAAAAAATCACTGTGATTAGTTCTGTTTCTAGTGGTTTTTTGGTGATTTGAATAATCAGGAGATTTGATCAATAACAACCTTGTTCACTCATATATTCTGTTCAAATTTCAGTCACAACAAATATTAGAATGAGCTGCTGAATACGACCCAGTGAACCTGAAATGTTGACCTTCTGAGAAGATATTTTGAACCAATGAACCAGTAGCAATAGCAAATGACCTGAATCAAATGTTTGATTTGAATGTCAGATGAAACACTGAGGCGAATTGTGTATGGATTTCATATATTTACTCTGATCTGTGCATTTTGCAATGTTTATTTAATTGCATCTTTCTCCATGTCTTCTATGAATTCACCTGCGAATATATATATATATATACACTTATATATCTGTGTACCTATGAGGCAATGTGCCTCTTCTGAATATCCTCTCAAATTCACTAAGGCGATTATCATTAAAATAGTATCATTTGTGACCAGTGCAGTTTGATATGAGACAAATGACTTCCCTAAATTGAGAGGAGAAAAAATTCCTGCGGCCTGGATCTATGTTGATGCTAATGAGTAAACAGATTGCATTGAATGTCACCGAAATGATAAGAATTATTCAACTGTTGAATGAAGTGAAATGGGTCTGTTTCACCGACTCGATTGACTGTCGACATACTAAGTTCAAACTTTCTACCATTCAACATAGTGCTTTGGTGAATTTCTAATGCACATCAATGGTTTCAGTGTGTCATAATTCTTGTGAAATTTCGGCAGCAACTAAACATACGGTACATGAAATCCGCTAGCCATCAGAGTATTGCAAGTGGAATGATCTATGCTGTTATTTGTGAGGAGATTTGATGGTGAGTAAGCGATTCGTTGTCCACTTGAGTAAGTGCTTTTCTGCAACTACATTAGGCTACGTTAAATTGTTTCCCGCTGTCTCCGTACAACAGAGGGACCCACCGTCTCTCTTTCTATTCACCGTGTGCAAAGCTGTTTTCCAGTGGAGGAATGTGATGTACGGAATTTAGGATACATGTTCGAATGCATCACAACTGTTAAACGTGTACCACTCAGCGACAAACTACGTCACCACTATTATCTCCACTTCGTGCTTTCAACTGTAAATCCACTACACAATTAGCTGCAAATAAACCATTGACAACTGTGTCATTTTGTTGTTTGTTTAATGTGACTTTGTCAATATAGTTCAAAACACATGGATATCAGAAACTGTAGTGTGACAACTGACAGTTGTCCACAGTCGTACCTGATAACAACGTCTTTCCGTTGTGTTTGTGAACTATTAACTCAATGATGTTCAGGTAGAAAATGCAACAGTGACGATACGGTCAGTCGTGAATGGTGGTTTGAATGTTGAATGAATCAGTGTGTGTATCGAAGAGGAATCAAACCACAGCAATTCATATTTCCGATTTTACTTCCAAATTGTCTGACTGAATTTCGTATACGAAAACTCTGAGTTCGAGCTTAAACATTTCATAATATTCATGCTAGGAATATGGAAGAAAGAAACAAAGGCCTCAAAGAAGGCATGCTGAATGGATTTGTACACGAGGAATACTGATCACTCAATGAATGTGAGAGATCGAAAGCAATGCATGCACCTGCATCACTGACAACGATTTCGGGTTGTTTCACCAGAAGTCTTCACTCTTTGGTGATAGGCTACTCGTGGACTCCAAATGAGCAGTCACCACGTCTCAACGTGAACCACAGCAACGAACTAATTCCTCGTGAGTGGACGGTACTTTGTGATTTGAACGCCTTCCACCACTTTCCGGCCGTATCCCATAACGACAAATATAGCTCGTCGGAGAAAGTGTCGGCTTGGCACGTGTTACACGTATCTTAGCCATCTGAATCGATGCATTTTCCTAATCTCAAATACTGATGTACCCACCTCACTTAACCTGCTATTATAATTCCACCTGACACAAGAATCGGAACTACAACAAACGTGCTCAAACGGAGTCTCATGAATTTCAATTTCTCAATGAACACCTCAAACAACCATGAGCACGCACTTACTTCCATCGATGATCTGATATCAAGAGTGTGGCATTTTGAGGGATTTTATGAAAGAACACTAAGATAAGACCACTGACTGATGGCTGACAAAAAACTGTAAAATTTTCAATAGTCTGACTGTGACTTGACAGTAAGCGAGACACTCAGAACATCGACGAATTCGACCAAGTTGATTTCATTAGAATGAGGTGAGTCATGCAAGAAGAAAGAAGGAGGAAATGTGGAGAGAACAGCGCCCTGAGAAACACCAGCTTCAGTAAACAAGCAAGGCAGAGGAAGATTCACCCTTCGACTCAGCATACTGCATTCTATTTCAGAAATCCGAATGCAGTCAGTTAACATCTCAGGACTCAGTTTTCGAAAAGGAGAGCTTATTCAATAATTCTCAAACCATAAAGGGAAATTTCGACAACTGGTGAATCCACATCAAACATCAGTGGTCAACTCCCAGACGACCAGAGGCGAATGAAGAGTCTTGATGTTGGGCATCATTCGTGCAATAGATGAAAATTTCTACAAGTGACTGCATTCATTCATCTCCGACTTATGGGATTGATGGAACTGTCCGTTTGCCATAGAATTCTTATTGAGGCAGTGAAAATTACATCGAGTGACATCAGTTGCAATAATTATTGGATGTGAAACCTAAGAAAAGCCACATCTTAAATTGCTCCCAAATGAAGGCGATTTCATTCTAATGAAATTGAATATGACCGTAATGTACAAACCCTATGAGCAGAGGCAAACATTATCAGCCAGATATATCCAGGTCACTGTCAACGAGGTGATCAGCTGTCTGGAGATACGGATGTTATTAGTAACGACGGTCATCGCATACCAAACGAAGAACACGAAGCACTGAGCATTGTATCTACAGTTCGTGACGTTCGCTAACAAATTATTGGTTACCTACACGAAACTGGAATCACTTACACACAGCTACAGAATATATTCACAAATATCACAGAATCCTCTAAACAAATGAAATGAGACAATCCACCGATTCACATTTCACATGACAACGCATTGCAAAACATAAATGATGCGGAAATCATAAATTCTCAATTATTCCTCACGCAGTAAAGGTCACACGCAAACACAAATAAATTCACAGCCGATTATTTATATGCACTGGTCACGTAATCACTCAATGACACCAGTATATATGGCTCCCACACAAAACTGAATATGCCATTCATTCGTCTTGTCATCCATTTCTGTTCATTGCATACAATCTCTATTGCTTCGTTATGGTCTCTATTTCTCTTCATTGAGATTCGTCTTATCATTCCATCTCTCAGAAGTCATCATCATTCCCAGTGTACTACGTACGAACAGTTGTCTGTAGAACAAGTTCCATGCTTATTATTATTGGTAGCATTAGTAGTGTTTCTCGACATTTCAGTAGTCGTGTTAATATCATTAGGAACATTCTTTCTGTATACAATTGATTCTCCTGCTATTTGTTATACAAGAACCTGTAGTTTTAGACATAGACAACTTCTGTTGGACCATTTAACACTTCGAAGGTAATCATTGACAAATTTACTGAATTTTGCTAAAGACCTATTCCACCTAGTCTTCGGTCAGTTCATGGTGAGATAATTCACGATAGACTTTACTTGATTATGTCAGACGTGTTATCATTGTATGCTGTCAATGCAAATGTCAGTGAATTCTTCAAATCACTATTGTCTGTATGAGCGTCACTTTCCGATGAGATGTTTTGTGTTGTCTCCACCATGTAAACAATCAAACGATTTATCAGCCATTCACTCATGTATGTTTGTTCTCCGTGAAGGAACATTCTTTGATTTCAATCACGCGTCAATTACCACCGATTAATATCTGACGATGTGGAAAACAACACTACTACCACTATGCTAGAAGATTTATTTTCAAGTCTGATTTCGCTGGTTTGTATATCACCTCATTATCCAAGTACTAGAGATGACTTAGATAAGAGAGCAAAACTAATTCCAAAACTGAACGAATTCATAACGAACAGAAATATTACCAGTCATTCTTAACGTGATTGATTATCAATCACATCAGAAATTGTATATTATTGTTTAGGAAGCTTAACATACAAGGTCGAATATCATGCTTAGCTTATAACTAAGAATGCATCAATATTCTTGCTGAACAGACCAATTCATCCACTGTAATCTGCATTTTGCATGACCCTCGAGAGAAGATATTTGCTCTGATTTTGTTGTAGGTGATTCATGGACCGTACTACTTGACTCACATAGGAAATTATTTGTTTGTATTGCCT
This sequence comes from Trichobilharzia szidati, assembly GCA_944472155.2. Classification (NCBI taxonomy): domain Eukaryota; kingdom Metazoa; phylum Platyhelminthes; class Trematoda; order Strigeidida; family Schistosomatidae; genus Trichobilharzia; species Trichobilharzia szidati. The sequence continues at coordinate 51,660,674 of OX235276.1, forward strand.
GATCTGCTGCTGTATGGAGCTTAGTCGCTAAAAACAGACTCTTCTCTGAACTGTTTTTTCTAGTGTTTATGCATGAATGAGCAATTTTCGTTGAGTGAGATGAAATCTACCAAGAGCCTAAATGAAATCAGCGCTTCGCTGTCTCTCAAGTAGTCACTAAGTATCATTAACGTGAGTCATTTCAAAGAGCACCTGAAGATAATAGAAAGATTCGCCTTTCAATAAAATCATCGTCACTGGTTCTACTGTGAAACGGGATACGCTGTTATCATGAATGACGGAATTATATATGTATTTGCCTCGAATATCTCCAGTATACAATAAGTGCACAAGTAAAAGTGGATATGATTACAATTGATTGTGAGGGGGCGAAATATAATTTAATATCTAGTCCTGATATTCATGTTATGTCAACAGTTCAAGATATGTAGGTATATAAGGACAAGACTCAATTAAGAGCAGTGAAGTATATGAATTATAGTGGTCCAATTTTAGTAAACATTAAGTACGGCAACCGTGTATTATTCGTCAATTCTCCCTTTTATTCCTGGGTAGAATCAATAAGCTAAAGGACGCTTGCATTATTCAATAAATTTAGACAAAACTTCACCTTCACCTTCAAGTGAATGTGTACTCAGATGGTTAAACTTTCACAGCAATTGTATTTTCCTTTTTCGATTCCCTTGTATTACTTTGCTTTAGTTTCATATTATGTATTTATATCGAGTGTATAGATATATGTGTCACATACGTATAAATTTACATATGTGCACCATTTATTTGTTCAATGTAATTAGTGAAAATTTTGTGATTTATTTATTTATTTCATCATTTTGCTCTGTGATACTCTATCCCAGGAATAATAAAATCCTGAATATGTTCACGGTACTTCTCCCTACTCTGCAGTTTCAAACACGATTTCCCTCACATTCATCAAACTGTTTCACATCCGTCTACTTTTCATGATGCTTGTCTCAAACATTCAATGATGGAGGAAACACGTATTCTAACTTTCATCATTTACTTCTTTTGAAGACTCTTTTACATAACTGGAAAGAATCCTAAAGTGTCAAACTAGCATGTTGATCTGCCATTTTCTATCTCTTCGTTGATTGATGTAGGTCAAATTCACACAGTGAGTGTTCAACAATAGAAGATATAGGAATTCATTTTGAGCTGACATTAGTAAGAGAACCATTGGAAAACCTGGGAGTACTTGACAGCTGTTTCGTTCTAGTTTGGGGCTCTTCATCAGTGCGCACCCAACGGGGTTCGAACCCAGGACCTTCTGGTTACAAGGCGATCTCGTATATCATAAAGTCACTGGGACCCTATACAATGGCCTATGAATTCTAACTGCTGCCAATTCACGACATTGCGCGAACCCTAGCCAATGTCTTCGGCGAGTATTTGTCCTCACACCCGACCTGCTTCATCTGCTGCTGCTTAATATTATACGAACTCGCCTTGTAACCAGAAGGTCCTGGGTTCGAACCCCGTTGGGTGCGCGTTGATGAAGAGCCCCAAACTAGGACGAAACAGCTGTCAAGTACTCCCAGGTTTTCCAATGGTTCTCTTACTAATGTCAGCTCAAAATGAATTCCTATATCTTCTATTGTTGAACACTCACTGTGTGAATTTGACCTAATGATATTAACACGACTACTGAAATGTCGAGAAACACTACTAATGCTACCAATAATATAAGCATACAACTTGTTCTACAGACAACTGTTCGTACGTAGTACACTGGGAATGATGACTTCTGAGAGATGGAATGATAAGACGAATCTCAATGAAGAGAAATAGAGACCATAACGAAGCAATAGAGATTGTATGCAATGAACAGAAATGGATGACAAGACGAATGAATGGCATATTCAGTTTTGTGTGGGAGCCATATATACTTGTGTCATTGAGTGATTACGTGACCAGTGCATATAAATAATCGGCTGTGAATTTATTTGTGTTTGCGTGTGACCTTTACTGCGTGAGGAATGATTGAGAATTTATGATTTCCGCATCATTTATGTTTTGCGTTGTCATGTGAAATGTGAATCGGTGGATTGTCTCATTTCATTTGTTTAGAGGATTCTGTGATATTTGTGAATATATTCTGTAGCTGTGTGTAAGTGATTCCAGTTTCGTGTAGGTAACCAATAATTTGTTAGCGAACGTCACGAACTGTAGATACAATGCTCAGTGCTTCGTGTTCTTCGTTTGGTATGCGATGACCGTCGTTACTAATAACATCCGTATCTCCAGACAGCTGATCACCTCGTTGACAGTGACCTGGATATATCTGTCTGATAATGTTTGCCTCTGCTCATAGGGTTTGTACATTACGGTCATATTCAATTTCATTAGAATGAAATCGCCTTCATTTGGGAGCAATTTAAGATGTGGCTTTTCTTAGGTTTCACATCCAATAATTATTGCAACTGATGTCACTCGATGTAATTTTCACTGCCTCAATAAGAATTCTATAGCAAACGGACAGTTCCATCAATCCCGTAAGTCGGAGATGAATGAATGCAGTCACTTGTAGAAATTTTCATCTATTGCACGAATGATGCCCAACATCAAGACTCTTCATTCGCCTCTGGTCGTCTGGGAGTTGACCACTGATGTTTGATGTGGATTCACCAGTTGTCGAAATTTCCCTTTATGGTTTGAGAATTATTGAATAAGCTCTCCTTTTCGAAAACTGAGTCCTGAGATGTTAACTGACTGCATTCGGATTTCTGAAATAGAATGCAGTATGCTGAGTAGAAGGGTGAATCTTCCTCTGCCTTGCTTGTTTACTGAAGCTGGTGTTTCTCAGGGCGCTGTTCTCTCCACATATCCTCCTTCTTTCTTCTTACATGACTCACCTCATTCTAATGAAAACAACTTGGTCGAATTCGTCGATGTTCTGAGTGTATTTTTACAGTTTTTTGTCAGCCATCAGTCAGTGGTCTAATCTTAGTGTTCTTTCGTAAAATCCCTCAAAATGCCAGACTCCTGATTTATCCTTTAGGCGTAAACGTGATCTGCGTTGACAAGTCAAAAAACATGATGATTGTAGTCAGCATGTTACACATAAGTTAGTGGAGGTTCAAACTCATGCGAGAAATGGTGTCAGTCTACATCGACTGAACATCAACGCCCCTCTCTTCTCAACGATACCCTTGCTGTATCTCATCTGGTGTAACTTCAAGTCAATGCAAAAGATTATATGCTCATACTGAGAAGCATAGGGACTCAACAATACCATATGAGCACATGGTGTTTCGGGAATTGTCATCCATATCGAGATTTCATCAGCGTGCAACTGATTGCGTATCATGAAATAATCGAACTCAGACAGCGTGAAGCATTGTCTTACAATTTATCGACTGACTGCATTTCCTAGGAACTTGTGAACTCGATGACTCACTCTGTCTTGCTTATCCGTTTGTAGCAGATAGTGATGAAGAGAAAGGTCGATGAAGGTGCGCACGTATCTCTCAAGGATTTGGCGTTTCGAAAATATCGACAAGTGAACATTACATCCTGCTAAATCTCACTTTCTTTCATACTGAGTTTCGTTTCATATTCACCACATAATAATGACTACATTCTATAGTACTCCATGCATTCAGCTGAACATGTTTTGGAAATGCTCACATAAGCAGAATCTCTCTTACTCATAAAGAGACTTATATTTTCTTTATCGCGTCAAGATAACAATTTTATATTCGCATGTAAGTAAAACCTTCAAAATACAACGTATGCAGGGTGAGTAATTCGAACATTCAGATTGACTTGATGAAAACAAGTTCATTAACCCAACGGCGACACTTCATTTAAAATATGTCAATTGTGTGGTGGTAGTGATTTCTAGTCAAGGTGTTAAAGAAATTGCTGAATGGGCAGTCTGTGGAAAAATGTTTCGTCAGGAGTCGCTTAGCGAGGAGATCATTACAGCAGCATACATGCTATTATCCTAAATGAAGTGCAACGGCTCGCTTTAACACCTTTGCTGTTTCCTAACTGATGGTTACTCGACCACAGTTTATTCCTTCACTCAGGCCAGCTATGTCTCCAACTCGTAACAGCAGTCTCTTTGCTTTGATTCAAACTCGACGAAATGGTGATGGAATATCATAACTTTGCTCATCATCAACGAAAATGTGCTAACCCGTAATCCATCACTGTTTCCAAGCAGCGAAATCCTCGATATAAGGTATACAGATTATATATCCCTTTGAAGGAAGACAGTTTAATAATCCTGGACTCTTGAGACAGAAATCTTCATATGTTCAGCATGAGACTAGTCTTTGTCAAATGTGAGCCATGACGATGATGATGATGCAGGAGGACTGTGCACGAACTTCCAATCACAGATGGTGGTTGAATTGATTGAGCGTGTTGACAAATTCGTGTATTCGATGAGTTGCTTCAGTGACAATGCACCAACTACTGACGATATCGCAGCATTGACAATAAAATTCTGTGTAATATTTGCCAACGTGTTTCATATTAGGCGTATACTTGATATCAGATCATGGATGGAAGTAAGTGCGTGCTGATGGTTGTTTGAGGTGTTCATTGAGAAATTGAAATTCATGAGACTCCGTTTGAGCACGGGTGTTGTAGTTCCGATTCTTGTGTCAGGTGGAATTATAATAGCAGGTTAAGTGAGCTGGGTACATCAGTATTTGAGATTAGGAAAATGCATCGATTCAGATGGCTAAGATACGTGTAACACGTGCCAAGCCGACACTTTCTCCGACGAGCTGTATTTGTCGTTATGGGATACGGCCGGAAAGTGGTGGAAGGCGTTCAAATCACAAAGTACCGTCCACTCACGAGGACTTAGTTCGTTGCTGTGGTTCACGTTGAGACGTGGTGACTGCTCATTTGGAGTCCACGAGTAGCCTATTACCAAAGGGTGAAGACTTCTGGTGAAACAACCCGAAATCGTTGTCAGTGATGCAGGTGCATGCATTGCTTTCGATCTCTCACATTCATTGAGTGATCAGTATTCCTCGTGTACAAATCCATTCAGCATGCCTTCTTTGAGGCCTTTGTTTCTTTCTTCCATATTCTTAGCATGAATATTATGGAATGTTAAAGCTCGAACTCAGAGTTTTCATATACGAAATTCAGTCAGACAATTTGGAAGTAAAATCGGAAATATGAATTGCTGTGGTTTGATTCCTCTTCGATACACACACTGATTCATTCAACATTCAAACCACCATTCACGACTGACCGTATCGTCACTGTTGCATTTTCTACCTGAACATCATTGAGTTAATAGTTCACAAACACAACGGAAAGACGTTGTTATCAGGTACGACTGTGGACAACTGTCAGTTGTCACACTACAGTTTCGCATATCCCTGGGTTGTGAACAATACTGACAAAGTCACATTAAACAAACAACAAAATGACACAGTTGTCAATGGTTTATTTGCAGCTAATTGTGTAGTGGATTTACAGTTGAAAGCACGAAGTGGAGATAATAGTGGTGACGTAGTTTGTCGCTGAGTGGTACACGACTAGCAGTTGTGATGCATTCGAACATGTATCCTTAATTCCGTACATCACATTCCTCCACTGGAAAACAGCTTTGCATACGGCGAATAGAAAGAGAGACGGTGGGTCCCTCTGTTGTACGGAGACAGCGGGAAACAATTTAACGTAGCCTAATGTAGTTGCAGAAAAGCACTTACTCAAGTGGACAACGAATCGCTTACTCACCATCAAATCTCCTCACAAATAACAGCATAGATCATTCCACTTGCAATACTCTGATGGCTAGCGGATTTCATGTACCGTATGTTTAGTTGCTGCCGAAATTTCACAAGAATTATGACACACTGAAACCACTGATGTGCATTAGAAATTCACCAAAGCATTATGTTGAATGGTAGAAAGTTTGAACTTAGTATGTCGACAGTCAATCGAGTCGGTGAAACAGACCCATTTCACTTCATTCAACAGTTGAATAATTCTTATCATTTCGGTGACATTCAATGCAATCTGTTTACTCATTAGCATCAACATAGATCCAGGCCGCAGGAATTTTTTCTCCTCTCAATTTAGGGAAGTCATTTGTCTCATATCAAACTGCAGTAGTCTCAAATGATACTATTTTAATGATAATCGCCTTAGTGAATTTGAGAGGATATTCAGAAGAGGCACATTGCCTCATAGGTACACAGATATATAAGTGTATATATATATATATTTCGCAGGTGAATTCATAGAAGACATGGAGAAAGATGCAATTAAATAAACATTGCAAAATGCACAGATCAGAGTAAATATATGAAATCCATACACAATTCGCCTCAGTGTTTCATCTGACATTCAAATCAAACATTTGATTCAGGTCATTTGCTATTGCTACTGGTTCATTGGTTCAAAATATCTTCTCAGAAGTTCAACATTTCACGTTCATCGTGTCGTATTCAGCAGCTCATTCTAATATTTGTTGCGATTGAAATTTGAACAGAATATATGAGTGAACAAGGTTGTTATTGATCAAATCTCCTGATTAATCAAATTATCAACAAATCACTAGAAACAGAAATTGTCACAGTGATTTATTGAATACACCAAAGGGTATCTACAGAGTGAACATTTATTCATTGAAAAGCATTTTACTAATGAAAACTCTGTGTAGATACGAATACGAATAATGCTGAAGACAGTGTCTGAAGTTGTGAATACAACTCAGTTTAGTCGATTGGTAATGACAAGGTGATAATCACATACCACAGTGTCGACAAATCGTGGTTAGAATGTGATAAACAAACATCAGTGAAGCTTCCGAAATGCGACAGATGCTGTCGAGCACTTCCTGATAGATGGAAGGATAATTTGTGCAGGAGCAATTGCAGCACACTGTGTAGAGTAAGAAATTAACATGGTCAAAATCTTGAATGCATATCAATGCAGCAGAAAAACGTGTCAGTTTTCCGAAAGTGTCGAAATAAATTCAGTTTGCATTATAAAACATGAACTAGATGTTCCCTGGATGTGGAAATGTTCGATTAAGTACTGAGTTTTCCTTCTACGCTTTGTGAAGTTAGCGAAGAAAGACCCGAGTCACTTACACACAGCTATCGAATAGATTCAAAAATGTCACAGAAACCACTTAACAATTGAAATGAGAGCATCTCATCATTCACTCTTCACAACATCACATGATTAAGAAATTGAGAATTCCCACTAAATTCCTTAGCATTAAAGGTCACACATAACACAGATTAATTGAGAATGACTGAGTAGAGCACTGGTCACGTACACACTCGATGACACCACTATATATAACACACACTCAAATTCAAAGCAAATTCAACTCAATTCAATGAAGTATACACCGAGCAGATCAAGTATGATGGGGAAGCTGTCAGCTGTGTTACTCCCCCTCGTCATACTGCTACACAATACTGGTAAGTGACACTTCTGCTTTCATAGCTTGCACCTGCAAATATGCCATCTCTTGTGTACACATTCACAACTCATCACAGTGTCACTTCACTCAAGTCAATTGCTTGTTATTACTCTACATCAAATCTTCACCTCATCCAACCACCACCATCGACACTTCCTCGCACACTCACTCAATCACACGCTGCATACCTCTTTCAAGCACTCGCACACACACACACAGACACATATACACGGACAGTTTGCAATTTTGTTTCTATCTCTCCCTCCCATTTTCTCCATTTCAGCTGATGCCCAAGAATGTGCGCCACTCTTTTCGCCATGCCAGAAAACTGCGGATTGCTGTTGGTTGGCAATATGCAAATTGGTGTCATATTCAGGTAAAATCTGCATCCCATGTGATCTTCGCGGGAACTTCTGTCACAATGGTCAAACGTGTTGTTCTGGTAAATGTGAGAATAATCAATGTACACATGGAATTTTGCCTTAATACGCCTACTTCACATGCCTACTTACCTGGCGAGTAATGATTAATATTAATATTAATAATATTCTCTGGGTGTCATCCTGTGTCTTCTTGATGTGTTGTCAATTTTTCGCTTTGCCATGTCCACGTTCAGTTGTCGTGCACTTGTAGGAATGTTGATGCGCTGTATTATCATGATGACGTGGAGAGTGTCATAAGTATAAGTTGTGTTCACGGTTGTTTTGAGATTTTTTTATTTCCTTCACGTTCCCAGTGGAACATAGGGCTTCAACCTAGAGGCTTGAAGTTTCTGTAACAGTGTTTATTTTACAGGATGGGGTTGCTAGCCTCATGCTCAACCTTTCCTCTTTGTTTTGAGATGGAAGATGAAAATATGTAGGTGTTTTACTTTCGAAATTAGAAACACTGTGAGTATCAGTAAGACTTTGATGATACTGATAACATTAGTGGTCCTTGTCATTTTGAAGTAGAATAAGATTGTTTGGCAGCATAATACAGTGACTCTAAATTCCATCTCCCTCGGAAATTTATATGCTGAATAATGAGTCCTGGTTTCCTGCTTCCTTTATTGTTTGATAAAGAAGTCGTGATGGAATATCACTCATATGTTTGATGGTGACAATTATCTGAGTGATGCCGAATCTGGGAACAGACAAAATATGAAGAGAATTGGTCATGTTTCGACTGACCATTGCTCGGTGATCTAGTGACTGTGAAAACTTCATCGCACAAAAGTATACAAAACATATGAAAAAAAGTTACTTTTTGCCTGAACAGGATATGCGAAATGACACTGTAGGCTGGTGAAAGCCTTCGGGAATTCATTCAACCCATAAATCTTCTCTCAGTAATAGCAGAATAAAGAATGGTGAAGTAGAGTGTTGGTACAACTTACGAGGCTGTCCAGGCTGTCCGTGTATCCAAAGAAATGAGAAGATATGGTGTAGAAGTGCTCGCGAGGGTATATGGGAGGAATTTGCACTCTCAACATTGTCAGATGAAGAGTCACTAATCTACTGTGGTCTGGTCACCCATATGACAACCACGAGCACAATGAGGCAGTGAGTGGCTATCATGATGTCAATGGTGGCAGCGAAAGCTATCATGCATTGGGAGCCAATTTCATCCAGGATTATTTCAGCAAGGAGGGAATGCCACAATTATCCACTGCTACTCTCCTATAAACAATTCTCCAGAAGAAAAGAAGAAGTAAGATTTCTATAGACAACTGCAAACAGCAAGGGATTATATGCAAAATGTCCAAAAAAAACGTCCGGATGGCCAACATCAGTGAAAGCGGATGTGGAAACAAACAAAAGATGTAGAGAATTAGTCATGGTTCGACAGGCCATTGCTCGGTAATTAAGTGACTGTGGAAAATTCTTCACAGGCTTCTGCTGCTTCTATGACATGCTGATAGGAGGTGGCACGAACAAGAACACGGATACGCGCAAAGAAACATAGATTTCAATTGATGAACACACCAAAAACAAGATGGGCTTCATCAAGATCTGAAGGAAATAGAGACGTAGTCATCTGCACATAAATTTGGGAGTTGGAGCATGTGTTGTCTAAAACCATCATCTATTCAAATGAACCTCGTAATTAAGCAGGAGTTTTTTATACAGACTTCCAATAGACCATAATTTTAGCTCTCCACTAAGAAACTGAGAGTCGAATCAACGAAAGAGAACTTCAGTGCCCCCATCAGAGGAAAGCTGGAGACACTACGTGCCAGTATTGAGGAAACCTGTGTTGAAAAACATTGGAGACATCTAAAGGCGATGTTCAGGAAAACGTGTACAACTGTCCTTGGAACAAAGAAAAGGCATAACCAACAGTGGCATCAACGGATATCTGAAAATAAGGAGATGACAGGTGGGTGGCGCAATGGAATATGAACTAATGCAAAATTTGACGACAGAAGGGGAAGCTGAGTTCAGTGTTCACTGCACTGACTAAAGAAGTGAAGAAGATTGTCTGGAAAGACAAGCAGACAATTCTGCGACACACTGTCTATTGAAGCAAAAGAGGCTGCAGATATATCGGAATTCGAAAAATTATATCAGATAACCACGTCTCTATCAGCGAAGTGATTAATGCAGATGAAATCGATGAAATATGGTGAAGGGAATGTAATTGCCTCGAGCCAGAAGAAGCTAGATTCACGAAAGGCGAACCATGTGCTGATCAAATTGCAACTCCACGCATCATCATCATGGAACAAGGCATAGAATGGCAGCCAAATCCGTACCTCAATTTCATCAACTTTGGAAAGGCCTTCGACAATGTTGACTGAGAAGTAATTTGGAAACTACTTCAACATTATTCCGCCTAGTGCCAAATACTTTGTCCACCTCATCCAGCATCTATATGAAAATGCCATATATCAGAAGATTCACAACGGAAAAGTCAGAGAGGACTTTGTAGTGAAAGCAGCAGCGACACACGGCTGCCGAATATAGTCAATGACTGTGATGGACTGGGTTATGCGTCAGATTCATCATTCTCACACCGTCTTTTCGCCTCATCGCTATCTTCTACAAACGGATAAACAACAGAGTGTGAGTTCTCCAGTTGACCAATTCATCGGGCATGCAGTCCGTCTATGCATTTTAAGGCGATGCTTCACGCTGTCTGATTTCGATTATTTCATGAAACGCAATCAGTTGTACACTGATGATTTCTCGAAATGGATGATGCTTACTGAACTGCCATGCGCTCACTGATAATGTTATTGACGACTGTGAACAATTATCACAGAGCGATAATATGAATACGAGGATTATGATTCCACTTGATTACAATTCATCCGTACATAATTCGATTGTTGAGCGCAGTTGTTTGTGTTTGTGATGGCGTTGATGTTGGTGTTGTACAGCGATTGTGTGGTGTATCAGTTGTATGTACTTTTGTAGTTGGTGATTCTAGTATTCTGTTGTTGTGAGTTAGTATTAGTCGCTTGTTTTGATAACGTTGGATACGGTAGATGTCTAATATAATTGTGATAGTACTATTAGTAATAGTATAATAATAGTCTGGTTTATTCCAAAAGAGTGCTAATGTTGCAGTGTAGAAATTCAAGCATTTGGTATGAAATCGCACCTAAATTAATCGAACAACATTTCATGGATAATTTTACAGGACCGTTAATGTCAAGGCATATTTGGTATATGCAAAGTCAGTGAAGTTTGACACATACAGAGAAGATTGAAAATCCCCATTGAGTCATATGAAAAAGAGAAGACATTCAGCGAAGAGATTCTTTTCGCCGAATTTATTCACATAGCTCACTTAAGAAGACCTTCTACGCAGCTGAACTTCGACTAACCTTCTCCACAAAACCTATGATTCATGTGAACGTGAAGGATAAGCTACCGCTGCTGGCCTCATCAATGTGCATTTATCAATTCACCTGCTCGTGTGGAGCCAGGTATGTCGGCCGTACCCAGCGCTCGCTTTCCAAACGTATCACCGAGCACTTACCAACATGGTTTTTCAAAGGAGAAAATCGATGCCTCCGCAGTTCTATCTTAGAACATCTGATAGAATCCGGACACCAAGCTTCACCGCAAACAAACTTTGAAGTCGTCTACAGAGTAAGGAGTAGTCTCCCTAAATTTGTACGAATCAGACTTCTTCAAACTGCAGAAGCAATGGCGATTCACTTGCTAAGTCCTGAACTCTGCATACAGAAGAAGTTCGTTCAATCACTACACTTACAATGGACGTAATCTATCTTATTAGCCGACAAGTAAATTCTACCTAATCTTTTCTTCTGTCTCTTCATTAGTATTATTTTGCCTTCTCAATTGTAATATTTTACATTCACTTTCTACACCTCATTACCACTGTTACTGACTTGAACATCGCTCAGTTTCTAGTCATTTATGTTACGTCATCCAACTTATTTACTCAATTTCATTTCTACTTAATCTCTACCTGTAATTACCTATATGGCTATCCTGACCTAAGTTGTAACATTTGAGTCAATTATATTACGTCACCTAGCTTACTAACTCAATCTTACTTTAGTTGCTGTCTGATTATTTTGTCTCTATACTACATCATTCTTGTATAAACTAATCGATTATCTAAACTTGACAAACCTCGTGTACACACACACAAATAATTATATATAAATGCGATTGTACAGCTATGTGAATGAATTCGCCGAAAAGAGTCTCTTCGCTGAATGTCTTTTCTTTTACATACAGAGAAAGCAGAAAGATGTAATTAATAATGTTAGTGGCAAAGATTGTCAGTGAGTTGAAATAGCGTCACCATAGAATACAAACAGGAGATAATAACAGAGCCGATTATTTTTCTGGCAACTTAGTAATTCATAAGTTTCACGTTTCACATTATCTCACAAAACACGGGCTAGCCAAATATGGTATTATTGAGTCCCTATGCTTGTCATCACGAGCACATAATCACTATTGTCAGCAGACAAATAAGCAAGTAGATGCTCGCCATTGTAGAGGCTTGTGCAATTCAAGTTCATAGACCAGGTCTCCGTGTACATAAGGAGATGGTTGTCACTCTGAATCTACCATGGTCATACGTTATACTTATTATTCTACCTCTTATTATTGTTGTTTCTTATTATGCTTGATTCATTCAAAATTATCCTTTATCATTGGCGTTCACTTAACTCACTTCAGCACTGTTATTATTATTATCATTGTTTTAACTGTTACTATTGATATTACTCTGCTTGCAAGTCTTGTTATATTCTCTAATGACTGATTGTTTATCTTAGTGATGTAATTGAAGTGTAATGCAATTTACCTGAATTTCGATCTGACATACTTCCTCCACCTGATCTATTTGAACATGACCTGGAAAACATTCGCACCTGTCTGTCTGCATTACTAATTCAATGTATTTTGTTAACTTATCAGTCTTATATCTCCCAGTGTAGTTTCAATCGTATATATATATTCGTGTATGTAGAGTATTTAGCTGACTAGTTCTATCGAAATTTGATGAATCCATTAAATCCTACTGTATTCAACTTTACTGATTGTTTTTAAGTTCACAAAAAGTGACTGCCCACGCTGTCGTTGCTAGTTATTATAACCAAGGATAAACATGCCATGTTGTCGTCAATGGTGTAATCACCCAGTCTATTATCCACTTGACGATGAGTTACCGAAAACACGTGTTTCAATAAATTGGGTTTACCAGTTGCAGTAATGCGAGCAGTTGAATTGATATTGGTTTAATCGTGGGCTTTTGTTTTGCTCTGTGATGCGAAATCCCACTTGATTTTGATTCTCACCCACTGAGTTGAACTCATTATTGAGTTTCCAAATACACTTGATTGTTTGCCTGTCATAATTTGACTCTGCTATTCCTCCTCACCCTATTCACCTCTCTATCATAATTTGACAAGTAAAATACGCTGGACTCAATTTGAGTCATCAATAGGACAGCGATTTAATGTAGTAATTTTCTGCACACACACCTTCAGCAAGATCATTGGAAACTGCCTCCACCTGGTTGCGTATTTAATGCAGTGTTCGCGGTATTGGAGAAGTGACAGCTTATCTTTTCTGAAGACAAAATGAATCGCTTTTCTCCGTGGCAGTTAGTCAATCACACATATCAATTATGGAAGTCGAATACTTCAAACCCAATGGGAAATTCTGACGAATTGCTTCATGTGCTCATGGTACGCTGTTTGGGTTGAAGACAATCCATGAGATGAAAGGAGCCCGTATCTCCCTTGTATATGCTTGTGAATTTTTACACACACTGCCACTATTGAACATTTTGGTAAGGAAGTCAAAATGAAGTCAAAATATCATTATCATTACTTTTATTATTATAATTAATATTATTATTACGTATATCACTACTACTAAAACTACGGCTACCAATAACTGTGAATACTAAAGTTTAATCAAGTAAAAGAAAATAGAAAAATCATGTTGTCTTCAAATACTTCTTGAATACAGTTGAATAGATGCGTCCATCTCACAGTTATGATAGTGCTTGTTGTTTATTCTGAAGACGAGAAGAAAGCAGGTAAACAATGGCGAATGAATGGATAATTTCAATGAAATCGAGGACGACGCTGAAGGAAATATAAACGCTTTTGTGAGTGAATCAATCAGCAATACCTTATATTTCCAGTTTTAAATGATTGAATTACTCAAATCGATTGTGCTTTAGTCCATACGCTGGATCACATGGTCAGTGCATTCAAATGTCGGCAAGACGTGTATTAGGCGCCTCAGTTAAGAGAATCATACCAGTAAACTGACACAAGAATCAAGCAGAAAGAAGCCAAAGCTTCTCATCTAATTATATAATACTGATTACTGAAATTTTCATTACACAATGTTTAGATATTCGTGAGAAGTGAGCATCTCATCTACTTGTCTCTAAACACCAACAGGACAATCAATAATCAATAAGGCATAAGATTTGTTGATGGCCGATAAACTAAAATTAGACTGACGTTTGTCATAGTGTGGTGCGTGGATTGATTCTAGTATATAAACTCACCTGCATATTTTTCAAAACGTTCTCATAAATTGACATGATTTCTATAATGAGAAGATGCATTTTGTCGTTAAAAAGGCTTACATGACGTTCAAGCATGAATAGACGCATGCGAGGAAACAGATAAAATGTTTTGAATCTATCGTTTCTAATCATCGAAACAAGTATCCTCAGTGAACGCAAAACACCTGAGTATGTAGTGATATCTCAACTCTGACTAGACGTTAACAAATTTTGAAAGCGCCTTGAAAAATATTTGACTCTGTATATAGTTCAACTTACCACCACTTGTCAGTTTATCAACTTCAGTCTTAGCCCTGTGCTCTATCCAACCACGTAGATCATCTGTTTCTGAAAAAGAAAGTAGAGTATAAACACATACTGAAATTAAATCATGGATAGACATGATGATTTGTGGACAGAGGAAGACGAAGAAAACATTGCTTATTTGGAAAACGGAAACATTGATCGAAGCGGTGTCTACCTATACATTGAATCCCTATCATCCGCTTTAATATAATATACGCATGATGATATGCATATATATATATATGCATGTCACACGACTTGCAGTAGGCAGCTGACTTTCGTGAACAGCTGACTTCGCTAGTTACATATTGAAGATGAATCGAATGGTTGGAGAGAATTAGCAACAAGTAACTCTGAGAACGAATCAACCAATAAGCTACTGATCAACAAAATGGAGATGGATCGAACACACGCTGAGGAGAGCATCGGTTGAAATCACGCTCAATGCCAGCAATAGCTAAATTGGAACCAAAGTAAGAAACGCAGAATTGAACATGTGTCCTAATGTGAAGACATTGATAAGGTCGTGCGACGAAGGAATTATAGGCTATTGGCAATCTTGAGGCTACTGACTAGAGCAGTGTGCAGTGTAGATATGCTGTTGAAGCCGTATGTCTGACGTGAAATCCAAACGAACGATACAATGATACAATCTTGGAAATCTAGTCGGTGGAAAATGCACTGGCAGTAGAATAATAAGGGCGAATAAGAAGACCTTTTTCTTTGTAGAGAATTGCTTCATCACTCGCGAAAAATGTAGTATGAAAGTCACTGTCAAATATTTGTCAGTCGAATAAATTGACAAACATCTTCCTGTGAAATATGAAAGATAAAACTGATGAAATAATCTTTCACAAAGATTTGACATGTTTCGAATTACCTTCAGTGCGTTCAATCGACAGATGCTTATCACAAACTGTGAAATCTAGGGGTTGACGAAGATTCACTAGAAAAAAAGAGAGGATAGTATTGACAGCATGTCATCGGTTACAATAAACGTAATATTTTTTGTTTTAAGATCACCAGTATTTAGTGATTTACCTACTGCTTGGATTGTCTAAATTCATGAAAATCAACACATACAAAGATATTACTTCTTTGTGAGAACATCTCAGATAAGAATGTGTGTCTAGGTCGTGAATTTTGCAAACATGTTGATAGAGTGAAAGTGATTACTGGTGAGTAAGCAATGAGCAACACATCTTCTCGGAGAGTGACCTGAGGTATGAAATCGTCACAGGGAATGGTGTTGATTCAATGAACTGCGCATCTTCTGATTAAGTGATGTGCACACTGTCGCTGACTAGTTCTCAGTTGCTCTGAACTCACCTGTGGACACTGTGATCGGATATATTCAAGCAATTCAAAATTACGTGCTCATTTACAAAAGGATTGTAGTTGTGTAGCATTAGAGAGTAATCCGTTGTTTTTATTTTTGACACTCTCAGAAATCAACCAAGTTTCAACACGCTGATACTGTTTCACAAAATGATGACACAATTGTACAAAATCAGTGCTGGATGTGAACTTACTGTCCAGTGACTGACAAATCCACTCAAATATCTTACAGATTAGCACATCTATCTTTCAGTCATTTGTTCATGCTATCAACGACAGCTGAGTTACCTTGGTAAATATGGTGGATTAGAACACAACGATGTTTATTTAACTTATTCAGACGAGTGAGAAGCCACAAGCATAAGTGAAACCAACTTTCTCAACCAATAATATTAGTGCTTACATTTATCCCCCATGTTTAGCGATTTATTCCATAGAGGATTATCCTGCGTTTTTATGTCGAAGAAACCCCCTGAATAAAAAAGAAGAGAATATTTGTTTACCGAGAAGCATCTGTCACAGTGATCCAAAGGAGCGAATTCAATGAATAATTTCACGTTTGTTTCGCCATCTGTCGAATACTGGTGGCCTATAGTTCAGTATTTTGGCAAATAAATCAACTACTGTAACAACAGAAGACAAGGGCCAGGCAACAGATCGTTTATTACGAAAAATACTTAGAAAATACAGTCTGTTGATTGGTTGTTTCTCACACAAAGTTAACCTTGCATCTCTTGTGGCTGTGTCAGATCATCTATATGTTAACTGTATCCGCCTGTCCACCTTGACCTTTGACCTCAATTACTGTCAATTAATTTGGCCAGCAACCATCTCTCACCACAACATGACTAATATTTGATACATAAACATTGACCTCAATTACTGTCCACCACTTGGCTAGTAGACAGCTCTCACCACACTACCTTTCCATTTAAGGATAACTGGTCAGAGATTCAACACTCTTATACTCTAATAAACCGGTTGTGGCCTGCTGACTGATAGTGAAATATTGCATCAGCACCTTACTTAAGCAGCTGAACACAGTCTGTCGCTTTGATGCACATTCCTCGACAGCAGTATTGTGACTCAACTGAATTTCTTACACAAATCACCTAACGACTCACCGATTGAGGTGCAAAGCGAAGAAAAATCAAACAGAATCCACTTTGAGTTCCAAAACTGTACTTACCATATGACGTAGTCACGTTTCGGATGTTGTATGCAAGGCCTAACAAAACAAGTGAATACACGACAAATTCAAGATAGACGAGAAGTGGGATACTAATATGTGATAAATTCGTAACCATGGGGTGTAGTATTCAATGAAACTATATAAATAACTAAACGTCAGCCCACATATATCTGTGTTTTTTTTTCAGTAGTGGTGTTAATTCAAAATTTATATTCAACGAAAAGTTTTGAATAGTCCTGTTTGCAGGTTGAAAAAATGAACAACAATCATTTCACATACTTCTGTAAGTCACCAGTAAGTAGTAGTCTTCAGAAGTTTCGTTCAGACACTTCACAACTAAAAGAACAATTATTTATCAATGTTGATTAAATTTGTTGACTTACACTCAGTGATCGTTGTACTACGTTTTGTGGCACGTGTTTCCAAATTTTCTGGAGTGGAAAAGAGACAAACAGTTTGGTGACTTGCCAGACATAAAGCGACACTGTTGACAATATTGCTCACTTTTAAACTATTGACATAAAAGCTGACGAATAAACAAACGACCTTATGGAACCATCAATTTCACTGTCTCCACTGATCCCGGGATATTGGTGTTTACACGCATTTGAACAGAATTCAACAACTACCTACTGCATGACCATGTACAAAGTATTCAGCAATACTCAGAGAATAACAATGCAAAATCACAGATTCACCTCAAAACATCGCGTCTGGTGAAGAAACCTGTTCCACTCTGTGATAAGTCAAACATTCGCATTATTTTTGAAGTGATTACTACTTCTACTACTACTGCCATAACCACAGAGTTTGAGGATCACACGCGTACTATTTAGAGGAAGTATCACTGAGACAACAAATTCATAGACAACATACAAAATGCAATATGGTAAGAAAAAGCAGGATTGTAAACGCACTTTGCAAAATTTCGATGTTGTACTGATCCATTTTCAGCCGGTCTATAGCTCCTTTAACGGACGCTGTAAAATAAGAATGGCAATGGTTCCAAAAATCACTTGATAATAACTGCAGGAATATTGATAATCTTCAATATAAAATCTAGTGATCAGCCATGTCGAATTAGTCTACATTCACAAAGAGTTTCAGTGTTATATGCTGCCTGCATATGCTTCCTCAACCACTTCAACTTCGGGGAGAGAATATGATCAATGATTCAAGCAATGAAAATGAAAATTTATTCAGCCAACATAAAGTTGATTATTTCATCAAATGTTAAGCAAATATATGGAATAAAGGAATATGTTGAAAAAAATGTACTTACTGTTATATTCTTTGATGATAAACTCTACATTCTCTATCTCTTTCTGAAGACTTTCCACATCTGCAAAAAATAACAAAATTAAAAGTCATTTGAGTGAATGAGGCTTGGTTGAATGCTATGGTTATTTCAGCTCAAAGAATGAGTGACATAGAGAGTATGTGTGCCAGCACGCGTTTCCTATTTTATAATACTGAATAATACTGGTTGATATGATCAATGACCAGTGTATCGAAAAGAGAATTTCCCACTTGAGATTACTGAACCATTCAGCTTGAAATATTTTCTCACTCATTCCACAAGAGCTCCTTTTCGGTCAATCCGAGAATCTGAGGTCTCAAGCCTAATTCAGATAGAAACTGACTAGGTTCGCACGATGACCACCTAGAGAGTGTGAATACTCTGTCTGACTACTTAATGTAATGAGAATTCAGCTTTTCACTGTTAGGAAAGTTGAAATGATTAATTCGATTTCCACATACCCACAGTGTTCAACTACTTCATGTACCACGTCCTTCTCATTTTGAATTACAATAAGTTGAATCAACTAATGAATTTCAATGCAGAATTCACATGATAATTCACCGTCAGACAATTTATTCTAGGATAGCCTCAAACCACCTGACAAACTTTGAGTTGTACAGAGAAATAACTAAAAGTTCGACAGTGTAGCATTCTCGAATAATCATTACTAATGTGGCTGGATATTTGACAAGCAATTTCACATTTCGAAAGAATTTACAAATTGCAAATAGCTGGATTACAACACACAGAGGAGAACGTGAATATTTCAATTACTCTTCAATGTGAAGTGACTCACTGTTGAAAATACTATCTGAATATTCTTCAAATAAATGAAATCAATAGACAAATTATTAATTAAAAATAAAATCAGTACTAAAAGATAATCATTCACACCAATCACATGGTCGACATTGAGAAAGAATCATTCCTCTATTCTTTTGTAGGGAGATCACACAAATGCTAATCTTGTGCACTGAATCTACATTCAGCACGTGTTTCAAACTGATTCGACTCAAGATGAGTTTGTAGTCATAGAATGGACATCATCAATAAACGCAGTATATGTAAAAGGTATGAATGAGATCTATGCGAATTCGTGCTAGTGGTATGTGTTAGAAAAATGACAAGATTGGGTTGACACATTGGACCTCGAGTTCATCAAAAAATTATATTCATATCGACACCTGATAGATCTGATAGAATGGAGTGTTGGTTCAGCTATTCGCACAAATCATCGATTATCATGCAGTATATAAGCAAGCAGTTGTCGATGACATTTCAGAAATGAATAGAATTTCCTCATGATAGTGTTGAGATATACGTGCAACATGCAGACAGTGAAAAAGTGAAGTTTTAATGAAGATACATGCAAGAGACAAATGAATGCGGTGATTTCCAATGATAACAGAGAGAGAGCGAACGCTGTGAAAATCTGTGTTTGCTTGAAATCTGATGCATCTATAATACAATTTATTAAAGAATGTATTATGCTTACTGTCCCCAGGACAGTTAACGAATACGAAGAGGAAATTTTAATTATTACTGTTGCTTGTCTGCAATAAAGTCGGATAATTCAAGTAAATTTCACTTTTCAGTATTCGTGTATGTTGTGCCACGCTTCACTGAGTCAAAAGTTACAGCATAATATGCTTCCATAATAGCCTAAAACCACCAGCTGACAAACTATGAGTCGTAGAGAGAAATAAACAAAAGTTTGACAGTGTAATATTCTCGAATAATCATTATTCATGTGACTGTAGGATATTTGGTAAGAAATTTCACAATTCAAAAGAATTTACAAGTAAGAAACAGCTGGATTATACAACACACTAAGGGGGAAGTGAAAATTCCAATTACTCTGTAAATATGAAAGCACTCACTTTCAGTTCGTCCTCTATAGACTTCAGCCGGTAAAATTCCGAAACCTTCACAAAAAAGGAACAAAATAAACCAAGAATTTAATGAGAGTATGAAAGATTCATAATCATTCATCTATTCTTTTGTAAAGAGATCACACAAATGCTAATCTTGTGCACTGAATCTACTTTCAGCACGTGTTTCAAACTGATTCGACTCAAGATGAGTTTGTAGTCATAGAAAGGACATCATCAATAAACACAGTATATGGAACAAGAATGAATGAGATCTATGCGAATTCGTGCTAGTAGTATGTGTTAGAAAAATGACAAGATTTGATTGACCCATCGGACCTCGAGTTCATCAAAATCATATTCATATCGACACCTGATAGATCTGATAGAATGGAGTGTTGGTTCAGCTATTCGCACAAATCATCGATTATCATGCAGTATATAAGCAAGCAGTTGTCGATGACATTTCAGAAATGAATAGAATTTCCTCATGAAAGTGAGGAAATATAGAAGATAAATGGACAGAACGAAATAAATTGAGGTTTACCTGATAATGGAGAGGCAAGCAGTAGAAAGAAGAACCCCGTGAATGCCAAACACAGAGAAGAGAAAGCCATGATTATGTGTAAAGAAAGAAAAAACGATGTATTTATACCAAAAAAAATGTTTAGTAAAATGACCTCAAAATAAAAAACAGAAAAATGATTGGAGAATAAAATGAAATTTATGTTTTCTGATTTACAAGTATTCATGGCGTGATTATCACTTCTTTAAATAAACTGAACTTTATCACAGAACGTAAACAATTTTCTTTAAAGAAGGCATAATTAGTCAGAGAGAAAAGGTAAACTATGTCTCTCATTATACGGTGACAATAACAGCAGGTTATGTGAAGGATACAGTTTCACCTTAGAATAACAGACTACTTGTAAGCTGACGAAATAAGTAGCATTTCAGTGACAAGTGTGGTGAGATGCATGTAAATACGAAGATAGTATGCAATAGATGAAGACGATGAGTGATCACAATAGGAGGATTCAGTGTGAGGAGTGACGTTGACCAGTTAGTGGAAAGCCGCTTAACGGACTTGTTGGCTGGCCAGTAAACATAGACAGTGTGCGCTTAAATAGCAGAAAGGAAGACTATAGTTAGCAGCTCATCAAGGAATAATCAATATTTGACAGCAAGATTCCAAACGACAGGGAGTAGAAGTGGTGGCAGGGTAAAAACGATTGAATGTTACGCGTGTGCGAGCTACTCAGAACAAGAGAAGAGGGAAGATTCGTAAAGACAGCTGAAAAGAGTTATGGGTAATATCCGAAATGGTGACATGATTGCTATACTGAGAGCAAACAACATAGATTGAAGAGATCTCGCCAAATTATATGAGTATGGAGAACTCTACACAGACATATGAGAATTCACTGATTCGGTGGTTTGAGGCGGCGTGTTTAAGCATCAGGATGCTCACAACTCGACATAGGTCTCACCAGGTAGAGAAACAGAAAATCAGAGAGGTCTCGTTCCAATCTTAAGAAACTGGCGGTGTAGCCTACTGAACACAATATCGGTAAGAGGAACAGATGTCGTCTCAGACCAATACGTAGTGTTAGCAACATTTAAGATCAGGTTGAAAGACCTCGATATGAAAGCCTTCATGATCAGTCATCTACATTGACAGTCATGTGTCTGTAGACAGTCAGGTCATAATTTTCGCAGCATCTTATTCTCTCATTTTGTCGAAAAGTTGAGTTTATTGGAAAATTTCTTCAGAAAAAATGAACGAAGAGAAGAGATTGGCATATTTCCTGGTACTTTTGTTTTCTCATATACACGTACTCATGGCGTGATTATCACTTCTTTAAATAAACTGAACTTTATCACAGAACGTAAACAATTTTCTTTAAAGAAGGCATAATTAGTCAGAGAGAAAAGGTAAACTATGTCTCTCATTATACGGTGACAATAACAGCAGGTTATGTGAAGGATACAGTTTCACCTTAGAATAACAGACTACTTGTAAGCTGACGAAATAAGTAGCATTTCAGTGACAAGTGTGGTGAGATGCATGTAAATACGAAGATAGTATGCAATAGATGAAGACGATGAGTGATCACAATAGGAGGATTCAGTGTGAGGAGTGACGTTGACCAGTTAGTGGAAAGCCGCTTAACGGACTTGTTGGCTGGCCAGTAAACATAGACAGTGTGCGCTTAAATAGCAGAAAGGAAGACTATAGTTAGCAGCTCATCAAGGAATAATCAATATTTGACAGCAAGATTCCAAACGACAGGGAGTAGAAGTGGTGGCAGGGTAAAAACGATTGAATGTTACGCGTGTGCGAGCTACTCAGAACAAGAGAAGAGGGAAGATTCGTAAAGACAGCTGAAAAGAGTTATGGGTAATATCCGAAATGGTGACATGATTGCTATACTGAGAGCAAACAACATAGATTGAAGAGATCTCGCCAAATTATATGAGTATGGAGAACTCTACACAGACATATGAGAATTCACTGATTCGGTGGTTTGAGGCGGCGTGTTTAAGCATCAGGATGCTCACAACTCGACATAGGTCTCACCAGGTAGAGAAACAGAAAATCAGAGAGGTCTCGTTCCAATCTTAAGAAACTGGCGGTGTAGCCTACTGAACACAATATCGGTAAGAGGAACAGATGTCGTCTCAGACCAATACGTAGTGTTAGCAACATTTAAGATCAGGTTGAAAGACCTCGATATGAAAGCCTTCATGATCAGTCATCTACATTGACAGTCATGTCTCTGTAGACAGTCAGGTCATAATTTTCGCAGCATCTTATTCTCTCATTTTGTCGAAAAGTTGAGTTTATTGGAAAATTTCTTCAGAAAAAATGAACGAAGAGAAGAGATTGGCATATTTCCTGGTACTTTTGTTTTCTCATATACACGTACTCATGGCGTGATTATCACTTCTTTAAATAAACTGAACTTTATCACAGAACGTAAACAATTTTCTTTAAAGAAGGCATAATTAGTCAGAGAGAAAAGGTAAACTATGTCTCTCATTATACGGTGACAATAACAGCAGGTTATGTGAAGGATACAGTTTCACCTTAGAATAACAGACTACTTGTAAGCTGACGAAATAAGTAGCATTTCAGTGACAAGTGTGGTGAGATGCATGTAAATACGAAGATAGTATGCAATAGATGAAGACGATGAGTGATCACAATAGGAGGATTCAGTGTGAGGAGTGACGTTGACCAGTTAGTGGAAAGCCGCTTAACGGACTTGTTGGCTGGCCAGTAAACATAGACAGTGTGCGCTTAAATAGCAGAAAGGAAGACTATAGTTAGCAGCTCATCAAGGAATAATCAATATTTGACAGCAAGATTCCAAACGACAGGGAGTAGAAGTGGTGGCAGGGTAAAAACGATTGAATGTTACGCGTGTGCGAGCTACTCAGAACAAGAGAAGAGGGAAGATTCGTAAAGACAGCTGAAAAGAGTTATGGGTAATATCCGAAATGGTGACATGATTGCTATACTGAGAGCAAACAACATAGATTGAAGAGATCTCGCCAAATTATATGAGTATGGAGAACTCTACACAGACATATGAGAATTCACTGATTCGGTGGTTTGAGGCGGCGTGTTTAAGCATCAGGATGCTCACAACTCGACATAGGTCTCACCAGGTAGAGAAACAGAAAATCAGAGAGGTCTCGTTCCAATCTTAAGAAACTGGCGGTGTAGCCTACTGAACACAATATCGGTAAGAGGAACAGATGTCGTCTCAGACCAATACGTAGTGTTAGCAACATTTAAGATCAGGTTGAAAGACCTCGATATGAAAGCCTTCATGATCAGTCATCTACATTGACAGTCATGTGTCTGTAGACAGTCAGGTCATAATTTTCGCAGCATCTTATTCTCTCATTTTGTCGAAAAGTTGAGTTTATTGGAAAATTTCTTCAGAAAAAATGAACGAAGAGAAGAGATTGGCATATTTCCTGGTACTTTTGTTTTCTCATTTACACGTACTCATGGCGTGATTATCACTTCTTTAAATAAACTGAACTTTATCACAGAACGTAAACAATTTTCTTTAAAGAAGGCATAATTAGTCAGAGAGAAAAGGTAAACTATGTCTCTCATTATACGGTGACAATAACAGCAGGTTATGTGAAGGATACAGTTTCACCTTAGAATAACAGACTACTTGTAAGCTGACGAAATAAGTAGCATTTCAGTGACAAGTGTGGTGAGATGCATGTAAATACGAAGATAGTATGCAATAGATGAAGACGATGAGTGATCACAATAGGAGGATTCAGTGTGAGGAGTGACGTTGACCAGTTAGTGGAAAGCCGCTTAACGGACTTGTTGGCTGGCCAGTAAACATAGACAGTGTGCGCTTAAATAGCAGAAAGGAAGACTATAGTTAGCAGCTCATCAAGGAATAATCAATATTTGACAGCAAGATTCCAAACGACAGGGAGTAGAAGTGGTGGCAGGGTAAAAACGATTGAATGTTACGCGTGTGCGAGCTACTCAGAACAAGAGAAGAGGGAAGATTCGTAAAGACAGCTGAAAAGAGTTATGGGTAATATCCGAAATGGTGACATGATTGCTATACTGAGAGCAAACAACATAGATTGAAGGGATCTCGCCAAATTATATGAGTATGGAGAACTCTACACAGACATATGAGAATTCACTGATTCGGTGGTTTGAGGCGGCGTGTTTAAGCATCAGGATGCTCACAACTCGACATAGGTCTCACCAGGTAGAGAAACAGAAAATCAGAGAGGTCTCGTTCCAATCTTAAGAAACTGGCGGTGTAGCCTACTGAACACAATATCGGTAAGAGGAACAGATGTCGTCTCAGACCAATACGTAGTGTTAGCAACATTTAAGATCAGGTTGAAAGACCTCGATATGAAAGCCTTCATGATCAGTCATCTACATTGACAGTCATGTCTCTGTAGACAGTCAGGTCATAATTTTCGCAGCATCTTATTCTCTCATTTTGTCGAAAAGTTGAGTTTATTGGAAAATTTCTTCAGAAAAAATGAACGAAGAGAAGAGATTGGCATATTTCCTGGTACTTTTGTTTTCTCATATACACGTACTCATGGCGTGATTATCACTTCTTTAAATAAACTGAACTTTATCACAGAACGTAAACAATTTTCTTTAAAGAAGGCATAATTAGTCAGAGAGAAAAGGTAAACTATGTCTCTCATTATACGGTGACAATAACAGCAG
The DNA here is from genome assembly GCA_944472155.2 of Trichobilharzia szidati. Classification (NCBI taxonomy): domain Eukaryota; kingdom Metazoa; phylum Platyhelminthes; class Trematoda; order Strigeidida; family Schistosomatidae; genus Trichobilharzia; species Trichobilharzia szidati. The sequence continues at coordinate 51,686,366 of OX235276.1, forward strand.
GTTATGTGAAGGATACAGTTTCACCTTAGAATAACAGACTACTTGTAAGCTGACGAAATAAGTAGCATTTCAGTGACAAGTGTGGTGAGATGCATGTAAATACGAAGATAGTATGCAATAGATGAAGACGATGAGTGATCACAATAGGAGGATTCAGTGTGAGGAGTGACGTTGACCAGTTAGTGGAAAGCCGCTTAACGGACTTGTTGGCTGGCCAGTAAACATAGACAGTGTGCGCTTAAATAGCAGAAAGGAAGACTATAGTTAGCAGCTCATCAAGGAATAATCAATATTTGACAGCAAGATTCCAAACGACAGGGAGTAGAAGTGGTGGCAGGGTAAAAACGATTGAATGTTACGCGTGTGCGAGCTACTCAGAACAAGAGAAGAGGGAAGATTCGTAAAGACAGCTGAAAAGAGTTATGGGTAATATCCGAAATGGTGACATGATTGCTATACTGAGAGCAAACAACATAGATTGAAGGGATCTCGCCAAATTATATGAGTATGGAGAACTCTACACAGACATATGAGAATTCACTGATTCGGTGGTTTGAGGCGGCGTGTTTAAGCATCAGGATGCTCACAACTCGACATAGGTCTCACCAGGTAGAGAAACAGAAAATCAGAGAGGTCTCGTTCCAATCTTAAGAAACTGGCGGTGTAGCCTACTGAACACAATATCGGTAAGAGGAACAGATGTCGTCTCAGACCAATACGTAGTGTTAGCAACATTTAAGATCAGGTTGAAAGACCTCGATATGAAAGCCTTCATGATCAGTCATCTACATTGACAGTCATGTCTCTGTAGACAGTCAGGTCATAATTTTCGCAGCATCTTATTCTCTCATTTTGTCGAAAAGTTGAGTTTATTGGAAAATTTCTTCAGAAAAAATGAACGAAGAGAAGAGATTGGCATATTTCCTGGTACTTTTGTTTTCTCATATACACGTACTCATGGCGTGATTATCACTTCTTTAAATAAACTGAACTTTATCACAGAACGTAAACAATTTTCTTTAAAGAAGGCATAATTAGTCAGAGAGAAAAGGTAAACTATGTCTCTCATTATACGGTGACAATAACAGCAGGTTATGTGAAGGATACAGTTTCACCTTAGAATAACAGACTACTTGTAAGCTGACGAAATAAGTAGCATTTCAGTGACAAGTGTGGTGAGATGCATGTAAATACGAAGATAGTATGCAATAGATGAAGACGATGAGTGATCACAATAGGAGGATTCAGTGTGAGGAGTGACGTTGACCAGTTAGTGGAAAGCCGCTTAACGGACTTGTTGGCTGGCCAGTAAACATAGACAGTGTGCGCTTAAATAGCAGAAAGGAAGACTATAGTTAGCAGCTCATCAAGGAATAATCAATATTTGACAGCAAGATTCCAAACGACAGGGAGTAGAAGTGGTGGCAGGGTAAAAACGATTGAATGTTACGCGTGTGCGAGCTACTCAGAACAAGAGAAGAGGGAAGATTCGTAAAGACAGCTGAAAAGAGTTATGGGTAATATCCGAAATGGTGACATGATTGCTATACTGAGAGCAAACAACATAGATTGAAGGGATCTCGCCAAATTATATGAGTATGGAGAACTCTACACAGACATATGAGAATTCACTGATTCGGTGGTTTGAGGCGGCGTGTTTAAGCATCAGGATGCTCACAACTCGACATAGGTCTCACCAGGTAGAGAAACAGAAAATCAGAGAGGTCTCGTTCCAATCTTAAGAAACTGGCGGTGTAGCCTACTGAACACAATATCGGTAAGAGGAACAGATGTCGTCTCAGACCAATACGTAGTGTTAGCAACATTTAAGATCAGGTTGAAAGACCTCGATATGAAAGCCTTCATGATCAGTCATCTACATTGACAGTCATGTCTCTGTAGACAGTCAGGTCATAATTTTCGCAGCATCTTATTCTCTCATTTTGTCGAAAAGTTGAGTTTATTGGAAAATTTCTTCAGAAAAAATGAACGAAGAGAAGAGATTGGCATATTTCCTGGTACTTTTGTTTTCTCATTTACACGTACTCATGGCGTGATTATCACTTCTTTAAATAAACTGAACTTTATCACAGAACGTAAACAATTTTCTTTAAAGAAGGCATAATTAGTCAGAGAGAAAAGGTAAACTATGTCTCTCATTATACGGTGACAATAACAGCAGGTTATGTGAAGGATACAGTTTCACCTTAGAATAACAGACTACTTGTAAGCTGACGAAATAAGTAGCATTTCAGTGACAAGTGTGGTGAGATGCATGTAAATACGAAGATAGTATGCAATAGATGAAGACGATGAGTGATCACAATAGGAGGATTCAGTGTGAGGAGTGACGTTGACCAGTTAGTGGAAAGCCGCTTAACGGACTTGTTGGCTGGCCAGTAAACATAGACAGTGTGCGCTTAAATAGCAGAAAGGAAGACTATAGTTAGCAGTTCATCAAGGAATAATCAATATTTGACAGCAAGATTCCAAACGACAGGGAGTAGAAGTGGTGGCAGGGTAAAAACGATTGAATGTTACGCGTGTGCGAGCTACTCAAAACAAGAGAAGAGGGAAGATTCGTAAAGACAGCTGAAAAGAGTTATGGGTAATATCCGAAATGGTGACATGATTGCTATACTGAGAGCAAACAACATAGATTGAAGGGATCTCGCCAAATTATATGAGTATGGAGAACTCTACACAGACATATGAGAATTCACTGATTCGGTGGTTTGAGGCGGCGTGTTTAAGCATCAGGATGCTCACAACTCGACATAGGTCTCACCAGGTAGAGAAACAGAAAATCAGAGAGGTCTCGTTCCAATCTTAAGAAACTGGCGGTGTAGCCTACTGAACACAATATCGGTAAGAGGAACAGATGTCGTCTCAGACCAATACGTAGTGTTAGCAACATTTAAGATCAGGTTGAAAGACCTCGATATGAAAGCCTTCATGATCAGTCATCTACATTGACAGTCATGTCTCTGTAGACAGTCAGGTCATAATTTTCGCAGCATCTTATTCTCTCATTTTGTCGAAAAGTTGAGTTTATTGGAAAATTTCTTCAGAAAAAATGAACGAAGAGAAGAGATTGGCATATTTCCTGGTACTTTTGTTTTCTCATATACACGTACTCATGGCGTGATTATCACTTCTTTAAATAAACTGAACTTTATCACAGAACGTAAACAATTTTCTTTAAAGAAGGCATAATTAGTCAGAGAGAAAAGGTAAACTATGTCTCTCATTATACGGTGACAATAACAGCAGGTTATGTGAAGGATACAGTTTCACCTTAGAATAACAGACTACTTGTAAGCTGACGAAATAAGTAGCATTTCAGTGACAAGTGTGGTGAGATGCATGTAAATACGAAGATAGTATGCAATAGATGAAGACGATGAGTGATCACAATAGGAGGATTCAGTGTGAGGAGTGACGTTGACCAGTTAGTGGAAAGCCGCTTAACGGACTTGTTGGCTGGCCAGTAAACATAGACAGTGTGCGCTTAAATAGCAGAAAGGAAGACTATAGTTAGCAGCTCATCAAGGAATAATCAATATTTGACAGCAAGATTCCAAACGACAGGGAGTAGAAGTGGTGGCAGGGTAAAAACGATTGAATGTTACGCGTGTGCAAGCTACTCAGAACAAGAGAAGAGGGAAGATTCGTAAAGACAGCTGAAAAGAGTTATGGGTAATATCCGAAATGGTGACATGATTGCTATACTGAGAGCAAACAACATAGATTGAAGGGATCTCGCCAAATTATATGAGTATGGAGAACTCTACACAGACATATGAGAATTCACTGATTCGGTGGTTTGAGGCGGCGTGTTTAAGCATCAGGATGCTCACAACTCGACATAGGTCTCACCAGGTAGAGAAACAGAAAATCAGAGAGGTCTCGTTCCAATCTTAAGAAACTGGCGGTGTAGCCTACTGAACACAATATCGGTAAGAGGAACAGATGTCGTCTCAGACCAATACGTAGTGTTAGCAACATTTAAGATCAGGTTGAAAGACCTCGATATGAAAGCCTTCATGATCAGGCATATGCATTTCCACTGACCCCAACCGTCTCTTTTTGGTAACGATATATCAATAATTCGTATCTTTCAAATTTTTCTCACATACGGACTATGCAGATTTTTTCTGATTTTCGTTATTATCTTGATAGTGGATGTATTTTCGTCATGTTCTTTTGAGATTTCGTGATCAGTAGGTTTGATCCGGTAACGTTTGTGGATGTATGTTCCACTGGTGTCATTGTTTGGCGTCACGCTGAATCACGAATTTGTAGAATTTGGTTTTCGGTATATGTCCACTGAATCGGGTACAAGCGCATGAATTGAATAAGATCTTCTTTTTTAACTGGAGGTTCGTGGTTTCGATTCCTGGTATTGGATGCCTACTGGCGATGATTCTCTAACTAGGATGAATCTGCTGTTCCTTACTTTCTGTGGCTGATGTCCAATCCTTCTGCAACTCATATCAATCCGTTATCAGCTCGTAAATCTGAAACTAATCCTCACAAACCGACTATGCAGAATTATGCTGATGCTCGTTAGTAACTTGTTACAGGATGGATATTTGTCAGGTTCCAGTGAGAATTCGTGACTAGTGGGTTGTATTCATATGTGTACACATTGTCTTAAGTAAAGCTTTATTATTTGTATATAATTCTTAGTGATAGATTGATATGAATATGTGCAGTAGTAGTTCTTCATAGACAAACTGATTCGATGTAAACACCAGATTGCCTTAACTCTCAATTAAAATCATCTTATCAGCAGTTTACTGTGCATGACTCAGGTCTGGGAGCCCCATGTTTATATGTTTTAAATGGATTAAATTAAGTTCGTTTAGAATCTCTCTGACTAATCCCTGGCGTGTATATTTTCTAGTACTGGAAGCTATCTGTTTGATATGTCGCTGAGTGTGAATACTACTGATTAGTAGTAAGAATAGTTCGTTGATAATAACACGGTAGCATCATTTATTTTGTTAGCTTCCCGTCGGCTGTTTGCTGCCTCAAGAATTTATAAGGTTTATGTGTAGAGAAATCGAAATATACAATGCAAATGTTAAATGAAAGTTTCGTTTCATTTACTCGGGAGCCTGAAGCATTAGAACGTTTCGAATAACTTTCTGGTGTCACTCATCGTAACTGAAGCACCTGTCGGTATCATTTTGTCAGCAGTATGATCTCCACCCAACCCTCAGTGTTAAAATTTGAGCGCTTCCTACTGATGTGTAACATGGATGTACAAATGCATTTTGACAACATTCTATGCCTCCAAACATGTAGGGCATCTATAGTCAGTCCATTATTACTTATTGTAGCAGACATTTTCATGTCCACTTTTCTTCTTGCTGGTTTATCAATGACACAGTTTTCTTGTGCATCAATGAAAGTCATGATCTCAACCTACCTGGATCATTTAGCGATGCACATAGTACTACTGAATTGACTTTTGTGCATGAAACTGATGAGAAGTTTCATTTTCTTGATGTTGTCATGTGACGTCTTCAAGACAGTCGTCTATAGAAACCACTTCACTGAAAGCCAACATAAAATGGCCATCACTGAGATTAACTTATTTTGTCCAAACAAGAATCCGCTCTCAGGGGACAAAAGGTGCGTCTTCATTTTATTCGATTTTAATGGCAATAATATTGCCACTTTACGTGTTATCACATCCTGACATTTTCTAAACCGACTTTTTATCGATCAGAGTTCACACATTCGCATTCACCCATCTCATTGAAATTTACCTGAAAGACTCGCATATTCACATTCTGTGCCTTCTTTTGCGCATGTATATTATGCCTTACGTCCACAGTTGTTCACGACTATACTAATGCAACACATCACATCACTATTACACTCTTGACAGACTAGATGACACAATTCGCATTTCCTAGATTTCAGTTTATCCAGTTAACAACACGTCCATGCGCAGCACTTCACTTTATCTAAACATGGAGAATGACGACCTGCACAACGCTTTCCGTCAGCTGTAATGTACAATACAAATAAGAAGAAAGATATGCACATAGCGAATGACAGTTCTGGAGACAAATTAATTGATGAAGAGATACAGAAATAATAAACAAGTTATTAGAGTGCAGAGTGTGTGAATACTCTGTATTGTAGATACATGCACGATCGTTATTGAAACACTTTTAGAAACAGGAATCAGGTATCTTCACTCACCTGTGAAATCCTGGAGCAGGAGAAGTAGAGACAGCAAAACAGCTGCAACTTTCATCAGCACGATGTATACTTCAGTCAGTTCAGTTGTATTTGCGTTGTATGTGTGGTTTTCATACACGTTTGACTTTTTTATTTATTCCAGAATACAGACTCATTTGTAAATGTCAACTGGAACATTCTTCAGCTGAAAATATAACACATTCATCAGTAGTGTTTGTACTGCATGACGGGAATGCAATCAACAATGACACTTTGATTGCTAGGTAATTTTGATATTTTAGGAATGTTCAATTCGATCTCTTGTCGTTGAGTTTGTAACTAGTATTCTTATCTTGTTGTCAGCATACCCAATTTCTCCTGTTGAGGCTTTCTTTTAACATTACTCATGTATGATGGATACTGTGATACCAATCAAGGTCGAAAAAAATGTGGAAAGGACATTACAACTATACATAAGTGAATGAGAATTAGCAAAGTGGCTCATTCGGTATGTTTGAAGAATACTTCTAATGGCAGATTTATTTTTTATTTTTTTTTATTTTGATTTTACAGCTTGATGCCACACCGTATTTTCAGTACAAGTATGGCATTTTCAGCATGGATATCGGTAGCCCAAATTTTGCAGGCCGACCATAGATATCGGGTGTGCGTCGGCAGGGTATCGAACCCCAGACCATGTGAATGGTCGGCGAGAGTCCTAACCACTGTGCCACCGACGCACATTCATTGTAAACAGTACTTGGGTGCAACTATGCCCTTGTTTCAACATGAACTAGCGTAACGCATCTAATATTCTCATCACAGTATGGTACAAATAAGATTGACAGATTTGTGAATAATGGATACAGAGAAGGTTAGTCATGGTTGCATCTCCGTTTAGTGATCTGCCTATAGACGGTGCTTGATAGAATCTCTAGCTTGACATACCTAGAATTCTGCAAATCACACGTTCACAACAGAAATGTCATTCACTATGAATATGTAGCACTACAAATGTTGTAATAAACAAAATATTCTTTAATCAATAGTATTGTTGAAATGGCGAACTTCATCAAAGATGAGGTCAGAAGATTGAACACTTCGTCTCTAGAAAAATAAAATTCGAGTGGACTGAAGATAATTATCATTGACCAGTACATCCTGCTTATTCAAAACGCCCACATCAAGTTTCAAATAACTTTGATAATGGCTTCTAGTTTGCCTACCGACTATTATTTATTCCCTGACTACATCCATATATTCCTAGATGCGTGACTCAACTTCATTCACAGACTCTACCATGTCATTCGATGCTCTACACAGCGATTATTGTAACCAATATGAGAAAAGGAATGTTGAGTGATGCAGGTTTGCAGAAACACAAATTCAATTCCCTATACAATTCGTTGATCTCTGAACTTTGATCCGATCTGAGTATCATGTGGTTTGTGAAATATCAATGGAAATCTTAGCTGACATGATTTCACCTTATTTTTACTAATGACAGATGAAGATTGCGATTAACTGAAACATGATTACAGCATAATTCATTGCGAAATATGCAGTGATCGTTTTGGCTTCCATAGCAATAGCAAAATCAGTCGTAATTAATTGAGTATGAAATTTGACGAAGTTAGTGACCGTGATATTCACATTCCTGAAATGTATCAAAAAGACCAGGTTTAATAGTAGCAGCAGAGGTATCTTTGTTCAAATGAATCGATTTTGTCAACCACCCTACACTGATGAACAGCATTGATCCTGATGAAGTTAAGTTCATCAGTGCAGCGGTGATAACTTTCTTTTAAAGAGTATCAATTGCGTAGTGGTAGTTATTTCTCGTCAAGATGCAAATGCCATCTTCTGAATGGAGAGTCTGAAATGAAAATGCTTCCTCTGATGACTTGGATTCCTTATTATTGGTGTTGTCATTATCTTCAGCATATATGCCATGCATGTCGTCACTAATATTACCATTTTTATTATTATTATTATTATCATTATTATTATAATTCATTATTATCACTACTTACGAAAATCTGTGGACTCTACTTCAAACTGTATCTACAAGTTCACCTGCAGTTGCGGTGACACCTATATAGGTAGAACCAACAGAATGTTCCAATGTCGTCGGAAAGAACATGTTCCAAAATGGCTACTAAATCACATAGAAAATCCCAATGCCAGTAATCTGAATAGAAATCCAGCATCATCCATTGCAAAACACTTATTAATGTCAGGTCACAAAATAAATATTAATGACTGTTTTACAATTATTTCATCACATAACTCTAATTCGAAGTTGGTTATTGAAGGTGATGGAAGCACTTTGGATTAATCACATAAAGCCTAAACTGTGTGTACAAAAATCAATAGACTTCAATCTTCGCCTACCCTGGACTACTTGACCTAAATATGATTGGTCATTAGTATGTACTTTTGTTTTTATTTAACTGAGTAATTGTCATGAACTTTATTTTATTATTGTTAACCATGTTAGTTGTAAAGCGGTTGTAAAGAAACTACGAAATGACGGTATCATCTCGCGAAATTTGTCTTCTTAATGCCTTATTCAAATTTATCAAAGGGACTAATTGTTTCACTACTTACATTATTAATTTCATTTTTCATTTCCACGCATACCATCTGACTGATTTATCAGTGTAATTATTAAGTTTCAATGTTCCGCTTTCATGCCTCACTTCCTGTCTTAGATTTTCCTTGATACTACTTAGTTTTTGTGCTCTATTACCTAAACATTTCACCAATCCTCTCTCCACTGACATACGATGGGATGACCAAAACTCTAAATATCAGTTTGAATGCGTGAGTTTCCTGCAAACACTGGTGTTTTACTTCTCATCTCCTTTCCTATTTACGAAACAATTTAATACTGGAAGCTCATCTCCTTGAGTTTCTTATTCTTAAGTGAATTGAACTGTCTCCACTTTTTAGTTATTGTGTTCGAAGAATCTATCTATATCCTGTCTCCTAAGTGCAGTGAATGTGTTATCTACATATCTCCAAAATACTTTGGGCATGTGGCTGAACCTTTCATTCATTATGTTTTCCTATCCATCCACGAATATATCTGCGACAACCAGGAATATTGGCAACCCTACGGAAACTTTCTTAGTTTGTTTATATTTTTCCCCTGGAATATGAATACTGCGGAAGTCAGGCAAAGCAGCATTATTTCCCCGAAGGGGGGTTCGTTTTTATTGCCTTTATAGACTGATGGACAGCATTTATCTTGATGAAAACAACTTCTAAAATCCAGTGGCCATGCCTTCGTTTAAATTGTATCAATTGTGTGGTAGTAGTTATTTCTAGTCAAGATGTTAATGTCATTTTCAAAATTGGCAGTCTGAAATGAAAAGACATCATTTTAGTTGGAACATGTTTTGTCACGAGCTGTTTTTCGCATTAGCGAGATTATCATTTTGGTAGCATACATGCTAGGTTACTACTTGGAATACAACTGCTTACCTTACCACTTCTAATATTTTCCAACTGATGATTTCTCGAGCACAGTTCATTCATTCACTCAAGATGGCTCTGTGTACAATTCTTAACAGCAGTCTTTTATTTCATGATTCAAACACGACGAAATCGTGATAGAATATCATGTATGAACTAATCATGAACGAAAATGTGCTAGCCATGATTCAATAGCTCTTCCAAACAGTATTCTCCTCGATATAATGTATACAGATTATATATACGTTTGCAGAGGAAACGGTTAAAATATCCCGAGATCTTGAGGCGGAAAACTTGGTATCTTATTCATGAGACTAGTTCTCTCCTGTTCTTCTTCTGTTGCCCATCATTGCAGTGTATCATCTCCTCTTTAACCACCATCCTTTTCTCGATTTACTACCAGAACAGTTGTACAAGTTTCCTTGCACATCACCTTCAGAGAGTAAGTTGCAGTATTCTTCCATGCAGCTTTTCTCGGTAATAAGACGTAGTGTCCTCAACTTCGCTTTGATATAATCTGCAGTGAAAGCATCCCTTGTATTTGTGTCCTTCGGTTTTTGAATGTTGGACTTGAATTACAGTGACCTGTCTTCGGTTGTTTTGAGGGGATTTCAAATTCACCTTCAAGGTTCCTAAGACCAGATGACAGTCTGAACCCAAACATGCTCCATTTCTCCAGTTCCTGTCCATGGGAATGAGACTCAGCTCTCATGAGCAGCATTCAGATGAAATCTTTCAGGTTTGTGGTCTTTCCGTCCATCCGACATCAATGTTGCTTTGTGTGTATCCTTGTGCTTGAAGACACTGCCTCCGATCACCAAATTAATAAAGACGAAGGATTTTGCAAAGAATTATACGTTCTTATTCATTTCGCTGAGGGAGAGCCTCTCGATCCATGATGGGTTCTCATCCTGAAATATCGGTTTCAATTTCGGCATTCATATCGACCATTAGGATTTTGAAATATTTCTGTAAACACAGACACCTTATATTTCCGTTTAGAGCGTGAATGAACAATGATGAGAACGTGATAAATTTCAATTAAGGGACTTTTGCATATCATGATTTAATCTTCTTCTCAAAGAGATTTACACATCATGTTATTATGTGGAACTGTGAACACCTTCTTCATCCTTGACTCCCCACATCAATTTACTTAATTAGGAAAAAAAACCGATTGACAAAAACTTCATACTTGCATGACGAAATAATAATTCTCAAAAATAATTTCTGTGCAACCCATATTATGTGATGAAAAATGGATTGAGCATGAAATCTCTGACACTCAGGGACACAGTATATATATACATAATATATTACTATTTCCATTCTTCCTTCCCAAAGTTGTATCCTAGTCACTATGCCCATTAATTTATAGTTAAAGTCCACATTCACATACTATCACCACTTCACCAATACTGTAAATATAGTGAAGCTCTGCAATTATATTCTTCTTCAATACATCATCTAGTGAGAACATCAGACGGAATATTGTACTCCATGCTGAATATTCCATGGGTTTTATTAGGTGCGGTCATTCATTCTTCTTAGAAACGAGGACATGAATTTCATGATAGTTGCGAGCAACTTGTGATCAAGCATTATCTTGGCAACCAGGAAGTCAGGGTACAGGAGAACACGATGTGTGAGTGAACATCTGCATGTAACTCACTGAATACATGCACAGATTCCACCACACTTAACCACCTAAATTATGTGTGGAACAAAGACAGTTACGGAAATATATCTGGAAAATAACTCACGAATGATCTAATCACGACGTTCATACTTGCTTGGGCGATTCAACTTGCTATGTAATTGCTATCTTTTTCTCTCCTTGACTGTTAATCATTATACTGATACTTGCATATCATATGTTGACTCGATCCTAGTTATTCGTCTCTGTCGCTGTTCAATCCCAAATTCTAATGCATCCCTTGTTGGCTGCATGATCTTGATGATATTGATGAAGCTTTACTTAACGATGTGATTTCTTTAAGTGAGTTAAGGTGTTACTGATGGTGAACCGTTTCTAGGAAAAATTGATGTGTGATTACAGCTGGTAGAGTCCTGATTCTACATTTTTTGGTGTATTCTATTTGATTACAAGTATTTCTTTCTATTTGAAAGATAACCTTGACTGTATATCAGCTGCCTAACAGCACTGTTGAGGTGAGGTAATTGTGAGCTTTCATGGTAATATTCTTGAATAGAACTACAAGGTTTTATTAAAGGGTGGTCATCATCTTGTTCTTGTCCTTCTGGAGTTGTCGGACTGTCCATTTCTCAAGCAAGTTTCAGATAGTTAGGCGTTATAGCGTAGAGATCGGGTCCTTTGCTCATAGCACAATGAATCGGTTTTGTTCACCATAATGTTATTCATCAACACCACACAATCGCATCCTCTTATCGGTGTTCGCCTTCACCTAGTTAGTTGATTGACCATAGCCCTTCATCTCACCTTTATGTGATGTACACCATGTCATCCTCAGACACATACCCAATTAGTTGTTTTCCATTCTTATTCCATTCGATCTATGATCTTATGGATGTTCTCCCCAACATCCATTTAATCTATATGCACTCGTGTCTGCATCTGTTGCCATCTGCAAGTTGAATGTCCACAAGATTCTCTTGTTGGTAATGCTTTCAAACTAGCCTTCTTATCCATCATCTCACCTTAGACTAAAAGCAGTTTTTTGATATAATTCTTCTGCCAGTTGGAAATGATTCCGCGTCAAGTTTATGAACAACCTGGACACTGCTCGTCAGGTTGCATGCAGCAGATTTCTACAATGACTTCAGATTATTCAAAGCCTGTCCAACTTTTATCATCTTGCTTTTGACATCCTCATCCATTCCCTCTGCCTGTTGTGAAAAACATGCTGTTTAGATAAGCGACAGGCTTTATGCTTCACTCTGATTTTCTTTGTGCATCACATGACATACCGCTTTGTTAGAGAGCTGTTGAATCTGGTTGATGTGAGTATACCTACTGCACTGCATAGTGCTCGAGGGGTTCCGAAATTACTCCGCGGTGGATAGATAGACTTGCAATTTGACCCATTCGTGATTTGCTTCCAATGAATTCAGCCTATTTGGGGAGGAGTTCTGAATTTAGAGCATACTCCAGTCTCTCACGCATGACGTGAAATAACGTTTAATTTGAGTCGGATGGAAGCATGAACTGAGCCAAAGTTTAAAATGTTGAGTTCTCCTTTCATTTGTAGTTGGAAAAGGTAACCATTCTTCCATTCAAAACGTGCCTATCATCCTTTATTTATTAAATCACTGAATCGCTACATCTTGATCAATCATAACTCTTCTGAAACTCATAATTTACGAATGTGAAAGGAATAGATATATTTGGTGAACTGTAATATACAGTCAGTTTGCCTCTTCCACGGTACAGAAGTTCACGCTTCCCAGGAAAGGATCAGTTTTTCTCCGTGTACTCGTGTTGCCGGTCGTACAAAGTTAAGAGGTGAAGAATGAGTAAAAGCGAACTCATATCAAAAATGACCTCACTCATAATGAAGGATGTCGAAGTGAACGAGAAACGCCGAATTACTTAATATACACTATTCACGGAGAGCTAATTGTGCGTTTCCAGACTGCCACAGACACAGATGTAGTTTCGACTCACACATCAGTGCTCGTACATTATACTTGTGCAAATATGTTAGACTGGAGATTTGATCTCCAAGAAAAATAATAAAATAAGACAAACTAGCCTTGACAGAGTGAGTAGTATAGAACGATAGCAAAGCAATGTTGTTTCTACAGTGTACGGAAAACACCGCATCCTGTGACACTTCTTATGGTTTGTCGACGCTTTGAAAATAACAGGATTATCTTGTCATGGAAATTCTGAAAGTAATCAATATGTCTCCTTTTGTCAAGTTTTCGAAACAGCAGAGCATTTGGGTGGCTCCCAACTAAATGAAGCATAATGGGTACCACATCTAGAAGAGTAAGTAATACAAGTGAATTCTGCCTAGAAGGAAAGACTGTGGATGTGCTAATTAAAAGTCAGTGCTGCAACCTGGTACCATGACTGATGTCAACTAGTTGGTTAATTAACTCGGTATAGCTCGTCTTCAGTTGTAGACAAACTGATCAAAATGAACCCATCACCGAATAGTTTTACAACGTAATCCAATATTGAATATGACACGAATAGCTGAATCTAATATAAAGTGATTTGACACTTAACTTCACTCATTTAATGAGAAACGCTGCATTCGACTGAGAAGTTACTGAATGGTAGAATCAAACTACGTAGGTTTATCGAATATGACACGAGTCGCCTTCATGTCAGAATAGCTACATACGGATTAGTCCAAGCACGAGTAGCAGAGAAGCTCAGACGGACAGCCACAGACAAACATGAAATTGATGACAGTTATAACACACGGAATATGACATTCATAAGTGTCAAATAAGCTGGGGCACACTAGTTAGTGATAATAAGTCAAATTAGATCCCACAATAAATAAATGCAGTAAAATCACATATTAAATGTTGAATGAATTAGTGAATTCTCATTTTAGTGTAAAATCACATGAAACGCTGACTTATTCGCATGTGTTGCAGACAGATATCTGCAAATGCGTGGTTGATGAAAACAGTATAATTTACACAATGTCCACAAAATTTGAACTCAGTTCACTGAAGTATACATCAAGTTGGTGAAGTATGCTATACAGGGTTTCAGCTTTGTTTCATCTCTTTCTCGTTCTTCTCCATCATATTGCTCCAGGTGAGTGATATTACGCATCTCAGAATCAACACTTGGATGAAGACTATCGCCAAGATAATTTCTGTCAAACACACATTGCTTATTTTTCACTCAAACCATCTGATTATTTTTCACCTATCTCACCATCATTCACTTCATTCCTCACTCCATCAGTATCCCCGTTATCTCTAATCTTACCTAATTTCTACAACAACGTTGACGTCAAACACAATGCGCAACTGTTACTGAACATTGCATGGAGTCAAATCCGTGCTGTCCTGAAAACGTTCTGCTTAATGCGCCACCCAACCACGGGCAGATGTCATGCATGTTTTCCATGCAGATACTACTTCGATTATGATGTGCACTGCAGATCTGGTCGGTGTGTTAATCGTCATTGTACTAAGTGAGAAATGTAATGACAGACGTCATATAACTCTCTGTTCAGCTTTAAAAAGCACTGATGAACTTCAATAATATTATTCTGTCAGCTTTTTTGTGAAGTGAATGTTCTGAGCGTGTTATGTCATTTTGTCTCTGCCTATTTCCTTCCTTACTCTCCGGAGTGTGAGATCTCTTTATAATCATGAACATTATGAAAATGAAACGAGGTGATAGTCAGCGTAATAGTATTTATCTAAGGATTGGTTACTGCATTATTCACTGCAGAATATGAAGTAGTCGTTTTTGATTTCATGGTGATAGCGAAAGCAATGATATTTAATTTCGTATTAAATTTGACGAAGTTATTAACCCTGATATTCGCATTCTCACCCTTTGTCAAAAAGACACGTTTCTGAAGTACTAGGATTAATATTATTGGTGACATAAGAAGTGAGACATTATGCACTT
Source organism: Trichobilharzia szidati (assembly GCA_944472155.2). Lineage (NCBI taxonomy): Eukaryota > Metazoa > Platyhelminthes > Trematoda > Strigeidida > Schistosomatidae > Trichobilharzia > Trichobilharzia szidati. Next base: position 51,701,640 of record OX235276.1, read on the forward strand.
ATCATCTGGCATTTCACACCACGAAACGCATCACCAGTGTGAGGATTTTGCGATACTTAACTTCACACTGGTCCCAGTACCTCAAATAAATAAATGGCGTAACTGTGGTTAGCTGATTCCACCTTATTCATAATGGCATGTTTTGATAATTCACATATATCTCATGATTTTCACAACATCTTCCAGTTGATTTTTTAATAAGTAACCGTTTGTTTCATTTCACACAGGAGTTTGACGAATTTCAACTGGTGAGAGAGAATCATCAAAGTTGCGTAGGTATTCGATTCACACAAAAAAGATCTGATTGCGACAAATGAAGTGAAAAAGGAGGGAGTACAAACATGTCACAATGTGACATTAGATACAAATTTTGATAATTATTGTGTGAATTCATGATTAGGAATCAGTGAATTATTATTATATATTATTGTTTCTTTGAATTCGTAGAGGAACATAAAGATTCAGCCGTGCGTCTCCATTGCGTTCGGTTCTCTGCTATAGTCTTCACCTGGCTTCAATTCTGCCCACACGTTTTCATCTCCTCTTCATATGACCTCCTCCAAGTCACCCTTGCATTGACGACCAACTCGCAGCTTCCCTTTCGGGTTCCACTCGAAGGCTTATCTGGTGATGTCACTTGATGATAGGTTTTTTCTCAGAGTATGGCCAGTCCATCTCCATTTCTTCCTGCATATTTGTTTCACAATCGGTTCCTGGTTGATTCGTTCCCAAAGATCCCTGTTGCTGATCTTTTCTGGCCATCTGATCTTGAGTATTGAGCAAAGACACCTGTTAATGAAGGTCTGTAGTTTGTTTGAGATGCTCTTTATGACGTGCAGTGCAAGTCTCTGATCCGTATAGTAGCACTGACTGACATTGGAGTTGAAAATCCGGATCTTATTTTTCATTTTCATGCTGAGTGCTGTTGACCTCCACACAGACTTGTGAGTAGTGAAAGCTTGTCTTGCTTTGATATCCTCGTCAGTTCCGTCAGCCTGTAGTTGAAACGATGCTTCCCAGGTTGGTAGGTAAAAGAGGTTGTTTCTTTCAGTTTCCTTCCATTTATGCTGATTGTTGTCTGTTGTTGTGTTGCTGTTGGTGGTGTTGCCCGGGAATCTTCATCACCTCTGTCTTCTCTATGTTCACCTGGAGTCCTATCTTTGATGCTTCTTCCATCGTCAACTTGTTGCTTTTCGCTTTCATATCTTCCAGTTTGTGAGAAATCAGACATATATCATCGGCGAAGTCCAGATCCTCCAAGTTCTTTGTGTGAGTCCATTTTATGCCTGTTTCCCCATTGCCCGCTGTTTGTCGCATTATCCAATCTACTGAAATCAGGAAAGTCATTGGCGATAATAGGCAGCCAGCTTGTCTTACTCCTGTCCTCACTTCGAAGGATTCCGTAAGTTTCTCGTTGTGGATTACTTGGCATGCAGCATTGTCGTACAGCTGTTGGATGAGATGTATAATTGTCGGTGGCACCCCGTAGTAGCGAAGTAGTTGTCAAATAACCTCTCGATCGACGCTGTCAAAGGCCTTTTCAAAGTCGATGAAGTTGAGATAGAGAGGTGACTGCCATTCCAGGCTTTGTTCAATGATGATCCGTAATGTGGCGATCCGAACAATGCATGACTTGTTCCTCCTGAATCCAGCCTGTTCCGGTCGAAGTTTTTCATCCAGGTTTTCATGTTTGATTCTCTCCAGGATGATGCGGCTTAGTATTTTGCTTGGGATGGACAGGAGCATAATTCCGCGCCAGTTCTTGCATTGACTTAGGTCTCCTTCCTTTGGTAGTTTGAATAAGTATCCTTTCTTCCAATCCCCAGGTACTTTGCCTTCTTTCCACACCTTCTCCAGTAGTGGCGTCATCAAGTCCGCTGTTGTCTCTGGGTCCATTTTCAATGCTTCTGCTGGGATTCCATCTGGTATTCCTGCTTTTCCAGCTTTTAGCATTTTGATTGCCTTCAGGACATCTGATTTCGTCGGGCGGTTGGTGTTCACTGGTAGCTCTGTCTCCGTTGTTGGTATTGTTGGGCGCGTTGTAGGTGGTGGTCGATTTAGGAGTCTTTTGAAATGTTCAGACCAGATTCAGTGAATATGAAAGGAAAATCATTTCAAATTGAATGGACGTGTATTTACTTTCCAGGTTGTTAGAGATCAGTGAATATATGGCAGATATCGTGCCACAAATATGAAATAATGTTCAATCAGGGCCAAGTTAAACTTTAGACACCGGTAACTACCAATCAGCGAACGACATCGAATTATCCAATGAGATTCACGAACGTAGTTCAATGTTGTATTGCGCTTGATTCATTTCATTGCGTGCCCTTACAAGGTTACGTTAGCATATTGAGGAGGATATTGTCTTTCAGTATTGCCTGGACTTAGGCTTGTTTCGAAAGGAGAGAAGTTGTTTTTGTGGTTGTGTAATGACTCTAAAAAAATTACTATTTCAACTGATGGTTTTGTACATCGTTGGGGAATATGCTGGAAGCGAGTTAGTATTAGAGAGGGTAATATTTTGTAGGAACTTTTTTGCTACGTCACATCTCTCCCTAACCCAGATTTTGTACGGACTGGCTACTGAAACAGTCCGTGAGAGCCGCTGCTCCCGAGACAGAGAACAGCGTCGTCTCGACAGTTCAGTGGTACCAGCACTGCAGAGATATCGCCTCATGGAAAATGTACAGAATTACTTCGTTGTTAGGTGGGGACGATGTAGTAGTCCTTTTGTATGAGACAGTGTTGGTGAAGAAGAAATATAACCACGGTCGTCAGAGAGCGAACAACATTTGGGTTATAGGTTTATACGACACGTCCCTCCGAAAAAGATTTGTTGGAAAAATAGCAGACAGGAAGACGACTACTCTGATGCATTTTATAAAGCGACTTGCGAAGCCGGGATCAATTGTATATACCGACGAGTGGAAAGGCTATGATGTGGTGTGACTTCTCTATTGACAGTCCCACGCTGAATTGGGAAATGTTTCTCTCCCATGTTCGGGAAAGAAACCCATTGTAACCGTTTTATCATTTTTTTATGCATTCTTCTATAAATATACGTCACCGCTTATCATAAACGCCTATTTCATGTGATTGGTTCGTTCAAGGTCGTTTGCTGATTGCTTGTTACTGGTGTCTAAAGTTTAACTTTGCCTTAATCAGATATGGATGAACAGAGAATCATAATCACTGTTATACAAAAATTATGAGTAGCGTGAGTGTTAGAATGATGAAGAATGTTTTAATGACTGCCAACTAGAAGTAACAAATAACTGGAGTAGTAAGTGAAGAAACAATAAAGTAGTAAAGCTATCGAAGCGAGGGCTACCAAATATTTAGGCATGCCTAAATTAGACTTCATTCGTTGTATCAGTGTTGTTTCAAAATCTAGCTGGTAATCCGTTTTTGTCCTGTCAGTTTATCATTCGGAAATCAGTGTTTGACCTGAGGATGTGGCTCACATAATTGATAATTCTTTGATTAACACGACTAGGGAAACTACAAAAAGTTTTAACAGCCAGCTACATGCTAGATCAACTAAGCGTAATTATTCAAATAATCGAATCTAGTTACAGAATTTCCCGTGTGTAACAAAGCACTACCAATTTCAATGCAGTGCGTAAACTTCTGTCAAAATACGAATGCAACGATGTATATTCGATTGTAGTCTGAGAAGCCGTGAGTCAATTTCAAATTACTGTTTTGGTGACAGGCAATGACAGGCTGAATCTCTTACGCATAATCATGCAAATGATCAAACCAGATCCGAATGTGTACGGCTGAGAATTTCTTTTCTGTAACAAAGCACCAATAATTCACAAGAGGGAATCAGTTCACTTCGTCATCTTCGGATAGTAGCTCAATGTCTGCATCCCCCTTATGCCACACATATTTCAACTGACTGTTGAATTTGCAAATTCAGCCGATAGGTAACAAGCTCATTTGGGTCTCCGAAATTGATCAATATCTCATGAGTTTAATTGTCATGCAAAACTCAAAATTATACTTAACAGAGATGATCGGCTGTATTCTATGAAACAAGGTCGATATTATATGCAAGTAATTGAAATGAAATCAGCCTGTCAATCAAGTGAGTATGTGGATGATTTATGTGACACTGAAGGATACTCAATTCAATTCGTCACACGCTTCACAAAAATTGCAAATGTAGGACCAAATAACGGAAACCGTCAGATAGCTTGTCAAGTTAAAGTCATTTTTGGTTGTCAGAAAATTCAAAGTGGTTTATGATGTGCAACCATATTCACTATAGCAAGGAGGCTCAGTGTCTTAGTGTCTCATATACTGAGTTTTATGATTGAGGAAAGTATTTTCCACAGAAGCAAAGTGACAGGTACTAAAATATGAAAAAATATTTCACCTCATTTGACCTTCAACTTTTTGGAGTGTGATCGAATGGTAAGTGGTAGCACTCATCGCACAGTCCACACTGGGATGACGACTATTGCCAGTATAGTTTCTGTCGAACACATTGCTTGTTTTTCACTTATCTCATCACCATACAGTTCATCTCTTTCTCCATCTTTTCACTCACCAGCTGTAATGTAACCTATGTTGTATTTTACAGCTGATGATAATGGTGGATGCTCAAAACTTCGTGAATCTTACCACCATCCAATTGATTGCTGTGAATCATTGTGGTGCCTAATGGTATCTCAAAGAAAAAACAAAGGTTATTGTACGAATTGTTTTCCATTCCGGTACTACTGTGATTATGACAAACAATGCTGCTCTGGTCGGTGTGTTGACCGTCATTGTACTGAGTGAGAATTGTAATGACAGACGTGATATACCTCTCTGTTCAACAATTTAATATTGATTAACTTCAATATTATTGTACCTTCTAATTATCTGAACAATGATATTTCAGCATGTAACGTCTTTTTGTTCCTGCCTATTTCGTTACTTACATAGAGTGTGAGTTCCCTTTATAATCATGCTTACTGTGAAGGTGAACGGAGTGACAGTAGGCGTATTAGTGGTTATCTGATGACTGGTTACTGCATTATTGGTTTGCTAGATATGTTGTAGTCGTTTCGAATTTCTTGTTGATCGTAAAAGCAGTCGAATTTAATTCAGCAATATATTTGGTTAAGTTACTGACTGCAATATTCACATTCAGGAAAGTATCGAAAAAGCAAGTTTCAGTAGTACTAGTAATAGTAAAAATAGTAATAAGACGCGCTTCTTTTATTTCACGCAGAATTTTGATGAATTTAAATTGGTGAGAGAGAATTACCAAAGTCACGTAGGTAATCATGTCAAAATGGATATCGAGTAGCGACGACTGAATTCACAAAGATGGAGGATCATTTTATGTTTATATGATATCAGATAACGATTTCGATGATTAAGGTGAGACCTCTTGCTTAGGATTCAGTGAAGAACGAAAAATAGATAAAAATTCAATGGCGGTCAGGTTAGGTTACAATTAGTGAGAGGGATATCGTGCAGATATCGTGCCACAAACGTGAAATAATGGTTGAGCAGGGATGGATAAACTGAGCAACGTGACCACTGTATAACAAAAATAATGATTTGCGTGAATGTCAGAAAGACGAGGAATGCTTATGACTTTGAATAGAAGCCTGATGACTGCAATCCCCTTATACCACACATAATTCAACCGGCTGTTCAATTTTCGATTTCGACCGATAGTAAACAAGCTCAGTTTGCTTTCCAAATTCAATCGATATTTTTTGAGTTTAGCTCGATTATTCGTCAACCAGCTCATTAGGACTCATTCTAATTTATCGGTGTGCTAAAGAACTGTCGATTGAAATTCCTCAGTATGAAATAAGTTAAAGCTGCTGAGTGGTGTGTATTGATATTTCTATTCAACTCATTATATATGTTAAATATCAATATGTCCATTTCATTTCTTTTCTGAATCGGATCCCTCTGATTGGCTCCATGGAAAATTGAAAATTATACTTCACGATGTTCATCGGTAGAATTGTCTGACAGGGTAGATATGTCATGCAAGCAGATAAATGAAATTAGCATGTCTCATACTAATTTTTATTTAAGGAATTGGGTGAAGGATTCAGAGAAGGCTACATGATAATTATTTAAAGTTGTCCGACGCTTCGAAAATATTATATGTGTAGGACAAAAAATTTGTAACTGTCAAGTAATCTATGACGTTAACGTCACTTATGACTGTAAGAAAATTCTCAGTAGATATCAGTGTAGAACATTGCTCACAACGGAAATGTGTTTCCGTATCTAAGTGTCTCAAATACTGAGTTCCATGAATGTGGAAAGTATTTTCCACAGTGACACAATGACGAGGGTGTGATCGACACAATGATCATTCTGAGATGCCTAATAACAATGAATCTAACGAATTCACCATCAACCGAACCCTAAGCAAATCAATGTGATGAATTCATCAATTTAAACGAATTAGAATATGCGATTCACAACATAACCAATCGCTGAGTTCAGAATGAACATAAGACAGGAAATCACACTGAACGTCCACGAAAACCAAGGAGCTGTAGAAGAAAAGATGTCAAGCTACTTTGAATCACTCGACCATGTCAGTTAGGAATATTGTACTTCGTACCTATACATACAGACATCACAACCATTCAAGGTTAATTTTGAAATTCAATAGACATATGGATTGATGTTCGGAGAGTTAGTTCGGCTTTTTGTTTTCAATTTATTGAGTTTCCTGTAACAGTCACAACTATCTTTCCTAACCAAGATGTTGCAACACACGGATTTCAATTTAAGTAAGTAAGTAAGTAAGTCTTTTTACTTCACACAGACAGAACACATGAAATTTAGCCTGTGAGTTTGCAGTGCAGTAACTCGTTGATGTTAACTTCTGAAAAATTATGAATTCATTCAACTTAATTGTTACTGTTTGAAAGACAGACCAAATTAGTAATAGAAGTGGCAGTTTTGAAATAAATACAATACTTACTGTCGTACTGACAATGGATTGATACTGTCAAGTTCTGCTGTATTCATCATGAAATGTATCGAGGATAAGAGTGAACAGAGGGCTCATGTTCCTCTTCAAGACTTAACGAATTTACACAATTATCTCCATACATAATTGGATTTCCTCTATGGGAATGACAAATAATGAATGTCCAATCCATGACCGCAAATAATTACTTCAGTTTTTACATATCTACACAGTTTGCGTCACTTGTACTCTATCCTCCATATTTCGAGAAGATTTGTTCACAGACTGGACCAGACGGACGCACCGGGAATTATTTAGACAAATTTTATGAATATATAATTTACTGAAGATGTATAAAATCAGATTTGCAATTTCAAAATTACGCGGTGGAATGTGCGTAATCAACACAGGATTCACCGGAATCTGGAAATATTCACTTCAGCTTTCGTCTTCATTAGAGTAGTTTATGCTTCAGAGGTGGAAGGTGTGTTCATCTCTCAACTCGAACAGTGTTATCGAGAAATAACGAAAATGAGAATGTGTGTTGCTAATTTACCTAAGCAGCTAAATGATTCAAGAATGGTGGTAAATGATCTGGCTTATTGATTTGAGATCAACCGTATACACCACTAGTACGCTGGCTGGAAGTTCTGGATCTACTCATAAAAGCCAGTCAGTCGATCGCAAAGAAGTACAACTATCTCCAGAGTATATTAGAAGACAAATAAGCAGTGGACAGTGAGAAGGTAAAACAGTTTGAATAATTTCACGCCACAGAGCATCACGATCAAACAAATCTGAGGGTCGATCAAAAATAAATTGAATTCATGTGATCTAACAACAGCCCAAATACATACTTGACTGAAAATGTAACTTAACATGTTACGTGAGGAATTAAAGTGTTGTTCACGAGTATGTGGCGTGAGCTGATTATAAAAACAATTTCAAAGAATGAAGTGATTCAAAAAATTCAAGCATCAAAAATAATTCGTACTTAGCACTGTTTTTCACCAACAAATATATTTCAAAGTCGACATTTCATCTCTTTTGAAGATGAGTGAATACATGAGTGAATATATATGGCCCAATTTGTGGATAACGCTTTGATCTCTTAACAATCATCATCATAAATGAAGAATGAAGATCGGATATCAGAATGATTTAATTATAACAAAGTATTTCACACCATCTGAGAGGGTTATTTCGTGGACTTTGTATGGAATACTGGAAAAACACAGAAGCTTGCATAGATCGAATGTTGAAATTGCTTATCTCTAAAGTTTAACAAACATAGATCTGATAATAGGACTATACAGTTATTTGTAACGCAGTGCTTTCGCTCTAGCTACTGATTTCATTCTTATGCCTATATTCATCGGAAAAATAGCCACTTCGAATTCAGTGAGAAAAGGCGGAAATTCCAGAATAAGTGCATACTGAGCTTTGTGACAAAAAGTAAATGCACTTCAGATACGTTCACTTGACACAATGTCATCAATTGCATGATAACAATGTATTGCATATTTTTATGTCAATGTATTCAAGCGGATGGTGTCATGCTTTATGTTGTCCCACTCGCTGATGGTTTCCATCTCATTTTTTATATATTCACAATAGGCGGCCTTTCGCAAGAATGTGAGATAGAACCTGTGCGTGAAACGTGTTCTGGTGAATAATACAGTATAGTGTTATATGAAGTTCTTCAAATTTGATAATCTTACTCTGTTCACCTTTCCTTTCATCAGTAGGTAATGCAACACACTCTTGGTTCAGTCAGCAAAGACCAACACTTTGTTTCAAGTTCAGATTGCATTGCGGGAAAGATGACAGCCAATAATTGGGAGATGTTTTTAAACTTAAAAATATTCATTTCTGATTGTTGAGATTATAAGAGAAGATGCAGGTCTGTTATTCATAAACCAACTTACTCCCTCGCCATTTTCTCCAAAATACTTCTTAAACATCGGGTTTCTGGGTGGTTTCCTTCAACGTATTTTGTGGTTAATATTTTCTGGCCATCTGAGCTTCAATGTAGATCCAGACAAGACAGCTGTTGATAAATGTCTGCAGAAGTGTGTTGGAAATGCTCGTCATGACGTGCTCGCCAAGTTTCCGACCCAAATGAACAGAGTGTCTTGAAATTACCTTAGAAAGTCGGCATTTTGTTGATTATGTTAAGCAGTTGATTTAAAGACTGATTTCAGCGTGACGAAGGTTTCCCTTGCCTTCCAGGTTCTGTCTTTGTCATCCCCATGCCAGCTGACTGCATCTAACTGAAACGATTTTGATTAGGTGAGTCAATGCTTGTTATTTTTCATCGTCTAGTTTCATCTTTACATTCATCTTCTCTATATCCACATGAAGTCTTGTCTTCATCAACTGCTTCTTCTGCCAGTTTGATGTTTTACGCCATTAAGTCTTATATTGTCAAGAGGTTGACGATTGTTGGACACACTTTCGTTTGAATTTTATGTTCTCTGTCTTTGTGAGGTAAAGCGACTTACACAAGGATGAAACAGTCCTTCTCAAATTGACATCGGTTTGTTGAAACGCCTTGGTTAGAATGGATAGTTGTGACTGTTACCAGAAACTCAGTAATTTGAAAACAATGAAAACATCAATCCATGTGTCTATTGAATTTCGAAATTAATCTTGAATGGTTGTGATGTCTGTATGTATAGGCACGAAGTACAATATTCCTAACTGACATGGTTGAGTGATTCAAAGTAGCTTGACATCTTTTCTTCTACAGCTCCTTTGTTTTCGTGGACGTTCAATGTGATTTCCTGTCCTATGATCATTCTGAACTCAGCGATTGGTTATGTTGTAAATCGCATATTCTAATTCATTTAAATTGATGAATTCATCACATTGATTTGCTTAGGGTTCGGTTGATGGTGAATTCGTTAGATTCATTTTTATTAGACATCTCAGAAGTATCATTGAGTCGATCACACCCTCGTCATTGTGTCACTGTGGAAAATACTTTCCACATTCATGAAACTCAGTATTTGAGACACTTAGATACGGAAACACATTTCCGTTGTGAGCAATGTTCTTCACTGATATATACTGGAAATTTTCTTACGGTGGTAGGTGACGTTAACGTCAAAGATTACTTGACAGTTGCAAATATTTGGTCGTACTCATATAATATATTCGAAGCGTCGGAGAACTTTAAATTAGTATCATTTAGCATTCGCTGAATCCTTCACCTAATTCCTTAAATGGAAATGAGTATGAGACATGCTAATTTCATTTATCTGCTTGCATGACAATTCTGCCGATCAACATCGTGAAGTATAATTTTGAATTTTCCATGGAGCCAATCAGAGGGATCCGATCCGGAAAAGAAATGACATGGACATATTGACATCTAAGATATATAATGAGTCGAATGGAAATATAAATACACACCACTCACCAGCTTTAAATTATTTCATACTGTAGAACTTCCAATTGATCCTCCGTTCCCACACCGATTTAAAGTGAGTTCTAATGAGCTGGTTGACGAATAATCGAGCCAAACTCAAAAAATATCGATTGAATTCGGAAAGCAAACTGAGCTTGTTAACTATCGGCGGAAATCGCAAATTCAGCAGTCAGTTGAAATATGTGTGGTATAAGGGGAATGCCGTCATCAGTCTTCTATTCAAAGTCATTCGTCTTTCTGACATTCACGCAAATCATTATTTTTGTTATACAGTGGTCACGTTGCTCAGTTTATCCATCCCTGCTCAACCATTATTTTATTCTTGTGGCACTATATCTGCAATATCTTCACTACCCTCTCACTAATTGTAACCTAACCAGACCGCCGTTGAATTTTTATCTATTTTTCGTTCTTCACTGAATCCTAAACAAGAGGTCCAATCTTAATCACCGAATTGTTATCCGATGTCATACAAAGATATACTGATCCTCCATCTTTGTCAATTCACTCGTCGCTACTCGATATCCATTTTGACATGATTACCTACGTGACTTTGGTAATTCTCTCTCACCAGTTTAAATTCATCAAAATTCTGTGTGAATTGAAAGAAGCGCTTCTTATTATTACTATCATTATTACTATTATTACTATTACTAGTACTACTGAAACTTGCTTTTTCGATACTTTCCTGAATGTGAATATTGCAGTCAGTAACTTAACCAAATATATTGCTGAATTAAATACGACTGCTTTTACGATCAACAAGAAATTCGAAACGACTACAACATATTTAGCAAACGAATAATGCAGTAACCAGTCATCAGATAACCACTAATACGCCTACTGTCACTCCGTTCACCTTCACAGTAAGCATGATTATTAAGAGAACTAACACTCCGGAAAGTATGGAAATAAGAAGGGACAAAAGAGACGTAACAAGCTGAAATATCTTTGTTCAGATAATTAGAAAGTACAATAATATTGAAGTTAATCGATTTTGAATTGTTGAACAGGGAGGTATATCACATCTGTCATTACAATTCTCACTTAGTACAATGACGGTCAACACACCGACCAGAGCAGCATTGTTTGTCATAATCACAGTAGTACCGGAATGGAAAACACTTGGTACAATAACCTTTGTTTTTTCTTTGAGATACCATTAGGCACCACAGTGAATCACAGCAATCATTTGAATCGCGGCATCTTTCATGAAGATTCGAGCATCCACTATTATCACCTGTAAAATACAACAAAGGTTACATTACAGCTAGTGAGTGAAAAGATGGAGAATGAGATGAACTGAATGGTGATGAGATAAGTGAAAAACAAGCAATGTGTTTGACAGAAACTATACTGGCAATAGTCGTCATCCCAGTGTGGACTGTGCGATGAGTGCTACCACTTACCTGCAGCAATGTGATGGAGAAGAACAAGGAAGAGCGACAAAGCTGAAACCTTGTGTAGCATACTCGACCAACTTGATGTGCACTTCAGTGAAGTCAGTTGAAATGTCGTTGACTGTGCTCCATTTATACAATTCTCATCAACTATGCGTGTGTGTGTATGACGGTCTACAGGATCAACCAATCCATCGAAATATCATGTCAATTTGCACCAACAGGAATTCGATGAGAATACACTGATGTAATCAAGATTTCACATGAATTGGTGTGATGTGTTGTTACGTCGTATATTGCTATGTGGAATCTGATTGGATGGATTTTCACAAACGAGTGTGTCGACAGTTCATTTGATATTTGTGAATGTCATTCATTCTCTGTATGTTATCAATTCGATGTATGTCTGTGTGTATATTCTTAAACTTGACGACTCGTGGGTGGACTATTCAGCATGTAGTTCTTTTAATATCACGATAACCCGTGTCATATTAGATATACACATTCATTTTGATTCTACCATTAAAGCATTTATGAATCATGTGAAAGTTTTTCTGTGTGATATCAGCAGCTCATTGTCAACCCGTTTACCATATCAAACATCGGGTTGTAGGATATCCGACATTGAAAATTGACTCAATGACTGACTGACTGATTGGCTGTTTTAAACTTGGAACTTTGCACAGATATGCAGAAGTTCGATTTGCCACACTCACTCCTTGCAGCACACAAATCAATAGAAGAGATTAGGGAAATTCAAAACAGTGACAGATGATAAACAGAAAAATGAGGAAAGAAGAATTGCATTTTGGCAGAGCAATATAGTTTTATTGGATACTATAATTCACAAGGAGTGGATGCATCTGCACCAGCCATTCAGAACTATTTTGATCCACATCACCGACTGTCTCCAACCGTCACTGATTGTTATCATCCTGATGACCCCAACCAGTCCCTCAGGAGGTCCACACCTCCCAACGTGGTTGGTTTGAACTAGCTGTTGTGGATTTCATTGACTGATGAGGCCATGTTATGTTTTGAGCGCCACTGGTTCATTTCCAAACTGATACATTCCATATCAGCTAACACTGACCGTTATCGAGGAAGGCGATGGTTATTCATGCATGTGTAACACATGTACTAACCATCTCAATCAGTGTAACTTCACAACCTCATCGATTGATTTTCCCGCCTTACCTAGCACTTGACTGACGCCTAAGCTCAATAATGCTCACCACATCACTTCACTTAACATGGGAGATAGAACTTAGAAACCTTTGATCAATGACAGCCGAACTGCACTTTCATGTCTTCCACTTTCAATTGCTATTTCTCGACCTCAACCATAAAGGAGGATGGAGTGAACTGTTGAGCAGTACACACGCCATTTCGTCGGCAACCATCCAGAAATCAAGTCTAGTAATCCAGGAGGGTGTAAATTGTCAAATTGGAATCAAGCCTTCTGTATCCGTGCTCAGATTTCGTCACCGATCAACTGGTTAGGTCTGGCTGATTCAACTTCCCAAATCAAAGAAGTGGTTGACACGCTCCACTTACCACTTCACTCCACCTGGTCTTCCAGCTAGGATTCAGTTCAGACCACTCTTATAGCCTGATCATCTTGCATTGGACAGGAGCACGTGAATCGTCTGACAACTGACAGCTTTCGTAACCTCAGTTACGGACGGAGAGAGGGAAGGACGGTGTTTACATCACATTGATGGAGCTTGGTAAGTTGAGAATGGCTGTAGGCCAATTAAATTACTCCTCAGAGTGTTTTTTCCACGGTTCCATTTCTCTATTCTGAGGGCTTATTATGTTGTCATTTTTCTCAGAGATTGTGTCACTTATCATTTTCCCTCAACCACCTGTTTCCCTGATAAGTCTAAGTAGTTGTCTCGTGTTAGTTATCACCGATAACGTTTCCATCTATTTCGCTTTTGTTGCTACCAGTGTTCATGCTTGTTACGACGGCTTCTTGTAAGTTTGCGTTTGAGTAGCTTTCGCTCCTCAACATATTCGGAGCCCACCTGAATCATTCTCCGTAAGTCGATCATTTCGAAGGAAGTGTAGGAAATCCAATTTTTAACAGCTTTTACAGCTGTGTCTACAGCTGACTGTGTGTCGTGGCATGCTCCCTCAGGAGGAGTTATGATTTCAACCGGAGATACTCATTTCTCTATTTCTTAATCATGTAGGGACTTAGTGTCTTGATGTATTTGAGGACGTAACTACTTCGCTGCCAAGAACATTTTATGTCCGTTCATTAGTAATCACAAACGTTCGCGACCCAGGGTGTGATCGGAGTCAAGGCATGTGTTCCAGAAGGATCGGAAGTCTTCCACTGGCCCTCTCATTTGATAATCTATCGCTACGTGGTCTATCTGAGTCCAGCGTTGATTTCATGATGGAGGTCACCAGGTTACGTAGTGTCTATTTTTGTGCTGAACTACTGCATAATGACTACATTTTCATCGGCTTGGCTATGACTGGAGACAAGTTATGCTGAGCCAATTATCTGTCTGTCAATTTGCATATTTGCATAACAACAGGATCTTGATCATTTGAACAAAACACGGCGTTAGTCCGAGAGTTCTGTCGCTTGTGATACTGTTGGTAGACAAATAATTTCCGTTTCATTCCATGTAATTCCTCTACTTTGGTGTACTTATTATTCTTCTATCAGTATTCCACGGAACCAAATCTCACTGCTCGCTTTGAGTGTTGCTGAAATATCTAATAGCTCAATATACTTGTACATGGACAACTCAGAATTAATTCTGTGTGAATATCGCTTGTGAGCGATTGACACCTTTCTCTGATCCAGCGTTGCGTGCTGATATGTTTGATTCTATTTGATGTCGTGATGGTGTGAAGTAGACAATGTGCCAACGGAATATTCTTACATATTCCTGCAGTTCAATACAGCGTTAGCAACCGAATACGATATATCTGTCTGAACACTCTATTTGTGGCTGTAGTCAGAATATTATTCTCACAGTCCTATTCTGCGTTAGAAACAGAATATCATGAATATTTGAACATTCAATTTCATGTCGTTGAATGTCAGCCAAAATAACATGCTCAATGAGTGGTAGAGAATATAAAAGTGTAAATTTATATATAAACATAGCGATTTGATCACTTGAAAATATACCACGGCTTCGGTGTCTTGGCTTTTTTGTTACAAAGTGGCTGAGATCATACTAGATTTGAGTTCACTGTTACGCACGACTCAACACATGGTGATATACGACTGGACACTCAGGTACGATGCATACCCTGAGAGAAGTAGGCAATTTCCTCGGAAACATGAATCACTGCTACATGGAATCGTGAAACTGTCTGTTAATTACAGCCGACGATATATCTATTCCATTTGAACCAGTAAATCAGTAGTTTCGTTTATGTTTTGACTGGTTAGTGTGTAGTAGTTAACTTCCATCAAATTAACCTTCGATCCAAGTAAGATTCGAAATGTCAGCCTACACACAACGTTGTTAAATTGTCCCATGAACTGTGTTTTCCCTCTCTAACTTCTGCTTAAGCTATCAGCTGTTATTTTTCGAAATTTACGGTCAGTTGGAATTCCCATCTCTCTGAATTCACGGGATATAAATGCACAAACATAAATGAGATATAAGCTTCTAATACTGGTAAGGATGGAAATTCACGAAGTGACTGGTAGAAAGCCTAATTTGTCGAACTTTCAAAGGACAGCAGATTCAGCATCTGACAAGTGTGCTGCAGAATTATGATCCTGTCCATCCCAAGCGATACATAATTTGATGTCATTTCAGAGAAACCGGAAGTAATTCGCAACGCAGAACTCCTGCATACACAGGCTGGATTAGGGGAAAGCGAACTACGACTGGATCGAAATGCAAATATACCATTGTCTCAGAAGTAAATTGTACATTGTCACAGCATGACGGAGTGTAGAGCACAAATCTGCGTAGACCTGATTCAGCAGCTTTCGGACAATGACACTTGCCAAGTGATGCACAACACAAAGGAAAGCGAAGGGTTTGAAGTGGAGTCAGGAGTAAGACAAGGCTGTCTATTCTCATTCATGATGTTATTCATAATTGCGGTGAACCAAACCAGGTGGAGGATTTTGAGGGAGGCGAGAAGACTGACAAACATTGGTCCAACACGAACACTCTGGAAGATTCAGACGTCATGGATGATGTGTGAATAATTTCACACAAATGCAAATACCTACAGGTGAAAACCAACAAGTCATCTTATAAAGCGGCGAAGAAAAGACTTCAAGTGGACATGGACAATACAGAAGTGTTGAAGTGACCTAGTCAACAGAATCAAAAGAAGAACTTTGAGAGATGTCACAGCTTCCACTTATCTGAGCAGCATCGTTTTCACTTTAGGTGGACAGAATTGATGAATGCGTCAAAAGCAGGATGGGAGAGGTGAGATAGTCCTCCAATAATCTGAAATAATCGTGGAAATCTGCTAGACGTAGCACACAGGAAAATATCAGGGTTTTTAAATGTAATATTCTATCATTTCTCAGGACTCAGGAGGTGAATGTATCCTCGATAGTTTCACATTCTCGTTATCTAACACACTTTATTTTCCTGTCATCAGTTTGTAGTTCAACTCATTCTTGCAGCAGTAAATAATTGCGCTTATCTTATTTTGGAATTATGCTTCTGTCCATTCCAAGCAAGATACTATGTCGCATCATCCTGGAGAGAATTAAACAAGCCCTAGATGAAAAACTTCGTCCGGAACAGGCCGGATTCAGGAGGAACAAGTCATGCATTGACCAAATCGCCACCCTACGGATTATCATTGAACAAAGTTTGGAATGGCAGTCACCTCTCTATCTCAACTTCATCGATTTTGAGAAAGCCTTCGACAGCGTCGATCGAGAGGTGATTTGGTAACTACTTCGCTACTACGGGGTGCCGCCGACAATTATACATCTCATCCAACAGCTGTATGACAACGCTGCATGCCAAGTAATCCACAACGGGAGGCTCACGGAGTCCTTCGAAGTGAGGACGGGAGTGAGACAAGGCTGTCTACTGTCACCAATGATCTTCCTGATTGCAGTTGATTGGATAATGCGGCAGACAACGGCAACCAACGAGGGAACAGGCATAAAATGGACAGACACAAAAGCCTTGGAGGATTTGGATTTCGCCGATGATATATGTCTGATTTCCCACAAACTGGAAGATATGCAAGTGAAAAGCAACAAATTGGCAGAAGAAGCAGCAAAGATAGGACTTCAAGTGAACATAGACAAAACAGAGGTAATGAAGATTCCTGGCCAACATCAACAGCAACAACCGACAACAATCAGCATAAATGGGAGGAACCTGAAGGAAACAACTTCTTTCACCTACCTGGGAAGCATCGTCTCAACTACAGGAGGAACTGACGAGGATATCAAAGCCAGAATTGGAAAAGCAAGACAAGTTTTCATTTCTCTCAAGTCTATGTGGAGGTCAACAGCATTCAGCGTCAAAAATAAGATCCGTATTTTCAACTCCAATGTGAAGTCAGTACTACTATACGGATCAGAGACTTGGCGTGTCACAAAGAGCAGCTCAAACAAGCTACAAACCTTCATTAACAAATGCCTTCGCTCAATATTCAAGATCAAATGGCCGGAGAGGATCAGCAACAAAGATCTCTGGGAGCGAACCAACCAGGAACCGATCGTGAAACAAATAGGCAGAAAGAAATGGAGATGGATTGGCCATACTCTGAGGAAACCATCAAGTGACATCACTAGACAAGCCATTGCTCGAGTGGAACCCGAAAGGGAAGCGACGAGTTGGTCGTCCAAGGGTGACCTGGAGAAGATCATGTGAAGAGGAATTGAAAGCGTGTGGGCAGACTTGGAGCCAGGTGAAAACTACAGCAGAGAACCGAACGCAATGGAGACGCATGGCTGAAGCCCTATGTTCCTCTAGGAATTAAAGGAAATAATAATAATCTTATTTTGTAACAATGTCTCAATTCTTCTCTTCACTAAATATCCACACATTCTCTCATGTTTGCTTTTTCGCTGCAAATATTCAAATGAAATGAGGTCAGGGCGTACAAAAATGTTTAGAAGTTAAATAATTTTTACATTGGATCTCTCTAAGCTTCTCTGTCTTACACTATTTTTTTCACGAAATATGCCTTTCAGGTGCTGTGAAATACTTGGTAGTAGTGTGGTGAGAGATGGTTGCTTGCCAAATTGATTGACAGTAATTGAGGTCAATGTTAGTCATGTGAAAACAAGGTCAAGATGGACAGGCGGATACAGTAAACATATTGATGAACTGAGACAGCCACAAGAGATGGAAGGTTAACTTTGTGTGAGAAACAACCAATCAACAGACTGTATTTTCTACTAACATTAACCTACAATAATGTACATCAAAATCTATAAATACGTGTTGATTTTCCGTAATAAACGTTCTGTTGCTTGGCCCTTGTCTTCTGTTAATACAGTAGTACTGTAATGCTGATGTCCGATCTTCAGGCCTTATTAATTGGTTGAAAATCAAAGAGTTACGCACAAAATTTACGTCAAATGCAATTATTCAGCCATCTTCAGAGGGAATGAAGAGTGGACTTCGAAACATACTAAGCGCTCTTCGTTCGTATACTTGTATTTCACCTTACCTACTACAAGGCGACTAAGCAGACCATAAGGCCACTGGGACCCGATTTAACTGCTCATGAATACCAAACTCTGCCTATTCACGATTTTACATTCATTGTCTGTATTCGAGGTTGCTTCAAATCTATTCGTAACACGTAATAGAACCGTTTGTGAAAAGTCGTGACTTCAAAAATTCTTCATTCATTGCGACTGGTGTTGAATCAACGAATGAAATCTGCAAACTGTAATGTGTCAGAGAAACTGTCATGCATTCATATTGGAAATACAAGGAAAAGAGATTCCAATGAATATTCAGAGAACAAATGTTTAACGTTGCAGACAGTGCAGACAGTGAGATTATGCAGTACATATATTCATCGGCTGTAGCGCAATCGTAAATTACAATGAAGAAACCTGCAGTGGAATTCCTTAATCAAGTGAATGTCACACCATGGATTTCAGAATTCAACCTAGATCAAACAATCTATTTGTGCATGTGCTTGCCTTGCTTTGATAACGTATTCTTCTGAAGAAAACAAATCGTGTATTTTTGAAGCTGAAACTTCTCTCTGAGATACTGAAATATAGAGGAAGGTTTTCATGGAATTAATCTTATAGCTGATAAAACTTAATTGATTTATAACGCCTGCATCATGCATAATGGGAGGGAAATCTTGTTGAGATAATGCGATTTCGAATCATCTAATAAAGTTCACAGTGTCGGCGTTACCGCGTAATGAACGAATTTATGATACAAGTATTGGCAATACGATATGTAGACTGAATGATGCGGAAGGCATTTAAAAGTAACGACTTATGAGTGATTTTTCATGGAATTAAGCTAACGCGAGTTTTTTCAAACGACTGCACCATCAAGTTGTATCGATATCACATGTCTCAGATGAGGTGCAGAAGAGGATACGCATGACATTTATGCTGATTTCCATTTTCGGCATGAAAAGTGTGAGAATTGAGAAATAGGCAATACTGTTTGTCATTTCACTGAAGCATTTTATCCAAAAGAGTGTTTTACATTTTATTCTCTCATACATTAGAATTTTGTTTCTTCAGTTTTCAAATACATCATGTGATAATTTGTGGTGATGAATAGAAATACTTTCGGTGTACCTAATAAAGTAACTTGATGCTAAGATGTTTATCTTTCATCAAAGCGTATTCTGTTGATTTCACCGTCTCAGGTTAATAATAGCTCTTACACCGCACATGCTATTCATAATGACTAGTTATTTTAATTGATACATCTCACGAGGTTTTACTGTCACTACTTAAAGCGTACTTCTGAATGTCAACGTGATATCTATAAGTGTATTTTTAAAATCTATGTCTGACTGCTAATTTATTCTTTGAAAACGTGCGACTATTTGTCGGCTGAATACTATAAGTATGATTTATTTCTTATTATTATTGAATAAGAAAGTCAGCTGAGGTGAAATACAAGTGCAGACACATTTTTCTCAGAATATTCTGCCACTTTCTCGTCATTTCTTCCCCTGCTGTCTTTTTCAAGGCTTGTCGAGAAGGAGTGTAGCATTTGATAATTGAGTTGAATCTTGCTGTCATGATCCTGCATGAAGAGGCTGGCTTTCACTAGCTTGCTGTGTCATTTCGGCTCTCCGATTCGAGCGAAGACTGAGATCGTTCTATGCATTTTTTGTATTTTTAATGTGTTTTCTGTGTGTTGAAGTTTTTCTACGGGTGTGATAGGTTCAGTGGTGAAGGTTGCTAGCCCTAGGGCAAACCCTCCTTCTTTACATGGCTTTAGGATCACCTAGAAATTTAGCAATCTAGTTCAGTAGATCAAGTCTAAAGAATTAATGATATTTTACGAAATAAACGTATCTAGCACACAAATTTACGATGCCAATAAGGGCAAGTTCTACTTCAGCTGCAATTTCTGCCTTTTCACACAATTTAAAATGGCTATTTACCACTCGATTAGAGGCATTGAAATGAAATTAGTTGAGAACACCCAGACATTATGCTAAATATGTCTGTAGAGTCAAATTATACGACATGACTTCGTCATTTCAACATTCGGTTAATCCAGCTTTCTGTGTCTTTTAAGTGCACGTGAAACGCATTTCAGTTGGTGTGAAATACTCATTTTTAATTGTAGCATGTTGATAACTAATCTACAGCCTTCATTTATTATTGAGAGATCAAAGCGTTAAACACATGTTGTGACAAAATTCATGTATTCACCATCTTCATGAGGGATGAAAAAGCGACTTTGAAATATACTTTTCGGGGGAAAACAATGTTTAATACTTCTCCGGTTTAAATGCTGTACGACAACAGACCGAATTCTTGGAATAATGTCATCGATTTCACATTCTCGTTAAGTGTTAAGATAGTCTAGTGATTCCAACTGGGTAGGCATTCAATATTCATCATTATTTCATGCATACAAGATAAAGCTCAGGAATGAGTTATCGTCAAATAAATGATGCTTAAGCAGTCCCACAACCAAAAATATCACTAATAAAATGCATTACGCCTTGAAAGAAGCGCCTACAATGAACAGTACTCATCCGCCAGTGTTGACATCAGCTAACTGTAGTGGGAGTGATGTTTTCGTTGCGTGCTCTATTTTGATTAATCTGGCGTACACATATATCCTAATACTCCTTCTCGTTTATATATTGTGTCCTAACGTTGTGCTTACTCGACACACACAACGTAAATCAGAAGACACTTGAGAAGGTGTAGGAATGTGTATTCTCGCCGTAATCAAAATTCAAAAGTTGAGCGAGTACAAGTGTATCAATTGTTAACATGCAAGATTTAGAGTAATAAACAAATCGAAGTACAATTACACAATGAAAGTATAGTACGATGATGAGTAATAAAATGGGTCACTACACTGTAAGCTACTCTGTTGATTGAGGCAATTCATCTCATCTTCACGCGTAGATCAACTGATGAAAATGCAATCACCAGTGACCTATTTTTCAGATAAAATCAATTTCGAAGGTCACACAAATTGATGTTTATTATTCAAAATGACTTGATAAACAGAAGCCACCATCAAATGAGAAACAATTCACATGACTCAAAAGTCCTTGGATGGAAGGTTCAAAGAAACAATTTATCACGCATCAATGTGATGTTAATAAATCAGCTAAGAAATTCACATAATGACACCCTACAAATTCGTGACACTCATTAAATACAGAAGATAACAACAATGAATATTGAATGAACTGTCGATGCAGTTATTTGTGAAAATAGTTCCACTTAATACATGCTGTGAAATTTCGGTTAATTCTCTTTTAATTTCACTTGATGTAAATTCACATGGAATTCAGATTGAACTGTAGATGGTCGAGATATGCATCCTAATGAATTATGATGTTATTATCATGATGTATATGCAATGAAATATCGATCGTAAAAGTGAATCACAAGTTCCAATTTTCTTCTCGCATATATCGTTTTCAGTTGACTCGAAACAGAAGCACCGATTCCCCGATGGTCTCTGATATTTTCATGAATATATTCGACGAAAACATTATTTGAAAACTATTCACATCTAAAGTATGACGAAGATACATTTACGGTATCTTCGTGGTGCTGAATCGAGATCTAAACAGTTCATTCATAGAGACATTGAACAATCCTCTCAACATCCAGTTCACTTCGGAAGCAGAATCACACCTCGATGAGCTACCCGGAATTCTCAGAAGATATTTTGAAGCAGTCGACCAGTGGCACTAGCAAATCGTCTAAATCAAATATATGATTCCAATTCCAGATGAAACACTGAGGCGGATTGTATGTGGATTTCACGTATTTCCCCTTATCCAAGCATCTCGCAATGTTTATTTGATTACATCTTTCTTCATGTCTGCTATGAATTTAGCCACCAATATATATACATATGTACCTGTGCAACAGTGTGCCTCTTGTTTCTACCCTCTCAATTTAATTAAGGCAATTTTCATTGAAATAGTGTCATTTGTGGCTGAGGAAGTTTGATAGAAGGCATTTGACTTCCCGGACGTGAGTAGTTGAATAGAAGTCATGTGGTCTGTATCTGTGAGTAAATTGAATGCACTAAACGGTACCGAAGTGATCAGAATTATCAAGCTGTATGCAAAGCTGTTTTCCAGTGAAGGAACCGAGGAAACATGTTCAAATGTATCACAACTGCTAGCCGTGTACCGCTCAGCGACAAACTACGTCAGCATTATTATCTCTATTTTGTGGTTTCAACTGTAAATCCACTACACAAGTAGCTGCAAATAAAGCATTGACATGCATGTCATTTTGTTGTTTGTTTCATGTGAGCTTGTCAATGTTGTTCACAACCCATGGAAATGAGAAACTGTAGTCTGACAACTGACAGTTGCAGGAAATCGTACCTGTTGACCAGGTCTTTCCGTTTTGCTTGTGAACTATTTGACCAATTCTGTTCAAGTAGAACTTGCAAAAGTGACGTTACGGGCAGTCGTGAGTGATGGTTTAAGTGTTAAAGGAATCAGTGTGTGTACATCGAAGAGGAAGCCAATCACAGAAATTCATAATTCCGAATTTCATTTCAATTTGGCTAACCGAATGTTCAACATGAATTTGAAAATGTCGCCTGATTGCAAAATATATATATATCTTCACAGAATTTGTAGATTTTGGCAAGAAATAAATTCACGTTATCACACAGCTCGCAAACATGAGTGCTGAATTCCTCAATTGACATAATTATGGACAGACAATAGCGATTGAAATCTCGTTCAATTTATTTCAACTTGTGTTCGACGAATTATGTTGAAGCAATATATTCCTGTCTGTGTGTTTGAAAGAGAGTTTGCCTGTATGACCATTTCCAGAACATGTTCAGTTGAATGCATGGAGTCTTAAAAAATGTGGTCATTATTATGAAGTGAATGTGAAACTAAACTCACTCAGTATGAAGGCAAGTGAGACTTAGCAAGAAGTAATTTTCACCTGTGTATATTTTCGAAACGCCTAATTATTGAGACACATGCATACTTTCACCGTCTTTCTGCTTCACCACCATCTTCTACAAACGGATAAGCAAGACAGCGTGAGTTTTGAAAATCACTATTTCATAGAACATGGAGTCAGTCGATGAATTGTAAGGTAATACTTCACAGTGTTTGGGTTCAATTATTTCATCATACGCAACCATATGTACGCTACTGACATCTCGAAATGTATGACTCGGAAATCAATAGCAATGTATTCACTTTCGTCGCTGACAAATATTTCGTGCCATGTCAGCTGAAGTCTTCTCCTTTTGTTTCTAAGCTTACATTTGACAAAGACCAGTCTCATGGGTAACATACCAAGATTTCTGTCTCAAGAGTTCAGGATATTTTAACCGTTTTCCCTTCAAAGAGATACGTGATCTGCATACATTATTTCGAGGAGAATACTGCTTGCAAAAAGTTATTGAGAAATGTTTAGCATATTTGCATTGATAGTGAGTTCAGACATGATATTCCATCACCATTTCGTCAAGTTTGAATCATAAGGAATGGACTGCTGTTACTAGTGGTACACAGAGGTTGCTTGAGTGAAGGAAGAAACTATGCTCGAGAAACCATCAGTTAGGAAATAGTAGAAGGAGTAAGGTGAGTAGCTGCGACATTCCAAGTAGTGATGTAGCATGTATACTTGTGAAATGATATGCGCGCTCATGTGAGAAACAGCTCGTGACAAAACATGTTCCAACTCAAATGATGACTTTTTGTATTTTAGACTGCCCATTCAAAAAATGCCATCCACATCTTTACTAGAAATAACTACCTTCGAACAATTGATCTTATTTGAATTAAGATATCAACACTGGATTTATGAATTTGTTTCCATCAAGGTAAATGCTGTCCATCAGTGTAGAGAGGTTGACAAAATGGGTTTATTTAAAAATGTACGTATCAGCTACTTCTAATAAACCTTGTCTTTTTGATACAATTGGGGAATGTGAATATCATGGTCACTAACATCGTCAAATTTCATTCTCAATTATTAACGGCTGATTTTGCAATCACCAAAACGAGAACTACATATTCTGCAGTAACCACATATTAAGGAATAACAATCTTGATCTATTATTAGTAAAATTAAAATGAAATGATGTTGGCTTAGCTATTCAATGACATCTCACGAACCGCATAATACTCAGACCAGTTTCAAGTTCAGTGATCGGCGAGTCGTAAAGGGAATTGAATTTGTGTTTCTTCGGACCTGCATCACTCAACAATCCTTTCCTGATATTGGTTACAATAACCACTGTGTAAAGCATTGAATGACATGGAAGAGTCTGTGAATGAAGTCGAATCACGCATCTAGGAACACATGGATGTTGTCAGGGAATATATAATATGCGATAGACAAAATGGAGGCTATTGTCACAGGTAGTTGAAATTTGATGCGGACATTTCGAATAGGCAAGATATACTGCTAAATGATAACTAAAATCAGCATTTATTTCTGGAGACGAAGTGTACACATTTCCGACCTCCTTTTTGATAATGATCTGCGTTTCAACAGTTGTACTGATAAAAGAATATTTTGTTTATTACAAGTTATGTAGTGAATGACACTTCTTTTGTGATCGTGTGATTTGGAGAACTCTAGGTTAGTCAAGCTGCTAGAGATTCCATCAACTACCGTGCATAGACAGATCACTTAACGGAGATGCAACCTTGACCAACTTTCTTTGTATCTACTGCTCACAAAACTGTCAATCATATTCGTACCACGCTGTAATGAGAATATTAGATGCGTTACATCGCTACATGTTGAAAGTGACATGCTTGCACAAAAATACTGTCTGCAATGAAGCTGCCAGGAGAAGCGTTCTTCAAGCATACCGAGTGAACAACTTTGCCAATTGCCACACATGCGGGTGTGTTTGCAATTTTGTTTCCGTATGCTTCGATTGTTAGTGTTATCACCATATCCATCATTCAAGAGTAATGTTTAAAGAAAGCCTCAACAGGAAAACTTGAGTATGTTGAAAACAAAGAGAACATTGACCTTGGCGGCCTGTTTGAACATTTTGGGCTACCATATTCCATGTACATTTTGCATCTATTTACTCATATTTTGTTGGTGTTTACATTTAAAATTATGCATTCTAATCGTATCATTCACTATCGGGATTATATAAAATGCCTAAAACCTAAAAACTTTCATATTTGCAATAAACTCAAGAAAAAGCACCATGGTGGTTGGCAACTTGCTTTAAAATCTACACCCATACATCAAACCACTATTCCGGTTATCGTTAGTACCAATTGTCGGTCACTGCCTAACAAAATTCTGGATTTTCAGTCCCTGTTGTTTTCCGAAACTTATCACAATACTGGTGTTGTCACTCTACAAGAAACCTGGCTTCATGACTCATATGATGACAATATAGTATCTTTAGATGATTTTAATGTATTCCGACAAGACCGTGTTTGTTCCAAGAAAAAATGCGGCGGAGGAGTAGCTACATTTATTCACTCAAAATGGTCTATTTCTAACAAAGTTTGTTTCAAATTCTCGAATGACTGCATTGATTGCATCACTGTCAGATGTCGCCCGAGACACTTGTCAAAATACAAATTCATTTATATTTCTAATGTTTATGTCTCTCCTGGCTGTACCATATCGAATTTATCTATGTTCGCAGATGAATTCACCACTTTTGCTGCAGCTTGCTTCGAGAACTCTTTATCAATAGTGACTGGCGATTTTAACTCATGTGATCACTCCTTCCTTATATCACTTGGCCAAGACAATATTGTTAACTTTGCTACCCGTCTTGGTAAAACACTAGATCTAGTATTCATCAATGATGTTGGTATATATGAAGCTCGCAAACGTGCTCCTGTACTGAACTCTGACCACTGCATCATACGTGTACTGCCTAAAATATATTCCAAATCACACAAACGTGTCTTCTCTCACCTCTACAGTAAATTTCAACGGAGATGCTACTCACAAGACAATCTAAGCAAACTCAGATGCATGTTGATAGATACTAACTGTGACCTATTTACAGAACAAACATTAAATGACACAATCACAAACACCACAGATTATCTTAAATTCTGTTTCGAAATATGTTGTCCTGAAGAAACATTATTCACTCGATTTGACCGTTTCTCTTCTCCATGTCTCAAAAAGCTCCATAGAGATAAAGAACTGTTGTTCAAAACAAATGATAAGTCAGGTGTAAAAAAGCTAAAAACTCTGGTAAAACTCAAAATGCGCAGACTAAATGTTTTATACAACCAAAGATTCTTGTCATGTAAAACGCCTTCTAGTTTACGGAAACTTTTTAAAGAAATTATCAGCGGTAAGCGGTGTACTTCTGTCCAATCTCTTAATGTTGATAATCTTAATAAGTTTTTCATACGCTCCTCTGTCAACATCCTTCCTAATGATAAAAATCACATAGACAATAATTTTAGTGATTTTAATACCCTTGATGTGCTTAAATGTCTCCGTTCTCTTAAGCCTTCCCAAAGCCTTGGTCCTGATGGTGTACCTGCCATTGTCCTCAGGAACTGTGCTGATATTTTGTGTTACCCTCTTACTAATAATTTTAATGCTTCCTTTTCCAATAATGTTCTACCTTCTGCATGGAAAAACATTAAAATTATCCCTATACCAAAACAATCTTCTGGCACCGATATTAAATTTAGGCCTATTGCAATTACTTCTCCTTTTTTAAAATTGATGGAAAAACTACTTTTACTTCGTCTTGAACCTTCATTGAAAGCTTTTAATGATCCTAAGCAATTTGCATATGAACATAGTAAATGTACCTTGGATGCTGCGATTATCTTACATCATAATGTTGTTTCTTGTTTAGACAAAGGTGCCAAATATGTTCGTGGTGCTTTCTTAGTCTACACATCTGCGTTTGACTCTGTACCTAGGGGCCTTTTATTATATAAGCTCTCCTTGACGCACACAGCATCCTGGGCTAAGAGTTGGTTGCATTCTTATTTTTCTGATAGAATGCAGTATACTGCATATAATGGCAAATCTTCTTCTGCTTTGCTTACAAAAGCCGGTGTTTCTCAAGGTGTCATCCTCTCTCCTTTTCTTTTTTCTTTCTTCCTACACGACCTGCCACATTTAAACGAAACTAATTTTGTCAAATATGCTGATGATCTGACTGTATCACTGCCTATCACTTCCGAGTCCGACTGCTCCAAACTTAATAACTTTCTGTTGGACATCAGCAAGTGGTCTAAGTCAAATGGTCTTATGTTAAATCCTTCCAAATGTCAGGCAGTTAACTTTACCTTCAAGCATCGACGTGACATACATGAACTAGTTAGTTCCCATGATGCCTGTAGCATAGATGGCACAGAAATTGAAACCAAGTCAAGCATTAAATACCTTGGATTAGTTCTTTCCTCTGAACTTTCATGGTCATCCCACATTTTATTGATCTCTAAGAAAATGTTTCGTCTTACCTTCTACATTAAAAAGTTAAGACAACAAGGTATCAACCAACCTTTAGTTCTGCAATTTTTAAACTCCTGAATTTCACCTATTGTACTCTATTGTTCTCCATTAATCTTTCCTGGGCTTCTTAAAAAAGACTATGTCATATTACGAAGGGTATTAAATGCTGTGAGTAGGGCTTGTGGTTTGCCACTGCGTGAGCTCGCCAATACTATAGTCGAGAGACACGTAAATTCCTGTACAAATTGGGCAAAGGCCGTACTGTCAGACCCTCTGCACTCCCTTTATTCACAGCTATCCCCTTGTATCTCATCAGGTAGAACGAGAAGTCAATATAAGAAATTATATGCTCGTACCACTAAGTACAAAAATTCTACAATACCGTATTCAGCCCGTATTTTATGTGATGAAGACTCTGTTAGACGTGAAACATATTAGTTACTATGTAATTAGCAAAGTGAAGCGACCTTTTCATTGTTCATCTTTCTGTAATTCTATGGTGTCACCCTTTCTATCGTTTATTTATAACTTAGCTATTTTTATTTTAGTTGTTATTACTACTATTACTATAATTTTATACTTTATGAGTATTTTTCTCCTTATCGTATACTGTAATTGCTACATAGCTGCTATAAAAACGTCTTGTTATTATTATTATGTATTAACTATTTCGTTTATTTATTTTTGTTGTTGTCGTTTTTTAGTAAATTAGATGCAATATTGTACTGAATGCTGAAAATTCCTTGCTGTATCATTAATACTGTTTTTGGAATAAAGCAAAATTTAATAATAATATTATTATTATTACTTATTGGACGAAAAGCGATCAAACTCTACACTTCAGAAACATCAAAATTGCCTAGCGATTCACATGACTCAGAAGTTGTTTTGCTTTCTCTACTTCTGCTGCTCCAGAATTTCGTAGGTGAGTGAAGATACCCTATTCATGTTTTCAAAATTGCTTCAGTGACTAATTGTTTATTATTTCTGTATCGCTTCATCAATTATTCTATTTGTGTCTAGAACTGTAATTCGCTCTGTGTATATCATTCGTCTTATTCGTCTGGTACATTATAGCTGATGGCAGGCGTTGTGCAGGTCGTTACTCTCCATGTTCGGATACACTGAAGTGCTGCGCATGGTTGTGGTGTAAAATGGATCAACCGAGATCTGGGAAATGTGAATTGTGTCATCTAGTCGGTCAAGAGTGTGATAGTGATTCGATGTGTTGCACTAGTCACTGTGTTGAAGGAAAATGTCAAAGATGGGAAGTGGAATAAGAAACTCGATTTACCCACTGAGATGTGAATCATTGATTGACTACAGTCAAATTGTCACATTGTAACTTCTAATTGTTCTAAAGTAAATGTTCCTTGAATGTTTTGTCTTCTTCTCTCTCTCTCTCTGTCACGTTGATATTGTTTCCTGAAGTTGACTGTGCGTTTCGTCCACCATCATGACTATGTTTATTCGTAATTACTTTTATGACACTGAAGGTAGAATAAGTGAGAAAAAATTAGTTAGCAAATTTGCGAAGCAGTGTCATTGTTCTGGTTAACATTTACATATATACATGCCTGAATTTCGATAATTCTGATTGACTGATTGAATATTTTCAAGAATAACTGTCAACGTATAGCATAATAGACATGGATGGGCGAAATAAGGCTCAGAATAGGAATATCTGTGGCGTCTGTCAGATAAAATTCAATGAGCTGGATGAATGCGACGTGTGAACTCTGATCGATAAAACTGGGTAAAGAAAATGCTGGTATGTGATAACACATGAAGTGGAACGGGGGAATCAAAGTTAAACGACGTGGAATAATGGTGAGCAATGGTGATCATTTTATGAGTCATATGACGAAATTAGTGTCTAGGTGAAGAAGGAGAGTGGATGTCAACTAAAATTAAAATTGAACGAATGTCAAGTGAACAACAGTGATAATAAGTGGTAGAGATTTAAAAGAAGGGGGTGGGGAAATGAAATAATACAATTCAGAAACCAAAATTTACCTATTTGATGTTAAGATAGATCAGGTCCATTGTAGGTTTAAGGTGAGAGCTGGCTGCTAGCGAAAGTTGTAGACAGCAATTAACGTCAATTTTATGTCCCGAATTGTGGTCATCAGGAAAACAATAGCAAAGCTCAACCTTGAGGAACTCACCAACCAATCTCAGCAGGCTTACGGTGTGCAAGTACGATTCGCAGATATATGGCTTAACTTTCTGAGAAACGGTCACAAGTATTACAGAATAACATTCAGCCAGAAAACAACCGATCAGAAGAGGTTGCTTGTCTGCTAACGATAACGCTAATAATAATGTACACAAAAATCTGTAAAAAATTTCTTGATATTCTCAATAAACGATCTGTTGTCTGGCCCTTGTTTAATGACTGAACAAACCTCTTCTGTATGCAGAATTCAGAATTTAACATGTGAATTTTCATTGCTTCGGTGGAAATATTCCTTTTGTTGCTAAGGCACTTTCAATATATATATATATATATAAATATTATAAATATGTTGTCCGGGGCTCGATAACCCATGGACGCTCTCATAGACCTCGCAGAACTGGTTGTAAGGTTGGTGAAGAGGGAATATTGGGGTGAGGCGAGCTACACCACCCTATAAAAATAAAACTACTGCTCCGGAAATTTCGAAGCTGTATCTTGAAGCCCTATGTTCCACTCCAAATGTCAATAAATGAAACAATAAATAAAAAAATAGCCGTTGTTCTCTTCTAGACCTAATTCATTTGAAATATTGACTTCTGGAGCATTGTCCAACGTGGTTAGTTAGAGGAGTCGTAAAGTCAATCAGGAATCTTTTACGGGCACAACTAGTGGATACCTGACACAATTCTACACAGGGTGCCTACCATCTAAACTCCCTAGGTTGGTACGTCTTCGGTTGATGAGCGTTGCTGAGGCAGTAACCATAACGATTTTTTAACCCAATCTCTGTGTTCAGGAAACGTTTGTTCAGTCTCTCTCCCTCCCTTGAACTTCGCCCTCAACGTAGAATAGTTGTCTCCGTCGGTGATACCGGTTAACTGCTAATATAACCTTATCATATTTTATTGTATTTGTAATGCTAACTGTATTATCAATATCATGCTGTGATGTAGTTGTACATTTTATTCTCTGTTTAACAATTCATCATCGTTATAAAATTAAATTATCTAATTGCTGTACGACAATAATTATTTTCTCCTCTACCCTCACGAGCACAATTTATTACTCACAGTCTATGATGTGCCCATTACGGATAGATGGAATATTGCAAAACCGAAGCATCAGGGAGAGTGAGACAACGTACAGCAATATATTATGACTCTGAGTAACACACTGTAATCGGAACGTCATATACTTGTCAATATTTTATGCAATAAATTTATCTGATAATGGAGTTATATTCTGCAGCAATGTCAAATTCCGCCTACTGACTAAATTAACGGTCGTTCCCTGATGTTCAAATAGCTATTCGCTTCTTGACGATAGGCGGTCGAATGGAAATGAGGTGAGAACACACACGCACACACATCATGATAAAAATATCTGTAGAGTCATATTATCAGATCTAAGTTTGTTTAACTGTAGAGATAAATAAATCTGACATTTGATCTGACCAACCCTGTGAGTCTTTTCAGTAATCCTTTCAAAGTCCACGAAATTTGTCTTTTAAGTGGTGTGAAATACTCACTTATAATTCTATCATGCTGATGTCTGATCTTTAGCCTTTATTTGTTATTTAGAGATGAAAGAGTTAAGCGAAAAATTCACGTCAAATAAATTTATTCACCTACCTTCAAAGGGAATGAAGTGCGGACTTTGAAATATACTAAGTGCTCTTCGTTCGTATAATTGAATTCTTTCTATTGAGTGTTTATTATGAAATTTCTAACCATCAGATCACACCACATACTCGTGAACACCTCAATTCGACACGTAGCATGATGAGTTTATTGTCGAATCGGAAATATTAGTAATACATGAGCTGTTTTAAGCGATATTTCAGTAGCCACATCTAGACGAGTTCATGTGCAGATACTCGCCCTATCTCCATTTACGTATTAGGCGATTCGGAAGTATTTTGTCATAGCTCTCTTAGTTGATTTTATGAATGGCGTAGAGAACAATGAAATCGTAATCCTCTGTAGACTGAAACTATCCACAGGGTGAAATTGTTGCACTTCCTCATAATTCACTGCTCACTTGTCTTCTATAACTCCCTGAGAATAATTCCCTTCCTCAGTGGTGATCGATATATGTGAGTGGATGAAAAGAGCTCATGTCAAATGGTAGCTGCTGATAGACACATCAAATTGAAAAAAATACCGGAATCTGTTTTCCCTCATTTGGACGAATCTTATCAGCGGTGTAGCAGGTATGACTCAGTTCAGTGGGCCGAAACAGTTGAGACCACTCGAATTCTGGACAGCTTAGTAGGCGAGTTTCTAGCACATGGACATGGATTCGTTAGTTTCAAATGTCCAGATCACAATATCTGGTCTGGTTTTCAAAGGGATCTGTGTTGATTCTCACTCGGATTGAGTAATTTGAAAATAATGAAAATAATTTCATAGGTCCTACCTGACCTATCACCCCTCGGAATCTCTTTGACAGATCGGTCACTTGTATAATATTCATGGTGCAGCATATCAATTTAATACGTCGTTGTGACTAATACTCAGCAAACTGCCTTTAATGCAAAACGATTTCAATATGCTGACTAGTTTTCATACAGAATTATGATTGCATTTAATTAAAATAAATCTCTTAGCTTAACAATATGAAATGGACTACGAATCATAGAGGCATCTGATTTGCGAAATTCATTTTAATAAAAGCAAAAGTTATCGAAAAGAGTATTCTTTGTTCAGTATCCATTCTTCTGAAAATTTTAATGGGCATTTTTCATCAGTTAAAAGTGCAATACTTGATAAGAATCTAAAAATGTGAAACTGTGATGAGAGAAATAGGCTCAGCAAGACACGAGGAACACATTGCGTGCGTGATGATGGGGAGCTCAAAAGTGTGCAGAGTTATCAATCACTATCTGTACAACATGTCAACCTACATATTACCCAAAGTGTTATACATTGATACGCGTAGGGTTTCGTTAATGATGAATTCGTAAGATTCAATGTCAGTAGGCATCTCAGAAGGAACATTGAATCGATCACACTCCCAATCGATGAACGTGAAATGAGTAGAAATAAGTTTTTCAGATTGCATTACTTGTCACTGTGTTAGTGTGGAAAATACTTTCTCAATTCATAAAACTCAGTATTTGAGATGGTAAGAGATAGAGCCTCATTGCCATAGTGAACAATGTTCTTCACTGAAAACCATCGAAGAATTTTTCACAGTCATAAGATAAGTTATTTTGATAGACTACCTGACAGTTTCAAAAATTCGGGCGTGTGACAACTTTTTCATTTGCTCCACCTACTTCCTTAAATGAAAATGAGTATGAGACATGCTAATTTCATCCAAATTGCTTGCATGACATATCGACCTTGTCAGACAATACTGCCGACCAACACTATGAAGTATAATTTTGTATTTTCCATGGCGCCAATTAAAGGGAGAAGAAATGAAGAGGATATAGTGTCATTTCAGATATATAATGAGTCGAGTGGAAATATCAATACACACCACTCATCAGCTTTTTCTTATTTAATATGAAAAAACTTCCATCGACACTTCGTTTGCACACACAACTAGAGTGAGTCCTAATGAGCTGGTCGACGATTAGTCGAGTCAAACTCACAAAATATTGATTGAATTCCGAAACCAAACTGAGCTTGTTAACTATCAGCCAAAATTTCAAATTCAACAGTCAGTTGAATTATGTGTGGTATAAGGGGATTGCAGTCATCAGGCTACTATTCAAAGTCATAAGCATTCCTCGTCATTCTAACACTCACGCAACTCATCACTTTTGTTATACGGTGATCACGTTGCTCAGTTTATCCATCCCTGCTCAACCATTATTTCACGTTTGTGGCACGATATCTTCCATATCTTCACTGTCCTCTCACAACTTGTAACCTAATCAGAACTCCGTTTAATTTTTATTCATTTTCCATCTTCACTGAATCTTAATCAAGAGGTCTCATCTTCATCACCGAAATCGTTATCTAATGTCACATGAAGACAAGTTGATCCTCCTTCTTTCCGAAACGAATAGCTACGCGACTTTGGTAATTCTCTCTCACCAGTTGTAAGTCATCAAACTCCTGTGTGAAATGAAAATCAACTGACAGATGTTGTGAAA
Organism: Trichobilharzia szidati; assembly: GCA_944472155.2. Lineage (NCBI taxonomy): Eukaryota > Metazoa > Platyhelminthes > Trematoda > Strigeidida > Schistosomatidae > Trichobilharzia > Trichobilharzia szidati. The sequence continues at coordinate 51,735,799 of OX235276.1, forward strand.
GTCATGAGTACTGTGTGAATTATCACATCGCATCGTTATGAATAAACTGGGTTCTAAGTTACTTGTCATTGCTTAATTAATAGCTAAAATGCTGGAAGCAGTTTAGAATTTTTTATCTGATATTCTTATTCGTGATACTATTCATTTTGTGCAGGTCAATTAACGCATTCATATATGAAATGACACGATAAACTGAACAAGAGATGATAAGATTATAAGTAAATAGGGTCAAATTACTACTGATGCTATTACTAGTACAACTGAAACTTGCCATTTTGAATATCACGGTCAATAACTTCGCTAAATTTAATACTGAATTAAATACGACTGCTTTTACGATCAACAAGAAATTCGAAACGACTACAACATATTAAGCAAACGAATAATGCAGTAACCAGTCATCAGATAACCACTAATACGTCTACTGTCACTCCGTTCACCTTCACAGTAAGCATGATTATGAAGAGAACTAACACTCCGGAAAGTAACGAAATAAGGAGGGACAAAAAAGACGTAACAAGCTGAGAAAACTTTGTTCAGATAATTAGAAGATACAATAATATTGAAGTTAATCAATTTTACAAAGTTGAACAGAGAGGTATATCACGTCTGTCATTACACTTCTCACTTAGTACAATGACGGTCAACACACCGACCAGAGCAGCATTGTTTGTCATAATCACAGTAGTACCGGAATGGAAAACACTTGGTACAATAACCTTTGTTTTTCTTTGATATACCATTAAGCACCACAGTGAATCACAGCAATCATTTGAATCGCGGCAAACCACATGAAGTTTTGAGCATCCACTATCATCACCTGTAAAATACAACAAAGGTTACATTACAGCTAGTGAGTGAAAAGATGGAGAATGAGATGAACTGAATGGTGATGAGATAAGTGAAAAACAAGCAATGTGTTTGACAGAAACTATACTGGCAATAGTCGTCATCCCAGTGTGTGACTGTGCGATGAGTGCTACCACTTACCTGCAGCAATGTGATGGAGAAGAACAAGGAAGAGCGACAAAGCTGAAACCTTGTGTAGCATACTCGACCAACTTGATGTGCACTTCAGTGAAGTCAGTTGAAATGTCGTCGACTGTGCTCAATTTATACAATTCTCATCAACTATGCATGTGTGTGTATGACGGTCTGCAGGATCAACCAATCCATCCAAATATCATGTCAATTTGCACCAACAGGAATTCGATGAGAATACACTGATGTAATCAAGATTTCACATGATGTGGTGTGATGTGTTGTTACGTCGTATATTGCTATGTGGAATCTGATTGGATGGATTTTCACAAACGAGTGTGTCGACAGTTCATTTGATATTTGTGAATGTCATTCATTCTCTGTATGTTATCAATTCGATGTATGTCTGTGTGTATATGCTCACATTGACAACTCGTGGGTGGATTAATCAGCATGTAGTTCTTCTGACATCACGGTTAACCGTGTCATATTCCATAAACACATTCATTTTGAATCCGCCACCAATGGATTTATGAATCATGTGAAAGTTTGTTGATGTGATATCAGCGGCTCAATGTCAACCTGTTTAACATAACACAAATCAGGTCGTAGGATATCCGACATTAAAAAGTGACTCAATGACTGACTGACTGACTGATTGGCTGTTTCAAACTTGGAACTTTGCACAGATATGCAGAAGTTTGATTTGCAACACTCACTCCTTGTAGCACACAAATCAGTAGAAGAGAGTAGAGAAATTCAAAACAGTGACAGATGATAAACAGAAAAATTGAGGAATGAAGAATAGCAATTTGGAAGAACAATATAGTTTTATTGGATACTATAAGTCACAAGGAGTGGATGCATCTGCACCAGCCATTCAGAACTATTTTGATCCACATCACCGACTGTCTCCAACCGTCACTGATTGTTATCATCTCGATGACCTCAACCAGTCACTCAGGAAATCTACACATCCGAACGTGACTGACTTGAACTAAGTGTTGTGGATTTCATTGACTGATGAGGCCATGTTATATTTTTACCACCGCTGGCTCTTTTCCAAACTGATTCATTCCATGTCAACAAACATTGACCGTTGTCGATGAAGGCGATGGTTAGTGATGCATGTGTAACACATGTACTAACCATCTCAATCAGTGTAACTTCACAACCTCATCGATTGATTTCCCCTCCCTACTTAGCACTTGACCGAAACCTAACCTCAATAATGCTCACCACACTATGCCACTTAATACTGGATATTTAACTCAGACAGCTAGACAGCATTTTCATGTCTTACACATTCAATTGCTATTTCTCGCCACAACGTGTAGGAGGACGGAGTGAACTGGTGGTAGTACATACGCCATGTGGTCGCCAACTAGCCGGATATCAAGTCTGCAAAGTGAGAGAGGGTGTAAGTTGCAAAGGCGAAACGGGCATTCTGTATCCGTGCTGAGATTTTGTCAGCGATCAACACGTTGAGGCTGGCTGATGCAAATTCCCAAATCAGTGAAGTGGTTAACACGCTCCACTTACAACTTCACTCTCTTAACCTGTCTTTCAGCTAGGATTCTGTTCAGACCAGTCTAGTAGCCTGATCATCTTACATTAGACAGGAGCGCGTGAATCGCATGACAAATATTCGCAGACTTCTGCTCCTTAAGGTATTCAGATTATACTCAACTGCATTTCGTCAGCGTCTTCACCACCGTCTGCGTATTCTGAGTCAACGAGATTACTCCCTCACTGGTAACAAGCCAATATCTGAGTCGCTGAAGTCACATATGGTAGGGTGCATCAGTAGATCTATGTACGATGAAGTTAAACATGAGTGCGGACAGTGTGCTTCCTCTCTGATGGACACCACTGGTTGTCACTACTTCAGATGACCACTCTCTTCTCATCTGGCTGGCTGCATGAGTTCAAGTAGACAGTCATGATCAGTGCAATGCATTATCTCGGCATTCCCTTCACGGCCGAACATCGACATAGTTTCCCTAGGTCGACGAATCGAATTCCGCTTTCATGTGAAGAAATATGAGGATTGTTGGACTCCAATAATAAGTATACCTATGTTTCAGAATCAGTGGAAGGGTGAAGATATGATGAATACACTCTCTTTCTGGTATAAAACTTGTCTGACTACTGACAGTTTTCGTATGCATAGTTAGTGACGGAGGCAGGGACAGACGGTGTTTACATCACATCAGTGGAGGTGTTGGTAGCTTGGTAAGTTGATGGTGGCTGTAGGCATATTAAATTACTCCTCAGAGTGTTCTTTCCAACATTATAGTTGTCTATCCTGAAAGCTTTGAGTGTTGCTGAAATATCTAATAGCTCAATGTACTTGTTCATGAACAACAGAAGAACATTGAAGTATTAGTCAGAACCTCATCTTTCAATGTGGCATACTGCAACCGAATTCACTCGGAATGAATTCGGTGTGAATAACGCTTGTGAGCATTTCACACTGAATCCTTATTTGCAGAGGTTTTCTCGATTTTGTCATCGACTGATATGGTTGAGTCTGATCCAGCGTTGCGTGCTGATATGTTTGATTCTACTTGATGTCGTGATGGTGTGAAGTAGACAATGTGTCCCAACGGAATATTCTTACATATTCCCTCAGTTCAATACAGCGTTAGCAACAGAATACGATATATCTATCTGGACATTCTGTTTGTGGCTAGAGTCAGAATATTATTCTCACAGTTCTGTACTGCGTTAGAAACAGAATATCACGCACGTTTGAACATTCCATTTCATGTCGTTGAATGTAAGGCAAAATAACACGCTCAATGAGTTGTAGAGAATATATTAGTGTAAATATATATATAAACATAGCGGTTTGATCACTTGAAAATATGCCACGGCTTCGGCGTCTTGGCTTTTCTTGTTACAATGTGATTGAGATCACACCAGTTCAATGTTACGCACAATTCAGCACATGGCGATATACGACTGAACACTCCAATACGATGCATACTCTGAGAGAAGTAGGTAATTTTCTGGGAAGCGTGAATCACTGCTACATGGAAGCGTCAAACCGACTGCTGATTACAGCCGACGATATATCTATTCCATTTGAACCAGTAAATCAGTAGTTTCGTTTATGTTTTGACTGGTTAGTGTGTAGTAGTAAACTTCCATCAAATTAACCTTCGATCCACGTTAGATCCGAAATGTCAGGCTACAGACAACGTTGTTAAATTGTCCCATGAACTGTGTTTTCACTCTCTGACTTTTGCTTGAGCTATCAGCTGTTATTTTTCGAAATTTATGGTCAGTTTGAATTCCCATCTCTCTGAATTCACGGGATATAAATGCACAAACATAAATGAGATATAAGCTTCTAGTACTGGTAAGGATAGAAATTCACCAAGTGACTTGTAGAAAACCTACTTTGTCGAACTTCCAATCGACAGCAGATTCAGCGACTGAAAAGTGTGCTGCAGAATTATGATCCTGTCCACACCAAGCGATATATAAGTTCATGACATTCCAGAGAAACCGGAAGTAATTCTCAACGCAGCACTCCTGCATACACAGGTTGGATTCGGGGAAAGCGAACTACGACTGGATTGAAAGTCAAGGCTACCATTGTGTCAGCAGTTAATTGGAAGATACTCTGGCACGAGGGAGTGCAGAGCACAAACGTTCGTTGACCTGATTCAGTAGCTATCCGACAATGACACTTGCCAATTGATGCACAACAGAAAACAGAGTCAAGGGTTTGAAGTGAAGGCAGGAGTAAGACAAGGCTGTCTATTCTCATTCATGATGTTACTCATGATTGTGGTGAACCAAACCATGTGAGGGGCTGTGAAGGGGGGGGCGAGAAGATTGACAAACATTGGTCCAACAGAAACACTCTGGAAGATTCAGACGTCATGCATGATTTGTGATTAATTTCACACAAATGCAAATACGTACAGATGAAAACCAACAAGTCATCTTATAAAGCGGCGAAGAAAAGACTTCAAGTGGACATGGACAATAGAGAAGTGTTGAAGTGACCTTGCCAACAGAAGCAAGAACCAATCATCATCATCAACAGAAGAACTTTGAGAGATGTCACAGCTTTCACGTATCTGGGCAGCATCGTTTTCACTACAGGTGGAGAGCATTGATGAATATGTCAAAAGCAGGATGGGGTATGTAAGAGATAGTCCTCTAATAATTTCGAATTATTGTGATAATCTGCTGCACGTAGCACACAGGACAATATCAGGGATTTTAAAACAAATATCCAATCATTTCTACAGAAATCTGACCCATGCGTTATCAGCAACAGTTCGAATTCGCTGAAGAATTCAATATAAAGAATCTCCGTGATGGCTAAGCCATTACGCAATGTCGATAGATTTTATTCATTTCACCGCAGTTAAAAGATGACGCCCTCTGCATATTGAAAATACGATGAAGTACTGAGCATTTCTTATAAGCTTTGTGAAATTCACAAAGAAACTAGTGATTACCTACGCCAAACCCGAATCACTTACACACATCTATAGAATATATTCAACAATATCACAGAATCCATTTAGAAGAAGAAATGAGATAATCTGCTGATTCACATTTCACATGATACTGCACAACATCGAATGATGCAGAAATCACAAATTCTCACATAATCCATGCACAGTAAATGTCACACAGAACACGAATGAATTCGAAGTGGATGAGCTGTGCAGTAGTCATGTACACACTCGATGATGATAGTGTATATAACACCCACGCACAAAGTCTACGCTTATTCAACTCAATTCACTGAATCATACATCGAGCTTGTCAAATATGGCGAGGAATCTGTCAGTTATGTTAATATCTCGCGTCCTGCTACATATCATATATGTTTGACGGGATTGAAGTGAATAAAACTTATCCAGTCATAGTTGAATGGGTGACCAGAGTAACAATTTGTAGCTATCTCCATTCAGATCAAAGTGATCTCAACACTGAGAAGCGATCTACTTTATTCGAGATCAACCTGAACAAAGATGTGCCAGTTTCAACTCAGCTCGGACAGCCGAATCACATCAAACCACATCAATTCCCTGTTGTACAGCTTCATCCAATTTGGTCTGCTTTCGTTACTGACAAGCATGATGTTGAACAGACCAAATATTGTGATGAGAATACTTCCGGTCTTCAATGCGAACTGTAGTGGATTTTCACTTTGAGACGCGTGAGTCTTCGTGAATTCCGAATATGATTCCATGTATTGCCAGTTCGTCCAAGTATTGACGATAGTATTATTTTGCATGGGTGATAGTCGCTGTCACCACTCAGTATTTAGATCACTTCGGTCTGACCAACAGACACTACTGGTTGATGCTGATGATTTCAATCAACTCGTAGAAATAACAGCTGCAATGTTAAGTCACTAGGATTCACTAGTCACCCATTATTTCGCCTTCGAGTGATACCGTCTCCGTTATGTCTTCGTTACGCAAAATACGTCCTAAGGTGACTTTAGAATATTAGAAAGTCCCACTGTTGCAATACATTTACGACACATGAGCGTATAATGTGCTTTCCAGGTTGGATATGCCATGACTTAACAGTAGTATACACTGCAATTTAAATATCATCATAGCATAATCAGCACGGTTGGCATCAGTAATTTCTTCAACTATTAGACCTATTGCTGATTTTAGAAATTCATCTACTGATGCATTATCTAAATATTCAGCCATGGTATCAAAGCCGCTCTAAAGGCCACTCAAAATCTAGACTAACAAGTTCTTAGGAACTAAAACATAGATTAGATAATTTAAAATAAAATAATTAAGAAAACATTGTTAGTTTTAACATTGTCAGTTTACATACACGTATACCAACAAATACGCCTATGTAGGCAGTCAAAACGAACTCATTTCTGACCAAGAACGTGAACTTCAGACGGAAGTTCCACTTGAGGACATAATGCAGGGAGTGCAGCTATGCCTGACTGACACAGTATTTATATGCGAGGAGAAAATTTTCAAAAAACTTTTCATCCCTTATGAAGAGGGTGAATACATTAATTTTGTCACAACTTGTGTGTAACGCTTTGATCTCTCAATTGTAGATCAGTTATTGACATGCTACAATTAAAAATGAGTATGTCACGCCAACTGCGTATTTCATGCACTTAAACGACAGAGAAGGCTGGATAATCCAAATGTATAACTGATTTATCTGTACAGCCAGACGAAGTCACATCTTATAATTTGACTCTACAGACACACTTAACATAATGTATGGGTGTTCTCAAATATTTTCATTGCAATGACTGTAATCGAGTGGTAAATAGCCAGTTTCATCTTCGGGAAAAGGTGAAAATTCCAGCTAAAGTAAAAGTTGTCCATAGCGGCACAGTATATTTGTATTTTGGATACGTTAATATGATACAATATCACTAAATCATGAAGCCGCCGGGTGTCACATGAACTATGGTCATCGAGTGTGTACATGACTACTGCACAGCTCACCCACTTCGAATTCATTCGTGTTCTGTGTGACATTTACTGTGCATGGATTATGTGAGAATTTGTGATTTCTGCATCATTCGATGTTGTGCAGTATCATGTGAAATGTGAATCAGCAGATTATCTCATTTCTTCTTCTAAATGGATTCTGTGATATTGTTGAATATATTCTATAGATGTGTGTAAGTGATTCGGGTTTGGCGTAGGTAATCACTAGTTTCTTTGTAAACTTCTCAAAGCGTAGAAGCAATGCTGAGTATTTCATCGTATATTTTATATGCAGAAGACATCATCTTTTAACTTCGGTGAACTGAATAATACCTGTCGCCACTTATTTATATCTGCGGCGCTAATTATTGTGACGGTAATGTACTCGACAGGTATGCTTATATGCTTGTTTGTCCCTCTGTGCATTCAGATTCACTGAGCCACGCAAATATCGAAAGCAAATTTTGTCCGGTGATTGTACGATATTGCATTGTACATCTGTTAGGAAACAAAATATCATATTTATACATTTTCTCTAACACAATAAATTTGTCTCACAGCTGTGTGAAGAGAAAGACACAAACCTCTTCAGACCAGTAGTAGGACTTACCAACTCTCCGTCTTACACCCTCTCCAAATAATTATCTTGGCCGCTGAAATGACTCGAAAAGGAGACTGGAAACACTATGAAAGACTTACATGATTTCAAATGCAAAACAGAAAAGCAGGAAGTCGATAGAGAATATATCATTGTTATCTATGACACTAAATCATTGCATACTAGCATTGCCATCACGGAGAGTCTTTGTATCATTTTCAGTTGACTCGAATCAGAAGCACCGATTCCTCGATGGTCTCTGATATTTTCATGAATATATTCGACGAAAACATCATTTGAAAACTACTCACATCTAAAGTATGACGAAGATACATTGACGATACTTTCGTTGTTCTGAAACGAGATCTACACAGTTCATTCATGGAGAAGCTGAACAATCTCCTTCCCAACATCCAGTTCACTTCGGAAGCAGAATCACACCTCGGTGAGCTACCTGGAATTCTCAGAAGATATTTTGAACCAATCGACCAGTGGCACTAGCAAATCATCTAAATCAAATATATGATTCGAATTCCAGATGAAACACTGAGGTGGATTGTATATGGATTTCACGTATTTCCCCTTATCCAAGCATCTCGAAATGTTTATTTGATTGCATCTTTCTCAATGTCTGCTATGAATATACCCACGAATATATATACATATGTACCTGTGCAACAGTGTGCCTCTTGTTTCTACCCTCTCAATTTAATTAAGTCAATTTTCATTGAAATGGTGTCATTTGTGGCTGATGAAGTTTGATAGAAGACATTTGACTTTCCGGACGTGAGTAGTTGAAGAGAATTCCTGTGGTTAAATGGAATATATTGAATGGTACCGAAGTGATCACAATTATTCAGCATTTGAATTTAGTTAAGCGGGTCTGTTTCGCCAATTCGATTGACTGTCGGCAAATGTAGTCCAAACTTTCCACCATCCAACACAAAACTTTGCATTGTGATGAATTTATAATGCATATCAGTGGTTTGAGTGTGTCATAATTCTTGTGCAATTTCGCTATGGTAGGCCGAATCCTCTAGGCATCAGAGTATTGTAGGTTGAATGATAGATGAAGTAATTTATTAGGAGATTTGACGGTGAGTAAGTGATTCGTTGTCCACTTGAATTAGTGCCTTTGTGCAACTACATTATGGTACTGTGAATTGTTTCCCGCTGTCTCCGGACAGTGGAAGGACATATCGTCCCTCTTTCTATTCGCCGTATGCAACATTATTATCTAACCTCGCCTAGATTACTAGGTCACTAGTATTCTAGCCGGTCCCAAGCCCGGATAAAGAGGGAGGGTTGGGGCGTGGTGCTAGCAACTCCACCCCCAAAACTTAACCAATTTGCTACTAAAACTGCAACGCACAAATATATTAAAAATTCTAAAATTTCAAACAATGACCTTATTTTCCGCTGGAATAAGGGAAGTGAAATGACGCAGGCTGGTGAAAGCCTTCGGGAAGCCAGTCAGCCGATGTGCCTTCTTTCGATGAGAGCAAAAATAAGGATGGGGACGTGGAATGTTCGTACAATGTACGAAGCTGGGAAGGCTGCTCAGGTAGCCGCAGAAATGAGGAGATATAAAATAGAAGTGTTAGGAATCTGCGAGAGCAGATGGAACGGATGTGGAAGGAGCCAACTATCGACTGGAGAGACAATAATGTACTCCGGTCACCCAGAGGACTATCACGAGCACACCGAGGGAGTAGCCATCATGATGTCACCAACAGCGGCTAAAGCTCTCATGCAGTGGGAACCAATCTCCTCCAGGATAATGACAGCCAGGTTCAACTCAAAAGGATAAAAGGTTACAATCATTCAATGCTACGCTCCTACAAACGTCTCAGAACATGAGAAGAAGGAGGATTTCTACAGTCAACTACAAACAGTAATGGACAACGTCCCAAAGAGCGATATCAAAATCCTGATGGTTGACATGAATGCGAAACTGGGAGGAGACAATACAGGAAGAGAACTCACCATGGGTCGCGAGGCCCTCGGTGAAATGAACGAAAATGGCGAACTCTTCTCAGACTTCTGCGCCTTCAATGATTTAGTGATTGGTGGCAGTGTGTTCAAACACAGTGATATACACAAGGCAACATGGATTTCACCAGATGGACACACCAAAAACCAGATAGACTTCATTTCAATCTCAAGGAAGTGGAGACGGAGCCTACTGGACACAAGATCGAGGAGAGGAGCAGATGTGGGTTCAGACCACTATCTAGTACAAGGGACTTTCAAGGTGAAGCTAAAAGCCTCGAGGATAGCTGGGGATAGGCCACAATGCAAGTTCAACACTCACAAACTGAAGGACACAATCACACAGGACATTTTCACTGCAACTGTCAGAGCAAAGCAGGAAACACTACGTGACATCACTGAGGAATCATCCGTGGAAGACCATTGGAACTCTCTGAAGGTTATTTTCGACGAAACGTGTTCAACGGTTTTAGGAAGAAAGAAGAGACAAGACAAGGAATGCCTCTCAATGGACACTTGAAAGTTAATAGAGGAGAGGAGAATGGTGAAAGAAAAAATGATTCAATGCAAAGATGGACAAGAGAAAGAGACGCTGAACTCAACTTACACAGCACTGGACAAAGAAGTGAAGAAGAGTGCCAGGAAGGACAAAAGACAATTCTACGACAACCTGGCTACTGAAGCTGAGAAGGCAGCAGGCAAAAAGGACCTGAGGACACTATATCAGATAACCAAGTCTCTATCCAGGAAGAGATCAACACAAGTGAAACCTATAAAAGACAGCCAAGGGAACCCAATTACCAAAGAAGAAAGACAGATTAAACAATGGGCGGACCACTTCAAAGGACTCTTGAACCGACCACCACCTACAACCCGTCCAGTAATACCAACAACAGCACGTACACAACTGCAAGTTGACACCAATCCTCCAACGAAAACTGAAGTCATGAATGCAATCAAGCTTCTGAAAGCTGGAAAAGCAGCTGGACCAGATGGAATACCCCCGGAAGCACTGAAAGCGGACCCAGAAACGACGGCAGATATGCTGACTCCATTATTGCAAAAGATCTGGAAAGAGGGAAAGGTGCCTACTGACTGGAGGAAAGGTTACCTGGTGAAACTACCAAAGAAGAGCGACCTGGGACTCTGCAGGAACTGGCGAGGAATCATGCTCCTGTCGACGCCAAGTAAAATCCTGAGTCGCATCATCCTGGAGAGAATCAAGGACGCACTGGATACAGAACTCCGACCAGAACAAGCTGGATTCAGGAAAGGCAAATCATGTTCTGACCAAATTGCAACTCTACGCATTATCATCGAACAAAGCATGGAATGGCAATCAAATCTCTACCTCAACTTCATAGACTTTGAGAAGGCCTTCGACAGCGTTGACCGCGAAGTAATTTGGAAACTACTCGAGTACTACGGCGTACCGCAAATATTCATCAACCTTATTCAACAACTGTACGACAACGGCACATGTCAAGTGATCCACAACGGAAAACTCAGCGAAGCGTTTGGAGTAAACACAGGAGTCAGACAAGGGTGCTTATTATCACCAATGATATTCCTAATTGTGGTGGACTGGATTATGCGTCAGACAGTGGGAAACGAGAAGACAGGGATATCCTGGACCGACGTGAAGAACCTAGAAGACCTGGATTTCGCGCGTGGATGATTTATGTTTGATGTCACACAAAATCGAAGACTTACAAGCAAAAACCGACAAACTGGTCGAAGAAGCAGCAAAGACAGGACTCCAGGTGAACATAGACAAGACGGAGGTTATGAAAATAACCAACTAACGACAACAACAACAGCAACATCCAACGCCAATCACCATCAACGGGAGGGATTTGAAAGAAGTTACTTCTTTCACTTATCTGGGGAGCATTGTCTCAACCACAGGAGGAACGGACGAGGATGTCAAATCGAGAATCAGGAAGACGAGAAACACATTCATCAACCTGAAACCAATCTGGAAATCTTCGTCACTCACCATCAACAACAAAATTCGGATTTTCAATACAAACGTCAAGTCAATTTTGCTTTACGGATCAGAAACTTGGCGGGTCACCAAGAATATTTTCAACAGGTTGCAGACCTTTATCAACAACTGTCTTCGCTCCATACTGAAGATTAGATGGCCAGAAAGAATCACAAACAAGAAGCTATGGGAACAAACGAAACAGGAACCAATCGCCCAACAAATATGCAGGAGGAAGTGGAGATGGATTGGACACTCGCTGAGAAGGCCGTTGAGTGACATCGCGCATCAAGCCCTCGAGTGGAACCCGAAAGGGAAGCGACGAGTGGGACGTCCAAGGGTGACATGGAGGAGATCGTGTGAGGAGGAGATGAAACAGTATGGAATAACATGGACGCAAGTGAAAAGAATAGCAGAAGACAGAAGCAAGTGGAGACGTGCAGTTGAAGCCCTATGTTCCACTAGGAACCCAAGGGAACAATAATAATAATAATAACATTATTATCTCTATTTTGTGGTTTTAACTTTAAATCTACTACACAAGTAGCTGCAAACAAAGCATTGACATGCATGTCATTTTGTTGTTTGTTTCATGTGAGTTTGTCAATATTGTTCACAACCCATGGAAATCAGAAACTGTAGTCTGACAACTGACAGTTGTCCAAAGTCGTACCTGTTGACCACGTCCTTCCGTTTTGCTTGTGAACAATTAGCTCAATTCTGTTCAAGTAGAACTTGAATAAGTGACGTTTCGGGCAGTCGTGAATGATGGTTTAACTGTTGAATGAATCAGTGTGTGTATCGAAGAGGAAGTCAACCACAGAAATTCATAATTCCGATTTTCATTTCAATTTGGCTAACCGAATGTTCAACATGAATTTGAAAATGTCGCCTGATTGCAAAATATGTACATCTTCAAAGAAATTGTAGGTTTCGGCTAGAAATGAATTCACGTTATCGCACAGCTTGCAAACATGAGAGTTGAAACCCTCAATTAACATAATTATGGACAGACAATAGCGATTGAAACTTCCTCCAATTTATTTCAACGTGTTTTTGGCGAATTAAGTTGAAGCAATATATTCCTGTCAGTGAGTATTTTACCTGGACAAATAAGACGGCTTCCTCAGTGCTGTCATATTCTAAGACACATCGAACAATATAAAGATCAGGATAATAAAGTCATGAAAGAAGTCAGTCGGGGAAGAACAACGCAGATTCACTCACTCACTGACTTTCTGACTGACTGATCACATAGCAACTGAGGAATATAATCAATGAGGAATGGACACTTTGACTATTCAGATTACTCACCCTAAACTATTCGTATGTAAATGCTATCACATACATGCAAATATAACATTGATCTTATAAAGCGATACAGAATATCTGACTCTCTATGTGTGTTTGAAAGAGAGTTTGCTTGTATGAACATTTCCAAAACATGTTCAGTTGAATGCATGGAGTCCTGTAAAATGTAGTCATTTTTATGTATTGAACGTGATATGAAACTCGGTGTGAAATCAAATGAGATTTAGGAGGATGTAGTTTTCACCTGCATATATTTTCGAAACGCCTAATTATTGAGAGACACATGCATACTTCAACCGTCTTTCTGCTTCACCATCATCTTCTACAAACGGATAAGCAACAATGAGTGACTACTCAAGTTCACGAGTTCATTGGATATGCAGGTGGTCGATTGTAAGGCAATACCTCACAGTGTTTGGGTTCAATTATTTCATCGTACGCAACCACTTGTACGCTGCTGACATCTCGAAATGCATGACTAGGAAATCGATAGCAATGTGTTCACTTTCGTCGCTGACAACGATTTCGTGCCATGTCAGCTGAAGTCTTTTCCTTTTGTTTCTAAGCTTACATTTGACAAAGACTAGTCTCATGGCTAACATACCAAGATTTCTGTCTCAAGAGTTCAAGATACTTTAACCGTTTTCCCTTCAAAGAGATACGTGATCTGCATACATTATATCGATGAGAATGCTGCTTGCAAAACGTTATTGAGAAATGGTAAGACCATTTTCGTTGATGATGAGTTCAGACATGATATTCCATCACCATTTCGTCCAGTTTGAATCATAAGAAGAGGACTGCTGTTACTAATTGTACACAGAGCTTGCTTGAGTGAAGGAATAAACTGTGCTCGAGAAACCATCAGTTAGGAAATAGTAGAAGGGGTTAGGTGAGTAGCTGTCGCATTCCAAGTAGTAATGTAGCATGTATACTTGTGAAATGATATGCTCGCTCATATCGAAACAGCTCGTGACAAAACATGTTCCAACTCAAATGATGACTTTTTGTATTTCAGACTGCCCATTCACAAAATGCCATCCACATCTTCACTAGAAATAACTACCTTCGCACAATTGATCTTATTTGAATTAAGATATCAACACTGGATTTATGAAGTTGCTTTCATCAAGATAAATGCTGTCCATCAGTGTAGAGAGGTTGACAAAATGGGTTTATTTGAAAATTGACATATCAACTACTACTATTAAACCTTGTCTTTTTGATACATTTTGGGAATGTGAATATCACGGTCACTAACATCGTCAAATTTCATAGTCAATTAATTACGACCACTGCATATTTCACAATGAATTATGCTGTAACCACGTTTTAGATAATTACAATCTTGATCTCTTATGAGAAAAACTAAAATGCAATGATTTCGGCTTAGCTTTCAGTGATATTTCACAAACCACATAATAATCAGATCAGTTTCAAGTTCAGAGATCAACGAACCGCACAGGGAATTGAATTTGTGTTTCTCCAAACCTGCATCAATCAACATTCCTCATATTGGTTAAAATAACCCTTGTAGAGGAGTATAAGACAAGAGTTAGAGGAGTCGTGAAGTCAATCAGAAATACTATACGGGCACACCTAGTTGATACAGGGCACAAGATTGACGAAAATTCAGCTTTACAATTCTATACAGGGTGCCTGCCGTCTCAACTCCCTAGGTTGGTACGTCTTCGTTTGCTAAGCATAGCTGAGGCAGTTGCCATAAAGATTTTTCAACCCAATCTCTGTGTTCAGGAAAAGTTTGTTCAGTCTCTCTCCTTCCCTTGGCCTTCGTCCCCA
Organism: Trichobilharzia szidati; assembly: GCA_944472155.2. Classification (NCBI taxonomy): domain Eukaryota; kingdom Metazoa; phylum Platyhelminthes; class Trematoda; order Strigeidida; family Schistosomatidae; genus Trichobilharzia; species Trichobilharzia szidati. The sequence goes on from OX235276.1 coordinate 51,750,935, forward strand.
ACGTAGAATAGTTGTCTCCGTCGGTGATACCGGTTAACTGCTAATATAACCTTATCATATTTAATTTTATTTGTAATGCTGACTGTATTATCAATATCATGCTGTGATGTAGTTGTACATTTTATTCTCTGTTTAACAATTCATCATCGTCATAAAATTAAATTATCTAATTGCTGTATGACAATAATTATTTTCTCCTCTACCCTCACGAGCACAATTTATTACTCACAGTCTATGATGTGCCCATTACGGATAGATGGAATATTGAAAAACCGAAACATCAGGCAGTGAGACAACGTACAGCAATATATTATGACTCTGAGTAACACACTGTAATCGGAACGTCATATATTTATCAATATTTTATGCAATAAATTTATCTGATAATGGAGTTATATTCTGCAGCAATGTCAAATTCCGCCTACTGACTAAATTTACGGCCGTTCCCTGATGTTCAAATAGCTATTCGCTTCTTGACGATAGGCGGTCGAATAAAATAAGGTGAGAACACACACGCGAACACATCATGATAAAAATATCTGTAGAGTCATATTATCAGATCTAAGTTTGTTTAACTGTAGAGATAAATAAATCTGACATTTGATCTGACCAACCCTGTGAGTCTTTTTAGTAATCCTTTCAAAGTCCACGAAATTTGTCTTTTAAGTGGTGTGAAATACTCACTTATAATTCTGTCATGCTGATATCTGATCTTTAGCCTTTATTTGTTATTTAGAGATGAAAGAGTTAAGCGAAAATTCACGTCAAATAAATTTATTCACCTACCTTCAAAGGGAATGAAGTTCGGACTTTGAAATATACTAAGTGCTCTTCGTTCGTATAATTGAATTCTTTCTATTGAGTGTTTATTATGAAATTTCTAACCATCAGATCACACCACATACTCGTGAACACCTCAATTCGACACGTAGCATGATGAGTTTATTGTCGAATCGGAAATATTAGTAATACATGAGCTGTTTTAAGCGATATTTCAGTAGCCACATCTAGACGAGTTCATGTGCAGATACTCGCCCTATCTCCATTTACGTATTAGGCGATTCGGAAGTATTTTGTCATAGCTCTCTTAGTTGATTTTATGAATGGCGTAGAGAACAATGAAATCGTAATCCTCTGTAGACTGAAACTATCCACAGGGTGAAATTGTTGCACTTCCTCATAATTCACTGCTCACTTGTCTTCTATAACTCCCTGAGAATAATTCCCTTCCTCAATGGTGATCGATATGTGTGAGTGGATGGAAAGAGCTCATGTCAAATGGTAGCCGCTAATAGACACATGAAATTGAAAAATATATCGGAATCAGTTTTCCCTCATTTGGACGAATCTTATCAGCGGTGTAGCAGGTATGACTCAGTTCAGTGGGCCGAAACAGTTGAGACCACTCGAATTCTGGACAGCTTAGTAGGCGAGTTTCTAGCACATGGACATGGATTCGTTAGTTTCAAATGTTCAGATAACAATATCTGGTCTGGTTTCCAAAGGGATCTGTGTTGATTTCTCAACTCGGATTGAGTAATTTGAACATAATGAAAATAATTTCATAGGTCCTACCTGACCTAGAATCCCTCGGTATCTACTTGACAGATCGGTCACTTGTATAATATTCATGGTGCAGCATATCAATTTCATATGTCGTTGTGATTAATACTCAGCAAATTCCTTTTAATGCAAAACGACTTCAATATGCTGACTAGTTTTCACACAGAATTATGGTTGCAACTAAATCTCTTAGCTTAACCATATGAAATACACTACGAATAATACAGGCAACTGATTTGCGAAATTCATTTATATGAAACCAAAGTTATCGAAAAGAGTACTGTTTGTTCAGTATCCATTCTTCTGAAAATTCCATTGAGCATTTTTCATCAGTTAAAAGTGCTATACTTGATAATTATTTAAAAATGTGAAACTGTGATGGGAGAAATAGGTTCAGCAATACACGAGGAACTCACCGATTGCGTGATGCAAAGGAGCTCAAATGTATGCAGAGTTATCAATCACTATCTGTACAGCATATTAACCTACATATTTCCAAAAGTGTTATACATTGATAACCGTAGGATTTCGGTTATGATGAATTCGTAAGATTCAATGTTAGTAGGAATCTCAGAAGGAAAATTGAATCGATCACACTCCCAATCGATGAACGTGAAATGAGTAGAAATAAGTTTTTCAGATTGCATTACTTGTCACTGTGTTACTGTGGAAAATAATTTCCTTATTCATAGAACTCAGTATTTGAGATGGTGAGAGATAGAGCCTCATTGCCATAGTGAATAATGTCCTCTCTTGTAACCTAATCAGATCCCCGTTTAATTTTTATTTATTTCTCCATCTTCACTGAATCTTAATCAAGAGGTCTCATCTTCATCACCGAAATCGTTATCTAATGTCACATGAAGACAAGTTGATCCTCCTTCTTTTTCATTGCACTCGTCGCTTTCCGATCCTCTTTCCGAAACGAATAGCTACGCGACTGTGGTAATTCTCTCTCACCAGTTGTAAGTCATCAAACTCCTGTGTGAAATGAAAGATGTGCGTCTTATTGAAAATCAACTGACAGATGTTGTGAAAGTCATGAGTACTGTGTGAATTATCACATCGCATCGTTATGAATAAAGTCGGTTCTAAGTAACTTGTCATTGCTTAATTAATAGCTAAAATGCTGGAAGCAGTTTAGAATTTTTTATCTGATATTCTTATTCGTGATACTATTCATTTTGTGCAGGTCAATTAACGCATTCATATATGAAATGACACGATAAACTGAACAAGAGATGATGAGCTTATAAGTAAATAGGGTCAAATTACTACTGATGCTATTACTAGTACAACTGAAACTTGCCATTTTGAATATCACGGTCAATAACTTCGCTAAATTTAATACTGAATTAAATACGACTGCTTTTGCGATCACCATGAAATTCGAAACGACTACAACATATTTAGCAACGAATAATGCAGTAAGCAGTCATCAGATAACCACTATTACTTCTACTGTCACTCCGTTCACCTTCACAGTAAGCATGATTATAAAGAGAACTAACACCGGAAAGTAACGAAATAAGGAGGGACAAAAAAGACGTAACAAGCTGAGAAACTTTATTCAGATAATTAGAAGATACAATAATATTGAAGTAAGTGAATTTTACAAAGTTGAACAGAGAGGTATATCACGTCTGTCATTACACTTCTCACTTAGTACAATGACGGTCAACACACCGACCAGAGCAGCATTGTCTATCATAATCACAGTAGTACCGGAATGGAAAACACTTGGTACAATAACCTTTTTCTCGATATACCATTAAGCACCACAGTGAATCACAGCAATCATTTGAATCGCGGCAAACCACATGAAGTTTTGAGCATCCACTATCATCACCTGTAAAATACAACAAAGGTTACATTACAGCTAGTGAGTGAAAAGATGGAGTGTGAGATGAACTGAATTCGGATGAGATAAGTGAAAAACAAGCAATGTGTTTGACAGAAACTATACTGGCAATAGTCGTCATCGCAGTGTTGACTGTGCGATGAGTGCTACCACTTACCTGCAGCAATGTGATGGAGAAGAACAAGGAAGAGCGACAAAGCTGAAACCTTGTGTAGCATACTCGACCAACTTGATGTGCACTTCAGTGAAGTCAGTTGAAATGTCGTCGACTGTGCTCAATTTATACAATTCTCATCAACTATGCGTGTGTGTATGACGGTCTGCAGGATCAACCAATCCATCCACGTATCATGTGAGTTTGCACCAACAGGAATTCGATGAGAATACACTGATGTAATCAAGATTTCACATGATGTGGTGTGATGTGTTGTTACGTCGTATATTGCTATGTGGAATCTGATTGGATGGATTTTCACAAACGAGTGTGTCGACAGTTCATTTGATATTTGTGAATGTCATTCATTCTCTGTATGTTATCAATTCGATATATGTCTGTGTGTATATGCTCACATTGACAACTCGTGGGTGGGTTAATCAGCATGTAGTTCTTCTGACATCACGATAACCCGTGTCATATTCCACAAACACATTCCTTCTGATTCTACCACTAAAGGATTAATGAATCATCTGAAAGTTTGTTTATGTGATATCAGCGGCTCAATGTCAACCTGTTTACCATAACACAAATAGGGTCTTAGGATATCCGACATTAAAATTTGACTCAATGACTGACTGAATGATTGGCTCTTTTAAACTTGAAACTTTGCACAGATGTGCAGAAGTTCGATTTGCCAAACTCCCTTCTCGTAGCACACAAATCAATAGAAGAGAGTAGAGAAATTCAAAACAGTGACAGATGATAAACAGAAAAATGAGGAATGAAGAATAGCAATTTGGAAGAGCAATATAGTTTTATTGGATAATATAAGTCACAAGGAGTGGATGCATCTGCACCAGCCATTCAGAGTTATTTTGATCCACATCACCAACTGTCTCCAACCGTCACTGATTGTTATCATCTCGATGACCTCAACCAATCGGTCGGGAAATCTACACATCCCAACGTGACTGACTTGAACTAAGTGTTGTGGATTTCATTGACTGATGAGGCAATGTTATGTTTTTTACCACCGCTGGCTCTTTTTCAAACTGATTCATTCCATGTCAACAAACATTAACCGTTGTCGATGAAGGTGATGGTTAGTGATGCATGTGTAACACATGTACTAACCATCTCAATCAGTGTAACTTCACAACCTCATCGATTGATTTCCCCTCCTCACTTAGCACTTGACCGAAACCTAACCTCAATAATGCTCACCACACTATGCAACTTAACACTGGAGATAGAACTCAGACAACTGTGACATGAGACAGCTGGACAGCACTTTCATGTATTATAGTTTCAATTGCTATTAATCGCTTCTATTAATATAGGAGGACGGAGTGACCTGGTGAGCAGTACATACGCCATTTTGTTGCCATCCAGCCAGATATCAATTCTGCTAAGCCAGAGAGAGTGTAAATTGCAAATTTCGTCAGCGATCAAACGTTGAGGCTGGCTGACGCAAATTAACAAATCAGTGAAGTGGTTGACACGCTCTAATTACCACTTCATTCTCTTAACCTGTCTTTCAGCTAGGATTCTGTTCAGACCAGTCTAGTAGCCTGATCATCTTACATTAGACAAGAGCGCGTGAATCGCATGACAAATATTCGCAGACTTCAGCTCCTTAAGGTGTTCAGATTAGACTCCACAGCATTTCGTCATCGTTTTCACCACCTTCTGTATATTCTGAATCAACGAGATTGCTCCCTTCCTTGAAACATGCCAATATCTGAGTCACTGAAGTCACATATGGTAGGGTGCATCAGTAGATCTATGTACGATGAAGTTAAACATAAGTGCGTACAGTGTGCTTCCTCTCTGGTGGACACCACTGGTTGTCACTACTTCAGGTAACCAATCTCCGTAGGCTCTCACCTGGCTGGCTGCATGAGTTCAAGTAGACAGTCATGATCAGTGCAATGCATTTTCTCGACATTCCCTCCACAGCCGAACATCGACATAGTTTCCCTAGGTCGACGAACCGAATTCCGCTTTCATGTGAAGAAATATGAGGATTGTTGGACTCCAAGAATAAGTATTATAACTGGTCTGACTACTGACAGTTTTCGTATGCATAGTTAGTGACGGCGACAGGGACAGACGGTGTTTACATCACATCAGTGGAGGTGTTGGTAGCTTGGTAAGTTGATGGTGGCTGTAGGCATATTAAATTACTCCTCAGAGTGTTCTTTCCAACATTATAGTTGTCTATCCTGAAAGCTTTGAGTGTTGCTGAAATATCTAATAGCTCAATGTACTTGTTCATGAACAACAGAAGAACATTGAAGTATTAGTCGGAACCTCATCTTTCAATGTGGCATACTGCAAACGAATTCACTCGGAATGAATTCGGTGTGAATAACGCCTGTGAGCACTTCACACTGAATCCTTATTTGCAGAGGTTTCCTCGATTTTGTCATCGACTGATATGGTTGAGTCTGATCCAGCGTTGCGTGCTGATATGTTTGATTCTACTTGATGTCGTGATGGTGTGAAGTAGACAATGTGTCCCAACGGAATATTCTTACATATTCCCTCAGTTCAATACAGCGTTAGCAACAGAATACGATATATCTATCTGAACATTCTGTTTGTGAATAGAGTCAGAATATTATTCTCACAGTTCTGCACTGCGTTAGAAACAGAATATCACGCATGTTTGAACATTCCATTTCATGTCGTTGAATGTCAGCCAAAATAACATGCTCAATGAGTGTTAGTGAATATAAAAGTGTAAATTTATATATAAACATAGTGGTTTGATCACTTGAAAATATACCACGGCTTCCTTTTTTTCCTTTTTTGTTACAAAGTGAATGAGATCATACTAGATTCGAGTTCACTGTTACGCATGAGTTAACAAATGTCGATATACGACTGAACACTCCAATATGATGCATACCCTGAGAGAAGTAGGTAATTTTCTGGGAAGCGTGAATCGATGATACATTGAAGCGTGAAACTGACTGCTGATTACAGCCGACGATATATCTATTCCATCTGAACCAGTTAATCAGTGGTTTCGTTTATGTTTTTGACATTCGATCCACGTTAGATCTGAATTGTCAGGCTACAGACATCGTTGTAAAATTGTCACATGAACTGTGTTTTCCCTCTCTAAACTTTGCTTAAGCTATCAGCTGATATTTTTCGAAATTTACGGTCAGTTGAATTTCGCATCTCTCTGAGCTCACGGGATTTAAATGCATAAACATGAATGAGATATAAGCTTCTAATACTGGTAAGGAAAGAAATTCACCAAGTGACTGGTAGAAAGCCTAATTTGTCGAACTTTCAAAGGACAGCAGATTCAGCATCTGACAAGTGTGCTGCAGAATTATGATCCTGTCCATCACAAGCGATATATAAGTTCATGTCATTCCAGAGGAACTGGAAGCAATTCGCAACGCAGAACTCCTGCATACACAGGTTGGATTCGGGGAAAGCGAACTACGACTGGATCGAAATGCAAGGCTTCCATTGTCCCACAAGTAAATTGGGAGTTACTCTGGCACGAGGGTGTGCAGAGCACAAACCTTCGTTAACCTGATTCAGGAGCTATCCAACAATGATATTTGACAAGTGATGCACAACAGAAAAGAAAGCGAAGGGTTTAAAGTGGAGTCAGGAGTAAGACAAGGCTGTCTATTCTCATTCATGATGTTATTCATGATTACGGTGAATCAAACCAAGTGAAAAGCTGTGGCGCGACGGTAAGACTGGCATACATTTGATCAAAACAAACACTCTGAAAGATTAACACGTCATGGATGATTCTTGATTAATTTCACACAAATGCAAATACTTAGAGGTGTAAACCAAAAAGTTGTCGTATACAGCGGTGACATAGACAATAGAAAAGTGCTTAAAATGACCTAACCAACACAAGCAAGAGCTGATCTTCATCATTAAGAGAACTTTGAGAGATGTCACAGCTTTCACGTTAAGTCACTAGGATCCACTGGTCACCCATTACCTCGCCTTTGAATGATGCCGTCTCCATCATGTCTTCGTTACGCAAAATACGCCGTAATGTGACTTTAGAATATTAGAAAGTCCCACTGTTGCAATGAATTTACGACACATGAGCGTATAATGTGCTTTCCAGGTTGGTCATGCTGTGACTAAACAGTAGCATGCATTTCAATTGAAATATCATCATAGCATAATCAGCACGGCTGGTATCAGTAATTTCTTCAACTATTAGACCTATTGCTGATTTTAGAAATTCATCTACTGATGAATTATCTAAATATTCAGCCATGGTATCAAAGCCGCTCTAAAGGCCACTCAAAATCTAGACTAACAAATTCTTAGGAACTAAAACATAGATTAGATAATTTAAAATAAAATAATTAAGAAAACATTGTTAGTTTTGACATTGTCAGTTTATATACACGTATACCAACAAATACGCCTATGTAGGCAGTCAAAACGAACTCATTTCTGATCAAGAACGTGAACTTCAGACGGAAGTTCCATTTGAGGACATAATGCAGGGAGTGCAGCTATGCCTGACTGACACAGTTTTTCTTCCTCGCAAATATTCCTCTCTGTTTGTAGATAAATTACATGCTCACTGTCTGCAATTCTTCAGAGAAATTCATCATTTGAATATCGCTCCTAGACCGTTGATTCCATTTTTCACTTTTCCGCATTTAGTGATATACACATCTGCCATCGCTGATGGACCTCTCTTGTTTCGTGAATACGTTTGAGATGACTAAGTATACATCTACGATTCAAATGTCACATAACAAACCGTTGAGTAGAGTCATGATGATGATGACTTTAGTGATAGGCTAATATATTGTCGATCGATCTGTATTCCAAATGGCGACATTCACTTCACTTCACTAAATATTTCACTATCACTTTCACTTCAGAATGGGAAATCATGCATGTCTACGAAGCTTGAAAAAACCATAATTCATTGGGGTCAAATTATTATCAACTGAAGAACACGTTTTATCTTTTAAGGGAATAATAGATAGTTTGTGAGAAAGCTTTCTTTGTCTTCTTTCCTACAGAACTGCTATACATTCGTTTGGTTCACGGAGATTGATGGATTTCAGGATTTCATTATGAGTTGACATCGGTTAGAAAACCATTGGAAAAACTAGTGGAGTACTGGACAGCAGTTTCGTGCTAGTTCGTCAGTTTTCAGAGTACGCACCTATGGAGGTTCAAACACAGAACCTTCTCGACTACAAGGCGACATCGCAGACCATAAGGCACTGGAACCCGATCTAATTGCCCATGAATAAAAAATTCCGCTAATTCACGATTTTACTTTCATTCTCTGTATTCTGAAGTTACTTCAAGTCCATCTGTAACAAAAAATAGAAGTTTCGGTGAAAAAGGGTAACTGAATAAATTCTTCATTCATTGGGATTGGTGTTGAATCAACGAATGAAATCGGTGAATTGGAATCAATCAGAGCAACTGTCATGAATTCACAGTGGAAACAAAACGAAAAGAGATTCGAATAAATATACATCGAACAGATGTACATCGTTGTCATCCTGAGTGTGCAGACAGTGAGATTATACAGTGCATACATTGATCGGCTGTAACGCAATCGTAAATTAGAATGAAGAAACCTGCAGCGGAATTCCTTGGTTAAGTGAATGTCATACCATGGATTTCAGAATTCATCCTAGATCAAACAATCTATTTCTGGCATTGCTTGCTTTGCTTTGATAACGTATTCTTCTAAAGAAAACAAATCGTTTATTTTTCAAGATAAAACTTCTTTCTGAGGACCTGGATTCCAGAGGAAAGATATCACAGAAGTACTGATAAAAATGGCAGATTTATGACTCCTACATCATGCATAATGGAAAAACATCTTCTCAAGAGAATTCGCCTTCGAATCATCTATTAAAGCTCACAGTGTTGTTGTTACCAAGTAATGAAAGAATGTATGACACAAGTATTGGCAATACGATATGTAGACTGAATGATGCGGAAGGCATTTGACAGTAACGCCTTATGAGGGATTTTAAATGGAATTTAACTCACGCGAGTTTTGAAACGACTGCACCATCAAGTTGTATTGACATCACATGTTTCAGATGAGGCGCACATGAGAATCCACTTGACATTTATGTTGAATTCCATTTTCGCCATGAAAAGTATGAGAAGTGACAAACAGACATTATTGTTTATCATTTCACTGAAGCATTTTATCCAAAAGAGTGTTTTACATTTCATTCTCTCATACATTAGAATTTTGTTTCTCCAGTTGTCAAATACATCATGTGATAAGTTGTAGTGATGAATAGAAATACTTTCGGTGTACCTAATAAAGCAACTTGATGCTAAGATGTTTATCTTTCATCAAAGCGTATTCTGTTGATTTCACGGTCTCAGGCGCCTAATAGCTCTTACACCGCACATGTTATTCACAATGACTAGTTATTCTAAGTCATACATCTCACGAGGTTTTACTGTTTGTACTTGAAGCGTACTTCTGTTTGTCAACGTGTATTTTCAAAAACTATGTCTCACTGCTTATTCATCCTTTGAAAACGTGTGACTATTTATCGGTAGCATACTATAATATTTCTCCTGTGTGATTTATTTTCATTATGAATGAATAAAAATTCAGCTGAGGTGAAATACAAGTGCAGACACATTCTACTCAGAATAGTCTGACACTTTCTCGTCATTTTCGCCCTTCATTCTTTTTCTATGCTCTTCGAGAAGGAGTGTGTCAAATTACGAGTATTATACAGCCTGTGAACAGATGTAGCGGTGTCTCCTTGTCTCAAATAACTGACATAATTGTCAGTATGCATTCGAATTCCTGCAAGCAATTCGTCATTGATAAGAGTAACGTATCCAAATTTGCTCTGATCTGATCTGTAGAGAAAGGTATTCATCGTAGTTTTCTGCCTCAGTTTCTGAATGTCGAACTTGATTTCTGACTTGTCGCCAATTTGCCTATAGGTTATCAGCCTCGTCTTGAAGGATCCATCATCTCGATTGTAGTCGGTGCCAACATCTCTTCTTCTTCTGAAATTCGTGTCCAGCAGGCTGTCTGCATGTCTGCTTCCTTGAGCAGCATTAAGACGTAGTCACTGAAATCATTGAAAGTGCAGAAGTCTGCGAATAATTCTCCGTTCTCATTCATTTCTCCGAGACAGACCTTGTCGACCCATGTGTCTTTCCTGTTTTATCTGCTCCCAGTTTGGCCATCATATCGTCCATGAGGATTTTGATTTCACGTTTCTAGATGTTGTGCATTACTGCTTGTAGCTGTCTATATAAATATTTCATCTTGTATTGTTCCACGTTGTTTGTAGCGCTGTGCGTATCATCGGATAATCGTGACCATCCTTCATTTTGAGTTAACTCTTGCTGTCTTGATCCTGGATTGTATTGATTCCCACTGCATCCGGACTTTGCCTACCACTGGTGACATCATGATAGCACTCACCACAACATTTTCTTCGTGGCTGTCGTCTGGGTAATCAGACAGCAGTAGTTTAGTGATTCTCCAGTTGACTATTTGCATGATCCACCTCCATTCCATCTGCTCTCGCAGATTCCCAACATCTCTGTGTCATATCTTCGCATATATTTGGCTACCTGGGCAGCCTTTCTAGTCTCGTACATTGTACGGACATTCCATTTTTATACTTGCTTTCATCGAGAGGGAGAGAAGACACATCGGCTGGCTGACTGTCTTCCCGAAGGCTGTCTTTTACCAGACCACTGTGTCATTTCACCTCTCCAATTCGAGCAATGAATAAAATCGTTCTTTGTATTTTTTGAACATTTAATATATTTTCTGTGTGTAGAAGTTTGTTTACCGTATAATAGATTTAGTTGTTAACGTTTGCTAGCCCTTCCCCAGAGCCTCCCACTTTACTTGACCTTGGGATCGCCGAAAAATCTAGCCAGCTAGATAACCAAGTGCGGCTTCATGATTTAGTGATATTGTATCAAATTAACGTATCTAACATACAAATATACTGTGCCACTATGGACAATTTCTACTTCAGCTGGAATTTCCGCCTTTTCTACGAATGTAAACTGGTCATTTACCACTCGATTACAGTGAATAAAATGAAATTATTTCAGAACACCCAGACATTATGCTAAATATGTCTGTAGATTCAAATTATAAGATCTGACTTCGGCATTTGATCTATCCAAACTTCTGCGTTGTTTAAGTGAATGAAATACACTTTTTAGATGGCGTGAATTACTCATTTTTAATTGGCATGGCATGAGGATAACTGATCTACAGCCTTCATTTATTGTCTTGAGATCAGAGCGTTATTCACATTTTGTGGGGACAATACATGTATTCTCCGTCTTCAAAGGGATGAAAATTCGATCTTATAAGAGAAGATGGTTCACTCAGTATTGATGTCTATAGAAAACCTACATCTGTAGGACAAGATTGGCATTTCTTCAGTTTTGTATCAATCCGTTATAAAATGAATTTGGTCAGATGCGTCACGAATAGAGCAAGACGTATGTGTACAGTTGACTCCCTAGAAAATAAGCTAGGACACATCCTAAATACTCTGGTCCAAATGGGTTATCATAGTAGATCTGTTAGGAGACACATGAATACCAGGTACAACAGAGAAAAACTGACAACAGTTAAAAAGAAAGAACTGTTCATGAAACTGCTATTTAATGGGGACGTGGCTAGCGAAGTCTTACATCTGAGATTATCGAGAGAGATAAAACGGACTTATACTGCCGCCACCCTTTGTTTGTCATTTTACAGCCGACCAATTTTGATTGCTCAAGTGAAAGATAAGCCACCTAGCTGTGCCACTTCGATGTGTATCTACAAATTCAGTTGCTTCTGTGGAGAAAGCTATATAGGGTGAACAACTAGACAGCTGAACAAACGCATTAATGAGCATCTTCCTTCATGGTTCGGAAAAGGTCAAATATAATCCACACGAAGTTCTATTTTGGCTCATTTGATTCATAGCGGTCACCAAGTGGACGAAAATAGTACCTTCAAAGTTATCTATCGTATTCCATCGAGTTTTTCGAATGGAATCAGAACCCGTCTTTGACAGCTCGCCGAAGGTATGGGAATTCGCGAGAACAATCCTAGTCTTTGCATACAAATGAAGATTGTTCTACCTTTGTCTCTCCCTTGGCCTAGGTGAATTCTATTCAAAACCCTCCCACCCTTTCCTATTTTTAACCTCCTTCGTACTTTTATAATATTTATTTAAACTCTGATTATCGTTCCACTTCACCTTTTAAGATTTGACCCAATTTATTTATACACTTATATACATATACTGTCTTTGGTATTCTTATCACCTGCATAAACCTGATTATCAATATTTTGTTATCATTATAATCATCGTTATTAATTTTGTTCAAAACATTTACCACATTATAATTATTATTATTAAGATTATTATTTGATTCCCAAAATCACCGTCATTGGTTAAAATTTTATATATAAATCTATGTAAATTAGAGTAAAGCCTGAAGAAGATGTAATTGAAAACAATATTGTTCGCTTATATGTCTTGTTCTAATCTACTTATTCACATTTCACATGATACTGCACAACATCGATTGATGCAGAAATCACACATTCTCACATAATCCATGCGCAGTAAATGTCACACAGAACACGAATGAACTCGAAGTGGATGAGCTGTGCAGTAGTCACGTTCACACTGGATGATAATAATGTATATAACACCCATGCACAAAGTGTACGCTTATTCAACTCAATTCACTGAATCATACATCGAGCCTGAAAAGTAAGAGAAGTGAGAAATCTGTCAGTTATATTAAAATCCCGTTTCCCGCTACAAGGCATATATGCTAGACGGGATTGAAGTGAATAAAACTTATTCAGTCATAGTTGAATGGATGAACAGAGTAACAATATGTAGCTGTTCCCAGTTCGAGCAAAGTGTTCTCAACAATGATCAGCGATCTTATTCATTCGAGGTCAAACTCAACAGTGGTGTTCCAGGTTCGGCTCATCTCGGACAGCCGAAACACTTAAACTCACAATAATTCTCTGTTGTAGAGTTTAATATAATTTTGTATGTTATCGTCTCTCACAATCGTCTCCACAGCTATAAGCTGAAAACCTATTCAGTACTTAGTAGACAGGTGGACATATCATCAACTACTTGTGCTGAGTTGATGAACAAAGCTCGAGTGAATAACCACTCTCTTCAACTAACTTTGTTGCACTTTAATACTCTCACCACGTCACACACACTCTGTTTTGTGATTACATGCATGTGAATGTAGTGAAATAGCTGAGCATTCTCTAAGGTTGTTGAACTCAGCAGGGTGAATTCTTCTAGATCTAGATGAATGTTTGAGTTCTAATAATCTGGTTGACACTGATCCACTTGTTTGATCTATGTAATTGACCCCACTGAGAGTCATTCATTACATGATATATTGTAAATTAGGTTATTTTTCTTAAGTGCATCTGTCGAGCGGATCCCTAAGCTGAACAGGTTTAGTTAGACTAACAAATTCTTATGAACTGAAACATAGATTAAATAATTTAAAATTAGATAATGAAGAAAAAATGGTTAGTTTTGACATTTTCAGTTTATACACACGTATACCAATAAATATGCTATGGAGGCAGTCAGAAACTAACTCATTTCTGACCAAGACCTCGAACTTAGGACAAAAGTGCAACTTGAGGGCATAATGCTGGGAGTACAGCTATGCCTAACTCCCACAGTATTTAAATTCCAAGGGAAAATATGCAAACAAACTGAGGGAGTTGCCATGGGATCACCAATATCCCCAGTGATAGCAGATATATTCATGAATAAGTGGGAAAGCATAGCGATTGAAACGTTCACCCCCACCCCAAAAGTATGGTGGAGGTATGTAGATGACACATTCACTGTACTTAGAAAACAAGATATAGATAGGTTTTTCGAACACATAAACTCGAAGGTTGAAGCAATTCAATTCACTTATGAATTGGAAAATCAGGAAGGGGAGCTGCCAATGTTAGATTGCAACGTAAAAAGGAAAGAAGATGGGAAGGTAAACACTAGTGTTTACAGGAAACCCACACACTCAAACAGATATTTGGACTTCCGATCATCCCATCCTATGTCAGTAAAAATAGGATTGGTGAAATGTTTAAATGACAGAGCACAAAAATTAAGTAGTACCAGAAAAAATCTAAAACAAGAACTGATACATATAAAAGAAGCCTTGAAACTTAATAATTACCCGGATTAATTAGTCAGGAAATACGTAAGGAAATGTAAAAATAAAATAAATAATTATAAAAGCGGTAGTGATAATAACAATAATAATGATGGTAATAATAATGACAATAATAATATTCATGACGACACCAACAATAAAGAATCTAAATCATCAGTAGTAATTCCATACAAGGAAGGAACCTCGGAAGGCTTACGCAGAATTCCCAACAAGGCAGGAATGAAATTGTCGTTCAAAGACACGAACTCAATTAGAAACAAGCTTTGTCGCTTGAAGAATCCTGTGTAGCTATTCAAACAAAACAATTTAGTTTATCTAATACCCTGCTGGAATGATCGTCAGGTCAAATACATAGGTCAAAGTAGTAGAACAGGGGCAGTCAGACTAGCTGAACATAAAAACTTAGCAAAATCTAGATTGGCTGACCCGAATAAAATAAGAAATCTAGAGAATAGTTCAGCTTAATTTTCAAGTATTGGTTTGGTAGGGATTCTGTTTAATTGCATGGAGGATTTCATCATGAGCTGACATCAGTTAGAGAAGCACTGGA
The DNA here is from genome assembly GCA_944472155.2 of Trichobilharzia szidati. Classification (NCBI taxonomy): domain Eukaryota; kingdom Metazoa; phylum Platyhelminthes; class Trematoda; order Strigeidida; family Schistosomatidae; genus Trichobilharzia; species Trichobilharzia szidati. The sequence continues at coordinate 51,766,301 of OX235276.1, forward strand.
AAACCTGGGAGTACTGGACAGCTGTTTCGTCCTAGTTTGGGACTCTTCATCAGTACGCACCCACCGGGAAGCCGTGACCAGTAGGGTACAGCATGTTGAAGATGGGACAGTAACTCATCTAAGAAGACATTGCGAAATGGTCGCGCTATGTCGTGAATTGGCAGAAGTTAGAATTCAAGGACCATTGGATCGGGTCCCAGTGACTCAATGGTCTACGAGCTCGCCTTGTAACCAGAAGGTCCTGGGTTCGAATTCCATTGGGCGCGTACTGATGAAGAGTCCCAAACTAGGACGAAACAGCTGTCCAGTACTCCCAGGTTTTCCAGTGGTTCTCTAACTGATGTCAGCTCATAATGAAATCCTCCATGCAATAGTTCAGCTATAGCACTACATGCAGTCACACACAACAATACACTAGGATGGGATAGGATGACAGTTTTAAAATCTAATGTCACAGGGTATAGGGAGAGATTGATAACAGAAGCTTTGTTTATCGAATCAACTGCAAACCCGCGTAATAGGAATGATTCATCACCTGTCCCCGATATATAGAAAATTCTACTCCCCCTACGACAAATAGGAAGAAACAAAGAAAGCCATAAAACTCAAGTGTCAAAGTCGTGTAATTATAACTGATATGATTATGAACAGTAATGAATTGTGTTCGAAACGTCATCCAGTAAATAATACTGTTTCACTGCGTGATATACCTAATAAACAAACTAATATGGAATTACTTACTACCACAGTGCCCAAGTTTTACACATATATTAATATGACACCGATCTACTTGTTTGACCAATGTAATTGACCTCACTGAGAGTCATTCATTACATGATATATAGTCAATTAGTTTGGTTTTCTTAAGTGCATCTGCCGAGCAGGTCTTTAAGCGGAAGAGGTTTATATCTGAGAAAGACAGAGAAAGTTGGTTGTTTGATCTAAGTGCCACCCTAATTCCAGCTTCAATGAGAATTCCACGTTAGACCTCTTACGTTCATTCTTTGTGCGGTAGTACTACAGAGGCTTTGGATCCTACATTATTCTCCTTATTTCCGTCATTTTTATTACTGATCATTGTTTCTCTGTGGTTCTCCGTACATTTCACAATAAATTCTGGTGGTGTGTTACTCACTAGTGATGCTTCTTCAATATACCGTGTAGCTGGACGCGAGATACTAACATAACTGAAGCTACCTCGGCAAACTTGACAAGGTCGATGTATGATTCAGTGAATTGAGTTGAATAAGCGTAGACTTTGTGCGTGGGTGTTATATACACTATTATCATCGAGTGTGTACATGACTACTGCACAGCTCATCCACTTCGAATTCATTCGTGTTCTGTGTGACATTTACTGTGCATGGATTATGTGAGAATTTGTGATTTCTGCATCATTCGATGTTGTGCAGTATCATGTGAAGAGTGAATCAGCAGATTATCTCATTTCTTCTTCTAAATGGATTCTGTGATATTGTTGAATATATTCTATAGATGTGTGTAAGTGATTCGGGTTCGGCGTAGGTAATCACCAGTTTCTTTGTGAATTTCACAAAGCCTACAAGAAATGCTCAGTACTTCATCGTATTTTCCATATGCAGAGGACGTCATCTTTAACTGTGGTGAAATGAATAAAATCTATCGACATTGCGTAATAGCTTAGCCATCACGGAGATTCTTTATATTAAATTCTTCAGCGAATTCGAACTGTTGCTGATAACGCATGGGTCAGATTTCTGTAGAAATGATTGGATATTTGATTTAAAATCCCTGATATTGTCCTGTGTGCTACGTGCAGCAGATTTCCACAATAATTCAAGATTATTAGAGGACTATCTCTTACCTCTGCCATCCTGCTTTTGACATATTTATCAATGCTGTCCACCTGTAGTGAAAACGATGCTGCCCAGATAAGTGAAAGCTGTGACATCTCTCAAAGTTCTTCTGTTGGTTCTGTTGACTAGGTCACTTCAAAACTTCTCTATTGTCCATGTCCACTTGAAGTCTTTTCATCGCCACTTTATATGACGACTTGTTGGTTTTCACCTGTAGGTATTTGCATTTGTGTGAAATTAATCACAAATCATGCATGAAGTCTGAATCTTTCAGAGTGTTCGTGTTGGACCAATGTTTGTCAGTCCCCGCCTCCCCCGAAATCCTCCACCTGGTTTGGTTCACCGAAATCATGAATAACATCATGAATGAGAATAGACAGCCTTGTCTTACTCCTGCCTTCACTTCAAATTCCTCACTTTGCTTTCTGTTGTGCATCACTTGGCAAGTACCATTGTCGGAAAGCTGCTGAATCAGGTCAACTAAGGTTTGTGCTCTTCATTCCCTCGTGCCACGGTGACTTCCAATTAACTGCTGACACAATGGTATTCTTGCATTTCGATCCAGTCGTAGTTCGCTCCCCCAAATCCAGCCTGTGTATGCAGGAATTCTGCGTTGTGAATTACTTCCGGTTTCTCTAAAATGCATTTCTCCATTTATATATCGCTTGGTGTGGATAGGATCATAAATCTGCGGCACACTTTTCAGATGCTGAATCTGCTGTCGATTGGAAGTTCGACAAATTAGGCTTTCGACCAGTCACTGGGCTAATTTCCACCCTTACCTGTATTAGAAGCTAATGTCTCATTCAAGTTTATGCATTTAAATCACGTGAATTCAGTCAACCGCAAATTCCAACTTACTGCTTATTTCGAAAAATAACAGCTGGTAGCTTAAGCAAAAGTTAGAGAGGGAAAACACAGTTTAAACGACAATTCAACAACGTTGTCTGTAGGCTAACAAATCTGATCTAACGTGGATCGAAGGTTAATTTGATGGAAGTTTACTACTAGACACTGACCAGTCAAAACATAAACGAAACTACTGATTTACTGGTCCAAATGGAATAGATATATCGTCGGCTGTAATCAGCAGTCAGTTTCACGCTTCCCAGGAAATTACCTACTTCTCTCAGAGTATGCATCTTATTGGTGTGTTCAGTCGTATATCGAAATGTGCTGAATTGTGCGTAACAGTGAACTCAAATCTAGTATGATCTCAGTCACTTTGTTACAAAAAAGCCAAGACGCCGAAGCCGTGGTATATTTTCAAGTGATCAAATCACTATGTTTATATATAAATTTACACTTTTATATTCTCTAACACTCATTGAGCATGTTATTTTGGCTGACATTCAACGACATGAAATGAAATGTTCAAACATACGTGATATTCTGTTTCTAACGCAGTACAGAACTGTGAGAATAATATTCTGACTCTAGCCACAAACAGAATGTTCAGATCGATATATCGTATTCTGTTGCTAACGCTGTATTGAACTGAGGGAATATGTAAGAATATTCCGTTGGGACACATTGTCTACTTCACACCATCACGACATCAAGTAGAATCAAACATATCAGCACGCAACGCTGGATCAGACTCAACCATATCAGTCGATGACAAAATCGAGAAAACCTCTGCAAATAAGGATTCAGTGTGAATCGCTCACAAGCGTTATTCACACCGAATTCATTCCGAGTGAATTCGTTTGCAGTATGCCACATTGAAAGATGAGGTTCTGACTAATACTTCAATGTTCTTCTGTTGTTCATGACCAAGTACATTGAGCTATTAGATATTTCAGCAACACTCAAAGCTTTCAGGATAGGCAATTAAAATGTTGGAAAGAACACTCTGAGGAGTAATTTAATATGCCTACAGCCACCATCAACTTACCAAGCTACCAACACCTCCACTAATGTGATGTAAACACCGTCTGTCCCTGCCTCCGTCACTAACTATGCATACGAAAACTGTCAGTAGTCAGACAAGTTTTATACCAGAAAAAGAGTGTTTTCATCATATATTCACCCTTCCTTTGATTCTGGAACATAGGTATACTTATTATTGGAGTCCAACAATCCTCATATTTCTTTACATGAAAGCGGAATTCGGTTCGTCGATTTAGGAAACTATGTCGATGTTCGGCCGTGAAGGGAATGACGAGAAATTGCATTGCACTGATCATGACTGTCTACTTGAACTCATGCAGCCAGCCAGGTGAGAGCCTACGGAGATTGGTCATCTGAAGTAGTGACAACCAGTGGTGTCCACCAGAGAGGAAGCACACTGTCCACACTTATGTTTAACTTCATCGTACATATATGTACTGATGCACCCTACCATAAGTGACTTCAGTGACTCAGACATTGGCATGTTACCAGTGAGGGAGTAATCTCGTTGACTCAGAATATACAGAAGGTGGTGAAAACGATGACGAAATGCTGTGGAGTCTAATCTGAACACCTTAAGGAGCTGAAGTCTGCGAATATTTGTCATGCGATTCACGCGCTCCTGTCTAATGTAAGATGATCAGGCTACTAGACTGGTCTGAACAGAATCCTAGCTGAAGGACAGGTTGAGAGAGTGAAGTTGTATGTGGAGAGTGTTAACCACTTCACTGATTTAGGAATTTGCATCAGCCAGCCTCAACGTGTTGATCGCTGACAAAATCTCAGCACGGATACAGAATGCCGTTTCGCCTTCACAACTTACACCCTCTCTCACTTTGCAGACTTGATATCCGGCTAGTTGGCGACCACATGGCGTATGTACTATCACCAGTTTACTCCGTCCTCCTACACGTTTTGGAGAGGAATGGCAATTGAATGTGTAAGACATGTAAATGCTGTCTAGCTCTCTTAGTAAACAGCCAGTGGTGGTAAAAACATTACATATCTTCATCAATCAATGAAATCCACACCAGTTAGTTCAAGCCAGCCACGTTGGAATGTGTAGACTTCCTGACTGACTGTTTGAGGTCATCGAGATGATAACAATCAGTGACGGTTGGAGAGAGTTGGTGATGTGGATCAAAATAGTTCTGAATGGCTGGTGCGGATGCATCCACTCGTTGTGACTTATAGTATCAAATAAAACTATATTTTTCTTTCAAATTGATATTCTTCATTCCTCATTTTTCTATTCATCATCTGTCAATGTTTTGAATTTCTCTACTCTTTTCTACTGATTTGTGTGCTTCAAGGAGGGAGTGTGTCAAACCAAACTTCTGCACATTTGTGCAAAATTTCAATTTTAAAAAGTGGTAGCATTCATCGCACAATCAACACTGGGATGACGACTATTGCCAGTATAGTTTCTGTCAAACACATTGTTTGTTTTTCACTTATCTCATCACCATTCAGTTCATTTCACATTCCATCTTTTCACTCACTAGCTGTAATGTAACCTTTGTTGTATTTCACAGCTGATGATAGTGGATGCTCGAATCTTCATGAAAGATGCCGCGATTCAAATGATTGCTGTGATTCACTGTGGTGCCTAATGGTATCTCAAAGAAAAAACAAAGGTTATTGTACCAAGTGTTTTCCATTCCGGTACTACTGTGATTATGATAGACAATGCTGCTCTGGTCAGTGTGTTGACCGTCATTGTACTAAGTGAGAATTGTAATGACAGATGTGATATACCTCCCTGTTCAACTTTGTAAAATCGATTAACTTCAATATTATTGTATCTTCTAATAATATGAACAAAGATATTTCAGCATGTTACGTCTCTTTTGTCCCTCAATTCGTTACTTTCCGAAGTGTTAGTTCTCTTTACAATCATGATTACCATGAAGGTGAACGGAGTGACATTAGGCGTATTAGTGGTTATCTGATGACTGGTTACTGCATTATTCGTTTGCTAAATATGTTGTAGTCGTTTTGGAATTCATGGTGATAGCAAAAGCAGTCGTATTGAATTCAGTATTAAATTTAGCGAAGTTATTGACCGTGATATTCAAAATGTCAAGTTTCAGTTGTACTAGTAGTAGCATCAGTAGTAATTCGACCCTATTTACTTATAAACTTATCATCTCTTGTTCAGTTTATCGTGTCATTTCATATAGGATGCGATGTGACAATTCACACAGTACTCAGGACTTTCACAACATCTTTCAGTTGATTTTCAATAAGACGCATTTCTTTCATTTCACACAGGAGTTTGATGACTTACAACTGGTGAGAGAGAATTATCAAAGTCGCGTAGCTATTCGTTTCGGGAAGAGGATCGGAAAGTGACGAGTGAACTGACAAAGAAAGAGGATCAACTTATCTTCATGTGACATCAGATAACGATCTCGGTGATGAAGATGAGAGCTCTTGATTAAGATACAGTCAAAATGGAAAAATTTATTTAAAAATAAAAGGAGTTTTGATTAGGTTACAAGTAGTGAGAGGACTGTGAAGAGTTGTCAGATATCGTCCCACAAATGTGAAATAATGGTTGTGCAGGGATGGATAAACTGAGCAACGTAACCACCGTATAACAAAATTGATGAGTAGAGTGAGTGTCAGTATGACGAGGAATGCTAATGACTTTGAATAGTAGCCTGATGACTGCAATCCCCTTATACCACACATATTTCAACTGACTGTTGAATTTGAGATTTCGGACGATAGTTAACAAGCTCAGTTTGGTTTCTGAATTCAATAGATATTTTGTGAGTTTGACTCGACTAATCGTCGACGGGTCATTAAGACTCACTCTAGTTGTGTGTGCAAACGAAGTGTCCATGGAAGTTTTTTCATATTAAATAAGAAAAAGCTGATGAGTGGTGTGTATTGATATTTCCATTCGACTCATTATATATCTGAAATGACACTATATCCTCTTCATTTCTTCTCCTTTTAATTGGCGCCATGGAAAATACAAAATTATACTTCACAGTGTTGACCGGTACTATTTCCTTATAGAGTCGATATCTCATGCAAACAATTTGGATGAAATTAGCATGTCGCACACTCGTTTACATTGAAGGAAGTAGGTGGAGAGTTCAGGGCAGGCGAAATATGACTCAGTTCAAGTTGTCCCACCGAATTTTTGAAACTGTCAGGTAGTCTATCAAAATAACGTTTCTTATGACTGTGAGAAAATCCGCGATGGTTTTCAGTGTACAACATTGTTCACCTTATCAACGAAGCTCTATCTCTTACAGTCTCAAATACTGAGTTCGATGAATTCAGAAAGTATTTTCCACACTAACACAGTGATAAAAAATGCAATCTGAAAAACTTATTTCTACTCATTTCACGTTCATCGATTGGGAGTGTGATCGATTCAATGTTCCTCCTCAGATGCCTACTGACATTGAATCTTACGAATTCATCATTAACGAAACCCTACGCGTATCATTGTATGACACTTTGGGTAATATGTAGGTTGACGTGTTGTACAGATAGTGATTGATAACTCTGCACACTTTTCAGCTCCCTTGCATCATGCATGCAATGCGTTCCTCGTGTCTCGCTGAGCTTATTTCTCACATCACAGTTTCACAGTTTTAGATTCTTATCAAGTATTGCACTTTTAACTGATGAAAAATGGCCATTGATATTTTCAGAAGAATGGATACTGAACAAAGAATCCTTTTTTCGATAACCTTGGTTTCATTGAAATGAATTTCGCAAATCAGATGCCTGTATGATTCGTAGTCCATTTCATATTGTTAAGCTAGGAGATTTATTGAGCCTAGTTGAAGAAAACGTTTCACAGTCGCTCGTCTCCACTGCACATCGTTGTCGATTCAAATGGAGCCAATGAGAATAGAGTGGAACAAGTAAATAATGCAATCATAATTCTGTATGAAGACTAGTCAGCATATTGAAATCATTTTGTAATATAGGCAGTTCGCTGAGTATTAATCACAACGACATATGAAATTCATTTGCTGAACCATGAATATTATACAAGTGACCGATTAGTCAAGGAGATCCGAGGGATTCTAGGTCTGGTAGGACCTATCAAATTATTTTCATTATTTTCAAATTACTCAATTCGAGGTGAGACATCAACACAGATCCCTTTGCAAATTGGAAATATTCACACCAGATATTGTGATCTGGACATTTGAAACTAACGAATCTATGTCCATGTGCTAGAAACTCGCCTACTAAGCTGTCCAGAATTCGAGAGGTCTCAACTGTTTCGGCCCACTAAACTGAGTCATACCTGCTACGCCGCTGATTAGATTCGTCCAAATGAGGGAAAACAGATTCCGATATATTTTTCAATTTGATGTGACTATTAGCGGCTACCATTTGACATGAGCTCTACTCATCCACTCACATATATCGATCACCATCACTAAGTGAAATGCACCATTGAGGAAGCGAATAATTCTCAGGGAGTTATAGAAGACAAGTGAGCAGTGAATTATGAGGAAGTGGAACAATTTCACCCTGTAGATAGTTTCAGTCTACAGAGGATTACGATTTCATTGCTCTCTACGCCATTCATAAAATCATCTAAGAGAGCTATGACAAAATTCTTCCAAATCATATGATACATAAATGGAGATATGGCGAGTATCTTCACATGAACTCGTCTTGCATAAAATATTGATAAGTATATGACGTTCCGATTACAGTGTGTTGTTCAGAGTCGTAATACATTGTTGTATGTTGTCTCACTCCCTGATGCTTCGGTTTTGCGATATTCCATCTATCCGTAATGGGCACGTCATAGACTGTAAGTAATAAATTGTGCTCGAGAGGGTAGAGGCGAAAAAAGTTATTGTCACACAGCAATTGGATAATTTAATTTATGACGAAGATGAATTGTTACACAGAGAATAAAATATACAACTACATCACAGCATGATATTGGTAATGCAGCTAGCATTACAAATACAATAAAATATGACAAGATTATATTAGCAGATAACCGGTATCACTGGCAGCGACAACTATTCTTCGTTGAGGACGAAGGCCAAAGAAGGCAGAGAGACTAAACAAACGTTTCTTGAACACAGGGATTGGGTTGAAAATTCTTTATGGCGACCGCCTAAGCTACACTTAGCAACCGCAGCAACCTAGGCAGTTAAGATGGCAGGCACTCTGAGTAGAATTGTGCCAGGTATCCAATAGGTGTGCCTGGCTGTAGGGAATTATTGATTGACTTTACGACTCCTGTATTTAACCGCGTTGGACAATGCTCCAGATGTCAGTAATCAAATAAATTTGGTCTGCAACAGACCATCAGCTATTTTATTTATTGTTTTATTTATTGAAACTTGGAGTGGAACATAGCGCTTCAAGATACAGCTTCGAAATTTCCGGAGCAGTAGTTTTATTTTTATAGGAAGGTGTAGCTCGCCTCACCCTAACATTCCATCTTTGCCAGCCTTACAACCGGTTCTGCGAGGTCTATGAGAGCGTTCATGACGTATAGAACCCCGGACTACATAAATATATATATATTAAAAGTGCCTTAGCAACAAAAGGAATATTTCCAACAAAGCAATTAAAATTCACATGTTAAATGCTGAATTCTGAATACAGAAGAGGCTTGTTCAGTCATTAAACAAGGGCTAGACAACAAATCGTTCATTGAGAAAATCAGGAAATTTTTTACAGATTTTTGTGTACATTATTATTAGTGTTATCGTTAGCAGACAAGCAACCTCTTCTGATCGGTTGTTTTCTGGCTGAATGTTATTCTGTAATACTTGTGACCGTTTCTCAGAAAGTTAAGCCATATATCTGCGAATCGTACTTGCACACCGTAAGCCTGCTGAGATTGGTTGGTGAGTTCCTCAAGGTTGAGCTTTGCTATTGTTTTCCTGATGACCACAATTCGGGACATAAAATTGACGTTAATTGCTGTCTACAACTTTCGCTAGCAGCCAGCTCTCACCACAAACCTACAATGGACCTGATCTATCTTAAAATCAAATAGGTAAATTTTGGTTTCTGAATTGTATTATTTCATTTCCCCACCCCCTTCTTTTAAATCTCTACCACTTATTATCACTGTTGTTCACTTGACATTCGTTCAATTTTAATTTTAGTTGACATCCACTCTCCTTCTTCACCTAGACACTAATTTCATCATATGACTCATAAAATGATCACCATTGCTCACCATTATTCCACGTCGTTTAACTTTGATTCCCCCGTTCCACTTCATGTGTTATCACATACCAGCATCTTCTTTACCCAGTTTTATCGATCAGAGTTCACACGTCGCATTCATCCAGCTCATTGAATTTTATCTGACAGACGCCACAGATATTCCTATTCTGAGCCTTATTTCGCCCATCCATGTCTATTATGCTTTACGTCGACAGTTATTCTTGAAAATATTCAATCAGTCAATCAGAATTATCGAAATTCAGGCATGTATATATGTAAATGTTAACCAGAACAATGACACTGCTTCGCAAATTTGCTAACTACTTTATTCTCACTTATTCCACCTTCAGTGTCATAAAAGTAATTACGAATAAACATACTCATGATGGTGGACGAAACGCACAGTCAACTTCCGCGAAACAATATCAACGTGACAGAGTGAGAGAGAAAAGACAAAACATTCAAGGAACATTCACTTTTCAACAATTAGAAGTTACAATGTGACAATTTGACTGTAGTCAATCAATGATTCACATCTCAGTGGGTAAATCGAGTTTCTTATTCCACTTCCCATCTTTGACATTTTCCTTCAACACAGTGACTAGTGCAACACATCGAATCACTATCACACTCTTGACCGACTAGATGACACAATTCGCATTTCCCAGTTCTCGGTTGATCCATTTTACACCACAACCATGCGCAGCACTTCAGTGTATCCGAACATGGAGAGTAACGACCTGCACAACGCCTGCCATCAGCTGTAATGTACCAGACAAACAAGACGAAAGATATACACAGAGCGAATGACAGTTCTAGAGACAGACAGAATAATTGATGAAGGGATACAGAAATAATAAACAATTAGCTACTGAAGCAATTTTGAAAACATGAATAGGGTATCTTCACTCACCTGCGAAATTCTGGAGCAGCAGAAGTAGAGAAAGCAAAACAGCTGCAGCTTTGATCACCATACTTGATCAACACGATGTATACTTCAGTCGGTTGAGTTAAATTTACGTTGACTGTGTGTCTTTTATACTATTCTCAATAGCTGAGCATGTGAAATTGACACTCAGAAGTATCAAGAAATTACTCTGTGATTCATGCGACTCTTCGCCAACAGGAATCAAATGAGAATTCACTAATTTACGCAAAATATGACATGATATTATGTCATGTGAAGTTATATGATACCTGATTGGATTGATTTGCACAAATGAGTGTGTCGACAGTGTATTTGATGTTTGTGGATGTCGTCTGTTGTGTGTGTGCGTCATAACTGACACATAATTAATGCGTGTGTTTGTGTGTGAGTTTCTCAGCTACAGAAGTCTTAGTTAAACGATTCCGTACGTGGTTTCAATACACTTGAGGTTATTTCACAGAGGTGCGGTAGATTCATCTGTTATTCCTCTACCCTTCAACAACTTCTGAGTCATGTGAATCGCTAGGCAATTTTGATGTTTCTGAAGTGTAGAGTTTGATCGCTTTTCGTCCAATAAGTAATAATAATAATAATATTAATAAATTTTGCTTTATTCCGAAAACAGTATTAATGATACAGCAAGGAATTTTCAGCATTCAGTACAATATTGCATCTAATTTACTAAAAAACGACAACAACAAAAATAAATAAACGGAATAGTTAATACATAATAATAATAACAAGACGTTTTTATAGCAGCTATGTAGCAATTACAGTATACGATAAGGAGAAAAATACTCATAAAGTATAAAATTATAGTAATAGTAGTAATAACAACTTAAATAAAAATAGCTAAGTTATAAATAAACGATAGAAAGGGTGACACCATAGAATTACAGAAAGATGAACAATGAAAGGGTCCATTCACTTTGCTAATTACATAGTAACTAATATGTTTCACATCTAACAGTGTCTTCATCACATAAAATACGGGCTAAATACGGTATTGTAGAATTTTTATACTTAGTGGTGCGAGCATATAATTTCTTATATTGACTTCTCATTCTACCTGATGAGATACAAGGGGATAGTTGTGAATAAAGAGGGTGCAGAGGGTCTGACAGTACGGCCTTTGCCCAATTTGTACAGGAATTTACGTGTCTCTCGACTATAGTATTGGCGAGCTCACGCAGTGGCAAACCACAAGCCCTACTCACAGCATTTAATACCCTTCGTAATATGACATAGTCTTTTTTAAGAAGCCCAGGAAAGATTAATGGAGAACAATAGACTACAAAATGTGAAATTCAGGAGTTTAAAAATTGCAGAACTAAAGGTTGGTTGATACCTTGTTGTCTTAACTTTTTAATGTAGAAGGTAAGACGAAACATTTTCTTAGAGATCAATAAAATGTGGGATGACCATGAAAGTTCAGAGGAAAGAACTAATCCAAGGTATTTAATGCTTGACTTGGTTTCCATTTCTGTGCCATCTATGCTACAGGCATCATGGGAACTAACTAGTTCATGTATGTCACGTCGATGCTTGAAGGTAAAGTTAACTGCCTGACATTTGGAAGGATTTAACATAAGACCATTTGACTTAGACCACTTGCTGATGTCCAACAGAAAGTTATTAAGTTTGGAGCAGTCGGACTCGGAAGTGATAGGCAGTGATACAGTCAGATCATCAGCATATTTGACAAAATTAGTTTCGTTTAAATGTGGCAGGTCGTGTAGGAAGAAAGAAAAAAGAAAAGGAGAGAGGACGGCACCTTGAGAAACACCGGCTTTTGTAAGCAAAGCAGAAGAAGATTTGCCATTATATGCAGTATACTGCATTCTATCAGAAAAATAAGAATGCAACCAACTCTTAGCCCAGGATGCTGTGTGCGTCAAGGAGAGCTTATATAATAAAAGGCCCCTAGGTACAGAGTCAAACGCAGATGTGTAGTCTAGGAAAGCACCACGAACATATTTGGCACCTTTGTCTAAACAAGAAACAACATTATGATGTAAGATAACCGCAGCATCCAAGGTACATTTACTATGTTCATATGCAAATTGCTTAGGATCATTAAAAGCTTTCAATGAAGGTTCAAGACGAAGTAAAAGTAGTTTTTCCATCAATTTTAAAAAAGGAGAAGTAATTGCAATAGGCCTAAATTTAATATCGGTACCAGAAGATTGTTTTGGTATAGGGATAATTTTAATGTTTTTCCATGCAGAAGGTAGAACATTATTGGAAAAGGAAGCATTAAAAATATTAGTAAGAGGGTAACACAAAATATCAGCACAGTTCCTGAGGACAATGGAAGGTACACCATCAGGACCAAGGCTTTGGGAAGGCTTAAGAGAACGGAGACATTTAAGCACATCAAGGGTATTAAAACCACTAAAATTATTGTCTATGTGATTTTTATCATTAGGAAGGATGTTGACAGAGGAGCGTATGAAAGACTTATTAAGATTATCAACATTAAGAGATTGGACAGAAGTACACCGCTTACCGCTGGTAATTTCTTTAAAAAGTTTCCGTAAACTAGAAGGCGTTTTACATGACAAGAATCTTTGGTTGTATAAAACATTTAGTCTGCGCATTTCGAGTTTTACCAGAGTTTTTAGCTTTTTTACACCTGACTTATCATTTGTTTTGAACAACAGTTCTTTATCTCTACGGAGCTTTTTGAGATATGGAGAAGAGAAACGGTCAAATCGAGTGAATAATGTTTCTTTAGGACAACATATTTCCAAACAGAATTTAAGATAATCTGTGGTGTTTGTGATTGTGTCATTTAATGTTTGTTCTGTAAATAGGTCCCAGTTAGTATCTATCAACATGCATCTGAGTTTGCTTAGATTGTCTTGTGAGTAGCATCTCCGTTGAAATTTACTGTAGAGGTGAGAGAAGACACGTTTGTGTGATTTGGAATATATTTTAGGCAGTACACGTATGATGCAGTGGTCAGAGTTCAGTACAGGAGCACGTTTGCGAGCTTCATATATACCAACATCATTGATGAATACTAGATCTAGTGTTTTACCAAGACGGGTAGCAAAGTTAACAATATTGTCATGGCCAAGTGATATAAGGAAGGAGTGATCACATGAGTTAAAATCGCCAGTCACTATTGATAAAGAGTTCTCGAAGCAAGCTGCCGCAAAAGCGGTGAATTCATCTGCGAACATAGATAAATCCGATATGGTACAGCCAGGAGAGACATAAACATTAGAAATATAAATGAATTTGTATTTTGACAAGTGTCTCGGGCGACATCTGACAGTGATGCAATCAATGCAGTCATTCGAGAATTTGAAACAAACTTTGTTAGAAATAGACCATTTTGAGTGAATAAGTGTAGCTACTCCTCCGCCGCATTTGTTCTTGGAACAAACACGGTCTTGTCGGAATACATTAACATCATTTAAAGATACTATATTGTCATCATATGAGTCATGAAGCCAGGTTTCTTGTAGAGTGACAACACCAGTATTGTGATAATTTCGGAAAACAACAGGGACTGAAAATCCAGAATTTTGTTAGGCAGTGACCGACAATTGGTACTAACGATAACCGGAATAGTGGTTTGATGTATGGGTGTAGATTTTAAAGCAAGTTGCCAACCACCATGGTGCTTTTTCTTGAGTTTATTGCAAATATGAAAGTTTTTAGGTTTTAGTCATTTTATATAATCCCGATAGTGAATGATACGATTAGAATGCATAATTTTAAATGTAAACACCAACAAAATATGAGTAAATAGATGCAAAATGTACATGGAATATGGTAGCCCAAAATGTTCAAACAGGCCGCCAAGGTCAATGTTCTCTTTGTTTTCAACATACTCAAGTTTTCCTGTTGAGGCTTTCTTTAAACATTACTCTTGAATGATGGATATGGTGATAACACTAACAATCGAAGCATACGGAAACAAAATTGCAAACACACCCGCATGTGTGGCAATTGGCAAAGTTGTTCACTCGGTATGCTTGAAGAATGCTTCTCATGACAGCTTCATTGCAGACAGTATTTTTGTGCAAGCATGTCACTTTAAACATGTAGCGATGTAACGCATCTAATATTCTCATTACAGCATGGTACGAATATGATTGACAGTTTTGTTAGCGATGGATACAGAGAAGGTTAGTCATGGTTGCATCTCCGTTAAGTGATCTGTCTATGCACGGTACTTGATGGAATCTCTAGCAGCTTGACTAACCTAGAGTTCTCCAAATCACACGATCACAACAGAAGTGTCATTCACTACATAACTTGTAATAAACAAAATATTCTTTTATCAGTACAACTGTTGAAACGCAGATCATAATCAAAAAGGAGGTCGGAAATGTGTACACTTCGTCTCCAGAAATAAATGCCAATTTTAGTTATGATTGACCAGTATATCCAGCCTATTCGAAATGTCCGCATCTAATTTCAACTACCTGTGATAATGGCTTCTAGTTTGTCTACCCCATATTATATATTCCCTGACAACATCCATGTGTTCCTAGATGCGTGATTCGACTTCATTCACAGACTCTACCATGTCATTCGGTGCTCTACACAGTGATTATTGTAACCAATATCAGAAAAGGAATGTTGAGTGATGCAGGTTTGGAGAAACACAAATTCCATTCCATAAACGGTTCGTTGATCTGTGAACTTGAAACTGATCTGAGTATTATGTGGTTCGTGAAATGACCTAGAATAGCCAAGCCGACATCATTTCATTTTATTTTCACCGACAATAGGTAAAGATTGTTATTAGCGTGTGTCGGTTTCCGATAAATACTTAGAATTAGATTCATCCCAACCAGAATAGGCAGTGAATACAGGTTCAGTTACCTGTGTGCACAATCCGTCAAACAACCGAACTAGTAAAACAGAAGACCTAAATAATGAAATCAAACAAATGAAGGAAAAATTACCAGTGAATTACGACCCACCAGAATCGATTCGGAAATGTACGAAGAACCATAGAGAAACGACAAGTAATAAAAATGACGGAAATAAGGAGAATAATATAGGATTCAAAGCATCTGTAGTACTGCGACACAAAGATGAAACGTCAGAGGCCTCACGTGGGATTCTCATTGAAGCTGGAATTAGGATGGCACTAAGATCAAACAACCAACTGTCTCTCTCAGATATAAACCTGTTCGGCTTAAACACGCACTTGATAGACGCAATTAAGAAAAATAACCTAATTTACAATATATCATGTAATGAATGACTTTCAGTGAGGTCAGTTACATAGGTCAAACAAGTAGATCGGTGTCAACCAGATTATTGGAACACAAACATTCAGCTCGACCTAGAACAATTCACCCTGCTGAGTTCAACAACCTTAGAGAATGCTCAGCTATTTCACTGCATTCACCTGCATGTAATCACAAAACAGAGTGTGTGGGACGTGGTGAGAGTAATAAAGTGCAATATAGTAAGGTGGAGAGAGGGGTTATTCACTAGAGCTTTGTTCATCAACTCAACACCGCATACGTGCAATCGGAATGACGGAACGTCTATCCCGTGGATATGGAGAGTGGCAACAAACAACAAAGGGAGGTTGGAGAGACAGAAAGAGAAAAAATATATGAAAGACCAATTTTGAAACTGTGTGAGTGAATCACTGACATGAATGAAGTCACTGTTCTGTGTTCAAATCACATCGATCTGACTGGAAAGAACAAGTAGTTGATGATATGTCCACCTGTCTACTAGGTACTGAATAGGTTTTCAACTTATAGCTGTGGAGACGACAACATACGAAATTAGATGAAGCTCTACAACAGAGAATTGATGTGGTTGATGTGATTCGGCTGTCCGAGCTGAGTCGAACCTGGAACACCACTGTTGAGGTTGACGTCGAATGAATAAGATCGCTGTTCAGTGTTGAGATCACTTTGGTCTGACTGAAGACAGCTACAAATTGTTACTCTGGTCACCCATTCAACTATGACTGGATAAGTTTTATTCACTTCAATCCCGTCAAAGCATATATGACTTGTAGCAGGACGTGACAAATTTCTCACTATACTTGACAAGCTCGATGTATGATTCAGTGAATTGAGTTGAATAAGCGTAGACTTTGTGTGTGGGTGTCACATGAACTATGGTCATCGAGTGTGAACGTGACTACTGCACAGCTCATCCACTTCGAATTCATTCGTGTTCTGTGTGACATTTACTGTGCATGGATTATGTGAGAATTTGTGATTTCTGTATCATTCGATGTTGTGCAGTATCATGTGAAGTGTGAATCAGCAGATTATCTCATTTCTTCTTCTAAATGGATTCTGTGATATTGTTGAATATATTCTATAGATGTGTGTAAGTGATTCGGGTTTGGCGTAGGTAATCACTAGTTTCTTTGTAAACTTCTCAAAGCGTAGAAGGAATGCTGAGTATTTCATCGTATTTTTTATATGCAGAGGACGTCATCTTTTAACTGCGGTGAACTGAATAACACCTGTCATCACTTATTTATATTTGCGGCATCAATTATTGTGACGGTAATGTACTTCACAGGTATGCTTATATGCTTGTTTGTCCATCTCACCTTCAGATTCACTGAGCCACGCAAATATCGAAAGACAAATTTTGGCCGGTGATTGTACGATATTGCATTGTACATCTGTTAAGAAACAAAATATCATATTGATACATTTTCTTTACCACAATAAATTTGGCTCACAGCAGTGAGAATAGATTGTACGAGCAACCAGGAAGACACAAACCTACAGTCCTCTTCAGACCAGTATTAGGACTTACCAAATCCCTGTCTAACCCCCTTTTAAAATGATTGTCTTGGATGCTGAAACCAATTAAAAACGAGACTCTAAGTAATATGATATACTTTCACGATTTCGAATGCAAAACAGAAAAGCAGGAAGTCGATAGAGAATATATCATTGTTATCTATGACACTAAATAATTCCGTAATAGCTTTGCCATTACGGAGAGTCTTTATATCATTTTCAGTTGATTCGAATCAGAAGCACCGATTCCCCGATGGTCTCTGATATTTTCATGAATATATTCGACGAAAACATCATTTGAAAACTAGTCACATCTAAAGCATGACGAAGATTCATTGACGATAATTTCGTTGTTCTGAAACGAGATCTACACAGTTCATTCATGGAGAAGCTGAAGAAACTGTCTCCCAGAATCCAGTTCACTTCTAAAGCGGAATCACACCTCGGTGAGCTATTTAGGTTTCTCAGAAGATATTATGAAATAATGGACCAGTGGCACTAGCAAATCATCTAAATCAGATATTTGATTCGAATTCCAGATGAAACACTGAATCGGATTGTATATGGATTTCACATATTTCCTCTGTTCTAAGCATCTTGCAATGTTCTTGCCTGCTGGTTCACTGACCTCAAGAATTTCTTTGTTGCCTATACTTTACAACTGGTCGTATGATTCTCACCATCAACTTAGGGTAGCCGATGATTAAATTCTTCAGCGAATTCAAGCTGTTGCTGGTGACGCAATGGGTCAGATTTCTGTAGAAATGATTGGATATTTGTTTTAAAATCCCTGATATTGTCCTGTGTGCTACGTGCATCAGATTCCCACAATAATTTCAGATTATTGGAGGACTATCTCTTACCTCTCCCATCCTGCTTTTGACATATTCATCAATGCTGTCCACCTGTAGTGTAAACGATGCTGCCCAGATAAGTGAAAGCTGTGACATCTCTCAAAGTTCTCCTGTTGATGATGATGATTGGTTCTTGCTTCTGTTGGCAAGGTCACTTCAACACTTCTCTATTGTCCATGTCCACTGGAAGTCTTTTCATCGCCGCTTTATAAGATGACTTGTTGGTTTTCACCTGTAGGTATTTGCATTTGTGTGAAATTATTCACAAATCATCCATGACGTCTGAATCTTTCAGAGTGTTCGTGTTGGACCAATGTTTGTCAGTCCTCGCCTCCCCCAAAATCCTCCACCTGGTTTGGTTCACCGCAATCATGAATAACATCATGAATGAGAATAGACAGCCTTGTCTTACTCCTGCCTTCACTTCAAACCCTTCACTCTGTTTTCTGTTGTGCATCACTTGGCAAGTATCATTGTCGGATAGCTGCTGAATCAGGTCAACGAAGGTTTGTGCTCTGCACTCCGTCGTGCCACGGTAACTTCCAATTAACTGCTGACACAATGGTAGCCTTGCATTTCGATCCAGTCGTAGTTCGCTTTCCCCGAATCCAGCCTGTGTATGCAGGAGTTCTGCGTTGTGAATTACTTCCGGTTTCTCTGAAATGACATGAACTTATATATCGCTTGGTGTGGACAGGATCATAATTCTGCGGCACACTTTTCGGACGCTGAATCTGCTGTCCTTTGAAAGTTCGACAAAGTAGGCTTTCTACAAGTCACTTCGTGAATTTCCATCCTTACCAGTATTAGAAGCTTATATCTCATTCAAGTTTATGCATTTAAATCACGTGAATTCAGAGAGATGGGAATTCCAACTGACCGTAAATTTCGAAAAATAACAGCTGATAGTTTAAGCAGAAGCTAGAAAGGGAAAACACAGTTCATGGGACAATTTAACAACGTTGTCTGTAGCCTGACAATTCGGGTCTAACGTGGATCGAAGGTTAATTTGATGGAAGTTTACTACTACACACTAACCACTCAAAACATAAACGAAACCACTGATTTACTGGTTCAAATGGAATAGATATATCGTCGGCTGTATTCAGCAGTCGGTTTGACGCTTCCATGTAGCAGTGATTCACGCTTCCCAGAAAATTACCTACTTCTCTCAGGGTATGCATCGCATTGGACTGTTCAGTCGTATATCGACATGTGTTGAGCCGTGCGTAACAGTGAACTCAAATCTAGGAGACCGAAAACGTGTATACAGTTCAGTGACAGAACATCTGATCAACTCAGGACATTCAGCGCCTTTCGAAAAATCCTTCAAAGTAATATACAAAATTCTATCAAACTAATCAAAGGGAGTCAAATCAAGACATCTGGGCATAGCTGAGGCGCTAGCTATCCAAAAGCTCAAACCCACACTTTGTATCCAAAAGAATTGCGTCCAACCCCTCTCCCTGCCATGGCCATCATAAACTGGTAAAATTTTTTTAGTAATGTCAATCTCATCGCCTTTCTTATCTAAACTTCCAGTTTATTCATGTTATTTTGAGTTTTCTTAATCCTTGTTTACACTACCATATTTTCATACCCACTCTTCCTGTTTATTTTGTCATTTTGTTATTTCTACATTCCCAACCCCCAATTGCACAATGTCAATCTTCTTAGTTATTACAATGCTACTTTGTTCGAGTTTTACCCATCCCCCCTGTTTGTTATGTCATTTTAATTCCTAATTGTAATTTTTTATTAATTTGACCCTAAACCGGAAATTATTCTGGAACTTTCCCACCCATTTGATATAAATACACGAATGTACAGCCTAGATGATGACTTCGTCGAAAAGAAAATTTTCTTCGCTTTAATTGTCTTTTTAATAACTCCTATGACCCAATGTATCTAGTCACTTTGTTACAAAAAGGCAAAAACGGAAGCCGTGGTATATTTTCAAGTGATCAAATCGCTATGTTTATATTTAAATTTACACTTTTCTATTCTCTACCACTCATTGAGCATGTTATTTCGGCTTACATTAAACGACATGAAATGGAATGTTCAAACATTCATGATATTCTGTTTCTAACGCAGTGCAGAACTGTGAGAACAATATTCTGACTCTAGCTACAAGCAGAATGTTCAAATAGATATATCGTGTTCGGTTGCTAACGCTGTATTGAACTGCTTCATACCATCACGACATCAAGTAGAATCAAACATATCAGCACAGAATGCTAGATCAGACTCAAGCATAGCAGTCGATGACGAAATCGAAAAAGCCTCTGCAAATAAGTATTCAGAGAAACGAGTATCATAACTCCTCCTGAGGAAGCCTGACACGACACACAGTCAGCAGTAGACACTGCTGTAAAAGCTGTTAAAATGTGGATTACTTCACTTCATTACAATTGATCGACTCACGTAGACTAATCTCGGCAAGATGCGAATATGTTGAGGAGTGAAAGCTACTGAAACGCAAACAAACAGGAAGCCTACATAACTACCATGAACAGTGATAGCAACACAAGCAAAATAGATGGAAAAGTTATCGGTGATAACTAACGCCAGACAACTACTTAGACTTAACAAAGAACC